>JABTTQ020002717.1:0-325114 GCA_016081115.2 Rehmannia glutinosa | reverse complement strand
ACGAAAAATAATCCCAAAAAACTGTTCATTATCAAGTTTGGAACCTATATCTTTGTATATAACAAACAAGACAATCATTTATCTACTCATATACCTTATTAGACCAGGTAATTCTTAATATTTTGGGCGCTTTTTAAATTTTAACATAATTTTTTATATGAACTGGACCTTATGGTCCAACTCAAATTTAACAGGGTCTCGGAGCTCCGAGATCAGTGCGATCCGCCGACCGCACTCGTCCTAAGCTAGCTATGTCCATGCCAAGGATGGGAAAATTGCTGGAATTTCAATTAAGACAATCAGATATATTTTCCAATACAGTTAGGCATATCTTGTAATATATATACCTCATGTCTGGGTTGGAGCCAAGACTGGTACAAATTACTTTCAAATAGTCCATCTATTTGCATTATAAAAGAAAGAAATAGATAATTACAAAACTAACCTCTCAGGTTTAGCCTAATTAAAAAAAAAAAAAGTTATCTTTCAAATTTATAAATACCCTCGCAGCATTTGCTTCACTTTTACAAGTTGCACCCACAAGAAGGGGTTGTTTATAACACTTTAAGGGGGTAATATGTAATTTTGAAATACAACTGGAGCTTTTTTGTCATGAAACTAAATCCCAAGGGTAGTTTTGTAATTATCCCAAGAAAAAATGAAGAGAGAATAAGAGAGTTTTACCTGTATACTGTGACAGGCTTTGTTTGCCCAATGCGATGACAGCGATCTTCAGCCTGACGATCGATCTGGGGATTAAAATCCATGTCGTGAATTATAACGGTATCAGCTCCAATCAAATTCAGACCCTGCCCTCCAGCTCTTGTGGACAACAAACATGCAAATATTGAAGTGTCCTTGTTGAACGTATCCACAATTGTCTGTCTCTCTGTCACCTGCGTACTGACAACAATATCACATAAAAATGAAAGTCCACGAGATAATAACAAGTTTGAACAATATTATTACGTTTTTTTTTTTTTGACAAGAATATTAGTACGTTATTGATTTCACTGCATATACTCAATACTGACAACAAATACACCAGCCTACGAAAATAAGGATTGGTGCTAAAACTTTGCTCAGCACGGTGGTAAATCATATTGTCGGCGAAATAAGTTCATCGTCTACAAAAATGCATTAATAGAATTAAGAATAAAGCTTTTTCCAATATTCTCAGGCTCAAAACCCAATTATCTGGTGTAATCTATCTGACCAGGCTGTCCCACAGTCAGGACTGTTTTTCCAACCAAAATCATAAACGAAACATAGACAATCAAAATCCAATAACACAAATTTGAACCTGTTCCTTCAAAAAAAAAAAAAAAAAAAAAATTTCACCTTTTCTTTTGGAAGTTACTGAAGATAAGCACTAATTTATATAGGCCAGTGAATTTCCATATGGGTACTGGCACTGTGATCATGGACACTTCTCCCAAGAATCCATCATAGAAGTCCTTAATAAGTCAAATCTTTCCGATTTGTTTCAGATCATTCAATTCCACTTAATTAATTATACATCGGAGCGGTCAAATGGTTAATATCAGAAGCTCCATTCTCTAACAATTATTAAGGCTTCCGGCAATTTTAACACTATGTTTCTCGTCATTCTTTGTTTGCTCGGATATCTATCATCTTAGCTCTTGAAGGAATCAGAGATGACTAATCTTAATACTGATTTAGAAACTTCCGACTGAGATCCAAAAACATGTACCTTCTCATACTTACTATTTTGACTCATATTTTTCACCTTAGTCTGTGATGGGGCCAGGGATGAATAGTCAACCTCCAAACAAAACAAGCCAGATCTGATGGACCTTAGATAAGACCTGTGTACTATTTTAACTTTATTTCAATTTTATAGTAATATGATTTAAGTAAATAATCTTTCACGAGCAATCCACCTGACACACATTTATGTAATTTCTCATATACAAGATTCTTATCCATCTTTTTATCTCGATAAGAGAAAAAAGTTAATCTCATTTCTTAATCTTCTTCAGTGTACAAACAGCAATAGATTCATGCCATATGCACAATTCTATAGAGTGGTCAAAGGGTTATGGCTCCATTAATTTCCATAACCATAATTGCTACTCTTGTAGGATTTTAGTAATTCGAATTAACAAGTTTTTTGTTCCAAATATTTATACAATAGTTCAGTAAATAAATTCATTTGACTTGCAACTAAACAATAGTAAATAAACATTTTAAATATCAGCAGAAAGCAAGTCTCCGAAACACTAAACAAGTCAGTATATACTCAAATAGAATAATGTAAACATTAATTGGAAACACACTATACAAAACCAGAGGACAAAACTAGATCCTTTTAAGTAATTCCTAGCTACTAGCTGTTCATTTCTTGTTCATTCTCATTAGGAATACTATTCGAAAGAGCATTAAGAAGCCAGATTATTTCAATCAGTGGCATGAAAACTGCAGAGCAAACCTAACTGGAAAGCAAACTTACCTTCCATCGAGGCGCCTGTAGGTCACACCAATCACATCCAAAGTCCACTCCAATATGTCAAGCATTGACGTCCATTGGCTAAAAATAAGAACACGACTCCCAGAACGGTTTAGTGCAGGGAGAAGCTCAGCCAATGCCTATGCCATATGTGAAGCCAGTTATATCATTATTGCAAGCACAACTAAAGATCCGTCCCCTACTTAATGATTCAGCTTATAACAGTATTAATACAGAAAAGTAAAGAGACTCCTACATACCCGACACTTTGCAGAAACCATAACATGTTCATCAGAAAGAATTCCTTCAAATCATCATCACCATAGTAAAGCAGAAGCTGTAATAGGCAGTTAATTGAATATCAGTACCCATATTTCACAAGTGGCATTGGCACCACAAACAAATGATTGGTGATAGACGGTCATCTCCTTTACAAGGAGAACAGATGCTTGTTAGATATGATTTGACACTAGTTCACACCCAAAACAAGGGATGGGAGCTATGTCTCAGTTAAACTTGGAGACGGAACTGCTCTCTTTGGTTGATGGTGAAAACCAAGCTCAAGGAGCAAAGGCAAGGCCTACTCTACTAAAAAGCGTGATAACTATTATGAAAGTTGACAGAATAAGTCTAGTTTTCAGAAAAACTTCAAGAGTACAAGAATAACAAAGAATTTCTACATAGTAGCACAGCCTGTCCTTATGATTAATGCTATCAATCAGTAGAGGTCAGTAAAATTATCGCAAGGGCAAGTGATATATTCAATGATAGCTAATGCACATTCTACAATTTGAAAATCTTACCCGATGAATAGAGAAGTCATTATAGCTCTTAAGCTCCTCAATCACACGTTCAAAGGTACATTCAGAGCCAAATACCCCTTTAGGGTGCAGCATTTTAGCAAAATGAACAACATCATCATCTGTGAAGATGCGTCTCACCAACAAAGGATGATTTGCTATCTGAAAAAATGGAAAACATATACATGCTCTAATAAAATGATGTTTATTATGCATTAAATAACTTTACCAAACTAAAGAAGAAACATCTTGAGTACCTTACGAAATTCGAGAAAATAATTAGAAATTTGTCGCGAGGCAAGATTCTAGCCACATTATGTAGGCAAGTTTCAGAAGACTTCATAATACGAGCTTGAGATATAGCACGATAATTCTCAATCGCTTCTTTATAAGCATCTTGTTGTTGTTTTTCCATGCACACATACTCAATCTCACGAAAACATCAAAATCCCATTTTGATTGGCAGATGAACAGAAAAACTAATCGACAATTTTAATGGAGGAACACAAGTTAAAATCTTATAAATAAATAAAAATAATTGAAGCCAAATTAGCAGAAGAGACAACTCCTATACCTTCTGCGTCTTTGGAACAAGCTGCTGCATTACATCTGATTTTAACCGTCTTAAGATGAATGGTCCTAAGATGGATTTTATTCTACCAATTAAATCTCTATCTTCTGCATTTAACAACTTTTTTAAATCAACATCTCCAGTTTCAAAAATATCAGGCATCATAAACTCCAACATCGACCAGAGCTCCTGCAAATAAGAACCACTTACTCTCAGAATAAACAAAAAATAAGTAGAAACTTCAGCAGCAGTTCTTTATACGTAATTATTAAATGATTAAACTTCAATCATTCTCCAAAATAACTTCAAAACTTAGTGAGAACATTCTCAGCTAATGGAACATATATTAGTTTATGCAAAGTAAACTACAACCAGAACATTTAAATGTCAAGGTCTCCCACATTTTTAGAGAAGGAAATAAAGTAGCTCATGCATTATCAAATGTTGGTTTCTTTTCTCAAACTTGTACAATATGCAACTTCTCCTCTATCCCCAGGGAGATCCAAGGAATCAATAGAGTTGACCAATTAGATCTTCCTTCTTTTAGAGTTAGAAAAGTTCATAGATCAGATTGTTAATAATTCATTTGTAAATTTCATCTCTGTATATCTCCTATGTACAAATTAACAGTTGTCAATGATACAGGTTGACAGGCTATGCCTTAACCCTTTTCTTAAAAAAGAAAAAAGTAAACTACAACCAGAAACATCACGGTTTACATATTCCAGTTGTTGGCAAAGCTCCAAAGTTGGAACTTCAAGAGTTACTATCAACTTTTGGAAAGGAAAAAAATAATCACTTTTCTTTTAATTCGAAACGCATTTCAAAAATCTCGTTTATTTGTGTTGGTCAGCATATAAACAAAAACCACATGAAAGCAACAGCGTTGGAATTCTCTTTTACTGCTGAATGTAAAGAAGCAATCAAACAGTCAAGAAGTTAGAGAAAACATCATATATGGGAGACTGCAAGCAAACCAAGGCATTAACCATAACAGACTAACTAATCAAGTTGCCTAATTGTGCTATGATAATGCAGTCTAATTATATGAGCAACTACCAACAGCACGTCAAAATAATTTCATGAATTACTATTAGTGACAGATAAAATCATGAAACAAGCAAACTATCTTGATAATTCTACATTTAATTGTCAGTGATCACAATTGCTAAGTTCTTCAGTTTAAACGGTTTCTGTGGACCTGCTGCAAACCAAGAAAACCATTTTCTTTTGTCATTCCATTATCATGTTCTGTTACCTGAGTAGTATGTAAAGCTGTCCATATGATACAAGCAACACAAACACCTTGAAGAAAAGTGCATGACCTTATCTTGTTTTCATCAATCATATTTGCTAACTTGGATCAAAAATAGGTTGCAACAAACATACATGCAAATCATTTTGTAATGGTGTGCCTGTAAGCATCAGACGCTGTCTTGCATTTCTTGCTACTGACATCAAATTTTTCCATCTGTAACTGTTCTTGTCCTTCAAAGCATGAGCTTCATCCATTATTACACAACTCCATTTCCAGTGTCTAAGAATTTTGCGGTCATCTTTCTGCTGTGCACTGAACAATGACTTTCAGACTTGAGAATAGAACAGAAACTAAACTGACAAGGAATTTCACCAAAAAGAATACGCTGACAGCAAACACCAACCTGTGGCGTTCAAAAAGTGAATAGCACACGAGAATAACATCAAATGGCGGTGGCATCCCAGCCTTTCCCAGAGAGCTTAACTCTTTTGAATAAGCTGACCGTGCAGAACCATGATACTGAAGCACAGTGAATGATGGACACCATTTCTTCAGCTCCTTTCCCAGTTTTCCAAAACAGAAGCAGGACACACAATTAAATGAGGACCAGGGTCATCTTCCAAATGCTTCAACAGAATTAGATAAGTTATGGCCTGAGATACAAAATACAGTCACAATTACAGTGGTTGGAGAGTTAGAAAACAATTACATTAATGATTAGGCAAGATAGAACAGCAATGAACTTACCTGGACAGTCTTACCAAGACCCATCTCATCTGCCAATATAGCTGCATGCAAAAATATTGTTTCAAAATATGACACAAGACAGTTCAAACCAGAAGCAAAACCAAGCACTTTTTATTCTGTTCTCATACTAATTTATCATGTCCTTGGTTTAAGAAGAGCGTCCTAGGAGTCAGCCAAGTAATAAGCATTAGAAGCACATAAATTTGACAACCAGGGTATAAAAATTGGCATAGAAATTTCACACTGATAAATTGACAAAATTAACACTAATAAAAGTCTGACAAGCAATCCTAGGCCAGACCTTCATACAACGTCGAATATAGAAACCTAAAACCAACTTATAGCTGCCACTTATATGAAATCAACCACAAAAGAGAATCAAGCAGTGAACAAATTTCATAAGCAATTGAAGCAACACTAAACCCCTCAATGCTCAGCATAAACTAATAAAAAGAGAAAAAGAAAGAACCTCCCCAATTTTCTTTCTATACAAAAGCATAAGAAAATTGACTCCAATGAGCTGGTATGGCTTGAGCATTGGCTTAAAATCGAATCCCCAGCTCCGCATGCATCGTTTACATCATCCTGCATTTAAATTGGAAAGAGTTCAAACTCTCAATCTTCATTTCTTTCTCATTTCTTATTTGCTATGCAGCCATCAAACATGAAATAGAAGGAGTGCTTTACATGAAACATCCACAAACCGTTCATATTCTCTTTTCCAGCATAAATGGCTATGACTTTCAATTGCAAAATCAAAGACTTCAAAAAATTAATACCTGAGTGACAATTTTTGCTGCAGAGGAACCCAACTCCACTTCCGAGTACCGGTCGCAAACTACCGAGCTTGTACCGTACAACTCCCGCTTCAACTCAGCTGAAATCTTTTCACACTTGCGCAGAGCTTTCTTAACAACATCTTCCTCCTCTTCTTCTTCCTCCTCCGACAACCATACCTCATGATCGCTAAAATCACCCACCTTATTCCCAACATGGTCATCCTCATCATCATCATCGTCGATCACGAACCGATTCCCTCGAGTAACGGTCGCAGCACTCCTACTCACCTCCATATCCGCATCCTCGTCCTCTAAATCCTCGAATTCATTCCCGTTCGCGTTTCCAAGTTCTTCGGAAGACGAGCTCTCGATTATGTGAATGGCATTTGAAGTGCTGGTAGTACTGTGGGTGGTTTTCGAGAAAGCGAAGGACTCAATGGGGGGTGGAGGGTTTTGAGAAGTGGGTTGGGGTTTGAGGACGCGAGAGGGTTTGAAGGAATCGGAATGGTGAGACCATTCGTCTTCGGAGAGTTCGATGAAATCTCTCTCTCGCTTCATTCTTCTTCTCTTTTTGCTGCTGTCAATCAATAGAATGGACTATGGGAACTGAGAGAGAAGAGAGAAATGAAAAGGAAAGTAGAATTAGCAATCGGGAGTGGGGGGAGGTGTACCGCCATTTCTACTACGCCAAAGAAATTCGAGAAATTATAATTTTGGTACATAGATTTTGTTTGTGTCACGATTTCAGTCCTTTTGGTTTTTGAGTTGTTGCGTTTGCACTTGAGAATAATAATCATCCTTTTGTCTACGCATAAACATGTCAATGGATACCGTATCTTCGTTCGACCCATCAAATATTCAAATTGTTTTAAAATCTATTATAAATATATATATATATATAATTATTGTGTTAAAAATAATATGTTATATGAAATGTTAGTGGGAGAACTTCATACAAGACTCAATTTAAGAAAATCCATCACTTTAAGCACAAAGTTTCAACATTCTCAAACCCGAATCCAATTTTATTTTTTTTCAAATGGATCCTTCCCAAATTTTGGATTCTCACTTCAGGTTTTTGAACTTAATAGAGCTACCTTGTCCACAAAAATGATTTTCCTTCCTCCTTTTATTTTTTCATTCATTCATTTTTTTCCTTCAAATTTCCACATCTTTTAGTTGCAAAATAAGTCTCGGTTTGAAACTCATTAGTCATTACCACATCAGCAAGATCAAAATTACTTGTAGAAATTCATATTTGTTGCCAATCTTGGTTAACATCATCAGCGTAGATACTAAGATGTATAAACTTAAAAATTTATGCAGCTGTCAATATGGGAAAAAAGTAGTAAATTAAATATTTCGTGGTTACTAAAAAACAAGACATCCAAATACCTCAATAATGGGTCAATTTTTCCCCTCTCTCTCTACTTTTCTCTCCCCCTTCTCTCTACCCCAAAAAAGAAAAAACCCTAAATTTCTTCTCTCTCTCCTCCTCCCCTAAGCGATCGCCCCCTCCTCCTCCTCCTTACCCCTCCCTCCCCCCCCCACTCCTCCATGTTTATTTTGGAGGGCCAACAATGGCGGTCCTTTGGGTGTCCGAGGTGGCCAAAATTTTTGGTCCAGGGTGAAAGCGGGTCGGAGCTTCACGGAGGTGTCTCGGAGCTGAGTAGACGATGGGTTGCGGCAGTTAATTTGGGAGAGGGAGAGACATCTTTCTTTTTTTTGGTTTTTTTTCTTTCTCTGTTTTTTTCTCGTTTTTTAGCTATAGATTGTTGTAGTTTTCTTTTATGTTTGTATTTTCTATTCCCGGTTGATTTGCGAAACTCGTAGGCGGATTAGTTTTTTCTGTTCTGCAGTATGTAGTGGTTGCTCGTGCTCGGTTTCAGTTTTTCTAATGTGTTCTGATCTCCATTAAGGAGTGCTCAAGTCTTCCGTGGAGTGGTTGAGTTTGGGGGTGTAGTTTTCTAGTCAGTGTTGTGGAACCCAATTGGTCTTACCATTCCCGCAACTTGTAGTTAGTCATGGCGGCTCATAGCTTGATTAGCTACGATTGTAGTTGTAATCTTAGTTTTTGAGTTGTTTTAATAAAATACTATCGTTCGACCAAAAAAAAAAAATACCTCAATAATGGGAGGTGAGAGAATACATTGATATTCAATTTTTCACTCGTCGGACTTCATCACACAATGAAACTCAAATGAGTGTTGGTTTCTTTTTTCGCTTTGAAAAGAAATATGCGTTGTTTTCATATGCCCAAAAGTCAAAAGAAAATGGATTTTCATGGTTAACACGACATTACACTTAATTTTTTTCCTTTATGTTTCAAAAATTGAAGTGAGAACCTAAATTGGGAGATAAGAACTCTGTCCCGGATAGTCTAACGCAGTCAAAATCATTTAGACATATCCCAAAACCCGACTTGAAGGTATTTTTGTTTTATTAGCAGGACCGGTATTAGCAGTTCTACTGAAAAGTATTATTAGTGTACATAGTTCACTTGAAAATATTAATTTCTGTAATATTGGACAGTGATATAGTATCACAAGAGCGCTGAAAAATATTAGGTATTCGTTTGAGAAGTATTAGTTTTTTCCCTAAAAGTCTTAGGTTTTCCCCGAAAGTATTTAATATTTCATAAAAAGTATTAGTTTTTCCCTAAAAACTATTATTAGTCCCACAAAAATGTATTTGTAGTTCCCCTACAAAGTATTAGTTTTTTTTCTTAAAAGTTATTAGTAGTCTCTCTGAAAAATAATAATAGTTTACCTGGAAAATATTAGTTTTAGTCGTCTCCTAAAAAGTATTTAATAGTCTCTCTATAAAGTATTAATATGAAATCGTATGTGAAGGCCTCATTATTAGTGATGGAAATTTTGTCTCGACCCGCCCCGTGACCCGTCGGGGGACGGGATGGGTATCAGTATCACTCACGCCCCGCGCTGCATAGGTTTTAATATATTAATGTATATATTTTGAATGTAAAATATATATTATTATATAATTTTTATCTAGTAATAATATATCTAGCATTTATAAATTGATAATAATAATTTTTGTAAAGAATATTTTACAAATATATTATAATATATATATATTTATTTGTATTTAATTTAATTTAATTTGGGGGTTAGCAATTCGCCCACATGCCCGTTCTAAGGCTAGGGTGGGTTTGGGTCTTTAGATACACACCCTATTGCCATTCATATTCATTAAAATCGTTAATTACAACCACATCGTGTCGGATGGATTACACGTTCGAGATCTCAAGGATGGCATGTCTGTCAAAGTTATAGCGTCACGTGATAAGAAGAACTTGGAAATTTGAAAGGGTGGCAAGAAAATGAGAAGGGGGAAGAAGGTGAAAGGAGGAAATTGAAAAACACGCATGAATTAATTCCACCATGGTTGCACCTACAAATTACTTTTGTTTCTGGGCGAAGTCCGATAAGAACAATCAACAAATAATGAATTTGATATGTTGAGAATGTAGATAAGAGTTATACATATGTATGTAAGTATGAATGGAGGGAGTATTGGTGGAATCGCTACATGCAGAGAAGATGACACGTATTTGATTTACATATAACACAATTTTTTGGTTGGGGTAAGTATGGATTTGGGTTGATTATTGGGGATCCATCTAACGGATCGGTCCATTAGATGGTCGACAAGTGACTACCGCAAATTTGGATGAGGGCACGATTGAGGGGAAAAATAGAAATTGGGTCTCAATTTGAGAATGTTAGAATTTTTGGGGGTATTGATTTTTTGGTACCTGAACTATAGGTGTTTTGCTACTTTGGTACCCGACTTTTTTGACTTCCCAAATTAGTACCCATAATTAGCTAATTTTTATTAGTTGGTACCTAATCACAACCGGCGGTGTAATTTCCCACCGGAATTTTCTCACGTGACAAACATGTGCTGGGTTGGGGGGCTTTTTAGTCATTTTTGGTTATTATTTGTTGCTCGTTGAAATTCATCCAAAAACACTGCTAAATCTGAAAAGCACCAAATCACGATTTTTTTAGGGTTTTGCATTTGGGTTTGAAAAACACATAAATTCCTCCATTCTCTTCGATCGTCTTCCCAAAATCAGTATGAATATATTTCAAAGTGAAGTTTGAAACCAATCCAACAATGGGGTAGATTATTCGAGATAAAAAAAAAAACTCTCTCCCTCCTGGAGCTGCATGCCCTGAATACGGTATGTAAGGACCATTTTTTGTATATTTTTTTTATGTTTTTATTCTGGGATGAACATGTATAGTGGGTTTATTGTTTTAAATATCAAAAATATTTTTAGGGTATATGTTGGGTGCAAAATCCGAATTTTAAAGGTCCTCACTGTAGGATTGTTTGTGAAATTGTGTTACCATTGTTCATTTCTTGATGTTTTCATGCATTTTGTTGTATCAGGTCCTGACTCACAACATTTCACTATAAGAATCCACCATTCTGGAGAATTTTTAAGGTTAGGACATACATATTGTGTTGGGGAGAATATGGGAGTAGATCATATTGATTTTTGTGATCCACATGAGTTGTCATTCCTTGAAATCCTTAGTATGGCAAAAGAGCTAGGTTTTAGAGGGATGCAAGACTTTTCATTGTAGTAAATGTGGGGTAAGTGACTGTCAGTCTTTGTTTGCATTACAAAATGACAGTGATGTTATGTTCATGGTTAATTTTCTGGATGAGAATAGGATGATAGGTTTGTTTGTTGAGCATATAAATAGTAAACTATCAATTGTTGAAGAGTTGCATGATGAAGAATTGCATGATGAAGAGTTGCATGATGAAGAATTGCATGATGAAGAGTTGTCTAATGTTGATGAGCCTTTAAACTTTATGGGAGATTTTGGCCATGAAAATGTGGAGAGGAATGAGGGAAGTGATACAAACAATAGTGATGTTGGAAAATGTGACATCAATAATGGTAGTGATTTAAGTGACAGTGATTGTGCCCAATCTATTGGATCAGATTCCTCATACTCTGAAGGTTTTGTAGATAGTGATTGTGAAGTGTCTGAAGATGATGACATGTTATTTGATGATAACATTGATCTGAGGTTGAATGGGGGGATTCACAAATGAAAAAAACAAACAATGAAACTGGTAATGCTTGATCATGCTAAAGGTAAAAACGAGTGCATTTGCTTTGAGTGTGGCATATTAGATATTGAGAATCTAATTTAAGCTAAGACAATGTTGGCACGATCTTTGAGACATTTAGGCGAGTGTGAGGGCATATTCAATCAAACAGGGCGGGGATATAACTTTCACATTAAAATGGGAAGTATAAAATTGAAGCCAGTGTAAGTAGAGTCGCAAAATTGGCCCGGCCACCGGCCGCATATTGGGTTGGGTTGGGCACTTATTTTTTATGGCCCGAAAAAATTGGGCCTAAACGGCCCGATCCAATAAACTCGTCGGGCCAGACGGGCTCGGGCCAAATAGCGTCTTTTTGGGGCGAGCCCGATAATTTTTAATTAAAAATAATGTAAAAATGTATTTCCTTCAAGTTGGTGGAGCACTGTAGTCTACCCACATGTCTACATGCTACAAGATGACAGACCGATGGTGATGGGTTTGGTTTATAACTTTTGGCCATTTTAATAACTTTTCTTTTTGCTTTTTAATGATGCAATTTGTTGGGGTAGTATTTTTCAATACTTAATAGCTTTTAGAGATCATGAAAAGTATCCTGGGCAGAAATAAGTCTATATCTCGTATTATTTAAACAAATTTATCTATGTAAAAGACCCCACCCAATGATAAGTTTTTAATACCCTTTAGAGTTTGGCTTTTTAATAGCTTTTTTTTTGTTTTGGCGTAAGAAAATGATTTTTTTGTTTTTTTTTTAAATAATTAACTTGGGCTGGTTTGGCCCGATGGCCCATGGCCCGTAGTTGGGCTGGGCTGGGCTAGGGAAATCATGGCCCGCACAAAATCGGGCGACCGATCCGGCCCGAAATTTTTAAAAGCCCGACGGGCTTGTTCGAGATGGGATGCCCGACCTATTACCCGCTCTAAGTGTAAGCATGATAGTTGTCCTTGGGTTATCTATGCATCAAAGGTGAAGAATGAGGACAACCTTCAAGTAAAAACATTTGTTGGGAGCCACCAATGTCCTAGGGTTCAAAAAGTGTCTCATGCAACACCAAAGTGGCTAGCTACCATGTATAGAGAAAAAGCGGCTTCCGATCCTAAATGGCCTGTTGATTCCATGATCACTATCATGCAGAAAGATATTAAACTTGTCTTCACTAAGTGGCGGATGTATAAGGCAAAGAAGATTGTGCATACTTTAAATCTGGGACTGATGTAGAACAATATGGCATGTTGTGGGCATATCTTTGAGAGATTAGCGATCGAACCCAGGAACAATGTGAAAATAAAATCCAAAGTGTTGAATGGGTAGCCACAGCGGTTCAAAAGATTCTACATTTGTTGGGGTTCTTTAAAGAGAGGATTTTAGAGGATGTAGGCATGTGATATGCTTAGATGGTTGTCATCTCAAGACTCGGGCTGGTGGTATTTTGTTGAGTGCATGAGCATTGATGCCAACAAGCGCATGTATCCATTTGCGATTGTTGAAAAGGAAAAAAGAAATCATGGTTGTGGTTCTTAAAGTTGTTAGTGATGTATTTGAACATTCAAAACAGATTACCTTTGGACAATAATGTCGATAAACGAGAAAGGTTTGATTGATGCTATTGAACAATTGTTGCCGTGGATGTGAGCATAGATTCTGTGTCCAACATTTATACAGAAACTTCAAAGCTTAACATATGGGTCTAAGCACTGAAACAAATCTTGTGGAAGGCAGCCAGGGCAACAAGGGTTGTTGATTTTAGTGATGCCATGAATGAATTGAAAGCCAGAGATGTGGATGCATATAATTGGCTAGCTCAAAGGCCTGCTAACCAATGGTCCAAGTCACACTTCAGTTGCCATTCTAAGACTGATTTGTTGCTAAATAATATGTCTGAGAGTTTCAATTCAATGATATTAAGGACTAGAAACAGGCCAATCATAAGCATGTTGGAGATGATAAGACTGATGCTAATGAAAAGAATAGGAGTTAGGAGAGATCAAATGAATAAGTACATCGTGGTGATATTTTCCCCAAAATTGCAAAGTTGTTGGAAGAAAACAAGAAAAGGGCAATGGAGTTTATTGCTCATTGGAATGGCCATGACCAGTTTGAGATAGAAAGTTCTTTTGGTAAAAGATTCAAACTACATTTGGGAGATAGAACATGCTCTTGCAGGAGATGGGATCTCACAGGCATTCCTTGTGCACATGCAATATCTGGTATGTACTTCATGGGGCTGACACCTGAGGATTTTGTGGACAACTGCTACAAAAAAGAGACTTTTTTGAAAACATACAACCACTTGATGGAAACTCTCAATGACTGTGACATGTGGCCTCAAGTTGATGCTGAACCATTGCAACCACCAGTTTGTGACAGTTGCACAGCGGACGAAAGAAAAATGATAGAAGAAAAAGATCTAGATGAAAAACCAAAAAAAAAAATGAAAAGGGGAAGAAAGCACTGTGAAGTTGACTACAAAAGGAGTTGTCATTACATGTTCGTGTGCCATAAAAAGAATCACAATGCCGAGAAAAATGCCCTCTTAGGAGAGAAAGTCACCACAAGTCCGAGGATTGGATGTTCTTGCTACAAATGAACCAAAACTTCAAGAAAAAGAAAAGTATATCTTGTTTTCACAATGCATACATTTAGTGTTGTATTTTCTCTTTTATATAACATATCATTGCTACTATTATTGATTATACGGGGAGAAGCAAAAGTCATCTCCTACTATTATTGAAAAAGAAAGTCAGCCTAAGTCACAAGCATTGGTCAATTTCAAAGATATTCTGCTAGAAATACCAGGAGTAGGTTTGTTTTGGAATCCCAAGGCAATCAACAATTCAATCTCAATCTACAATTATCTCAAGGATCGCCCAAGACATTAGGGGTGAGAAGAAAGTTGCGTAATGTATGGATTTTATGTTGTTGTATATACATTCAAAAATTATTAATCATAATTTCTCCAATTTTGACATTGAATTTGTATTGTGGGTGAACAAAAACCAACGAAGTGATGGGCACTCAAGTGTCAACCAACAAAGCCATTGATAAAGTGCCACAAAGAAGCACAAAGAACCAAAAGCAGACATTCAAAAAAAGACTACTTGAAACCTCCCAGGGAGAAGTAGTTTGACCCGAGAATGTTAGATTCTCAACCAACAAGGGTCAATCATCTAAGAAACAAGAAGTTGATGGGGAGGAAGAAACACCATTTTAGGGTTTTACTATGTAGCTATTGGTGATTAGTTTAGTTTTGTTGATATGGCTTTTTGGCTTTTTGAAACTCATGCCATGTTGGCACAATTGGTTTGTGCACCAATTAATGTTCTTTTTGGCTTTTTGAAACTCATGCCATGTTGGCACAATTGTCTGGATGTTATGGTGCATATTATAGGATGTTAGAAGTTAGAACTATTGGTGTGTCAACCAATTGATGTTTTGGATTATCTGGATGTTTTGTGACTTTATGACAATTATATGATAATGGAAGTTCTTTCATCTTACTGAGTTCATTCATTATGTCAAATTAATGAGTTCATTCTTAATGCAAGAACAATTAATGTCAAATACTATGATCATGTTGGCACAAAATGACTGCATTAACATCACCATTAGCCATTACAAATGTTGCATTAACATTAGTCATTACAAAAAAAGTTGTGTTGCATTAGCCATTACATAGTCAGCCTACATACATTATGCATTACATAATTCCTAAGCCATTACATCATGAGGTAAACAACAATCGAAGATAGCACAAGGACAGTCCACATCCACCTATCCGTTGACCTCTTCTTTTTCAGTTCAACTCCAACTTTTCCACTACATCTTCAAGCTTCTGCACTTCATCTTCAAGCTTCTGCACTTCATCTTTCAGCTTCACCACTTCATTGTCATGTTTGTTAATTCGTTTCAGAAGTCCAGGAATGATTTGTTGAGCCCTACTGCACATTGGGGAATCAATCCAAGAAAAGTAGTGGCAACCTCCTACTTCCTACAAAATTGCAATTTTTAACAAAAAAAAAAACAACAAAAAAATCGGTTTCAACCACAAATTTTCAATTTTTATAAGATCAAAACCATAAATTCACAACTAAAGCTGAAATTCGAGATTAATTCATATAAGAAAGAAAATTGAAAATTAGGGTTTCAAAATTTACAAACTTACCCGAAAGTTTGTACAAGCTTTGTATCTCCTTCCCGGATTTAGATCAGTCCATGAAGTTTTCACAACCGAATTTCTACCGCAATGGCACAAATCCTCCACCACATACTCTCCTTTGCGTCTGTGAAGAAGAAAGGGAAAGGGGAAGAATGTATTTTTTTAAAAATCGAATTTCAAGTGTAAAATGTGGATAAGTCATTTTTGCCCATAATAATAACCGAAATGACTAAAAAGCCCCACCCCCCAGACACATGTGTGTCACGTGAGCAAATTCGATGGGAAATTTCACCGGTTGTGATTAGGTACCAACTAATAACAATTAGTTAATTATGGGTACTAATTTGGGAAGTCAAAAAGTCGGGTACCAAAGTAGCAAAACACCTATAGTTCAGTACCAAAAATCAATACCCCAAATTTTTGGCCTTAGTGATGGATTCTCTTAAATACGGATGTCGTTATGAAATATTCTCTTACTGGTATTACTATAATAAAGGCAAAAACGTATATGAGACTGTCTCACGAGTCTAAATACGTGAGGCAGAACCTCATATCTAAACTCATCTCATAGGCAGTGACATTTTGGTGATTAAGAAGAAATGATAAGGTAAATGAGAGGAAAAAAAAGATAAGATATGAAAAATGGAAGAGTTTGAGAGAATGAGAGAAATGAGAGAGTCGTGGCGCTTTTTGCTTTTCTGCAATTCCCCGCGGTGAAATTGGTACCAACGAAAAGCCCATGACGAGCTTAATCTAGGGTTTGCAGAAGATTTATGCATATGAAAAATGAAGAAAATGACAACAATAATGATGATTTTGAATATGACTAGAAAAAAGGGGGATAATGAGATTGTATCTATCTGAAACTTGGCTGTTTCAAATTCATGATTCTCCGTTGTTAAATTTAAGGATATCAAGAATTTTTGTTGTTGTGGATATGAAGAAACATTTGAAGAATTGGGCTTGATGAGTTGCATCAACTATTTTGCAAGAATCTTGATAAGGTGCAGGTTTTTTCATGAAAAGAAATTAATCAGAAATGAACTGTTCCTTTTCAGAAATGAGAGTAAATAGATTACATATACCTAAATTCCACTGACAACTTAGACTGTAAAAAAGATAATGAGTTTCATTTTTTATGGACTTACAACTGATCTTTTTTGAAATAAAGTATTAGAAGGTGATGAAAATTATTAGATGTTTAAGTAAATGTATTACATTTTGAATTAAGAAGTATTACACATTGAACTAAAAAGTATTACATATTGAACTAAAAAATATTACAGTTTTATAGGTGTGGTGATGATTAAAAAGTATCACTTTATTTAAAAAAATATCACATTTACTCTAAAACATATACATGTTTAAAGCTAGAAAACACGGATGCTTATGTGAAGATGACGTACCCGTATCGAATACGTATCGGATAAGATACTCTATCCGATACTCTAGGATACTCTATATATGGATACATACCTATAGTATTGTTGATATTTTCAACATGTTTTATGTATGTCTATGTGATTTATCACATTTTAGATTTGAGTATTTATGAAATTTTAGTTTTTTTATGCTTGAAAGATTGTTTATTCAATTATATTTTGTACGTCTATATTTTAGATATATAAAAACTATATAATTTTATATGTATATATACTGTACCCGTATCCTTAAAATTTTAAAATTGATAAATTTCTATACCCGTGTCGTAATGTACCCATGCCCGGTACCTCTATCAATGCTTCATAACAAAACATATACTATTTATTTGCAAAGTTCCATATATCCTTGATTAACAATATAACTTTTTATTAATAAAATACCAGTTTTACTATGATAAATAAGTACATGTTTTCAAAGTATTAGTAGTTCCTTTAAAAATTATTAGTTTTTCTTCTGAAAAATATTAGTAGCCCTCCTGCAAAATATTTAATAGTGTCCCTGAAAAGTATTAGTTTTTCCCCTCTTTAGATACTCAATATTCGTCTACTTCTTCATTTTTTGTCTTTTTCCTGTCAATATTTGGCACAAACCAAAGGATTAAAGATATGATAGAAAGAGTATGACATTGGATTTGGGGTTGAGTTTGCATACATATACGAACTGATGAATATGTCCATAAGAAATCGAAAAGAGATAATGTTCCATATAAACTTTTTGTCTGAATTTCTTGTTGTGCCCATGATTTTCTTGTCCAAAGTTCATGACTATGGTTGTGCCTCTATGATAAATTCCATTATTTTTTCACATAATTTCGAACATAAAACTTTTCAACCTTTGCTAGATTTGGCAAGAGTATATGTCAAGAGAGGGGTAGACTAAGTGGTAACAATTGGAATAGTGGAGAAGAATAAAAAAGGATAGAAGAAAGATGGACGATGATAATGGGGAGAGAAGAAGAGAGAGAGAGAGAGAGAGAGAGAGAGAGAGAGAGAGAGAGAGAGAGAGAGAGAGAGAGAGAGAGAGAGAGAGAGATACAATTTTTCATTTCTCTCTCTTTTTTTATATTGAGTTTAGTTGTGGGTGTTGGAGTTTCGTCAAAAAGAGTTAGACCCGTGAGACAATCTTACATGAGACTCACTCTAGAATAAGCATATTTTGTTCTTTTTAAATAGGTCTGACTAGTCGAGTTTGAACTTGGGGCATAATTTGTTATAGATAATATTGACAAGGCAAATGTAGGTTGGGCCAAACCTATCTAAAAATGGCCCCATTGACATCCTTGTGTATATATGGTCTGTTAATTCTAGACATTGGATATAACTACAATTAATAAGAATCTTCTGCCTCTAATCCAAATTTAATGAAGGATTTGACTGAAAAGATTGAAACTCGTGTTTTATTTTTTATGACGCCTCGATCAATACTTATATAAATAAAAACAAGATTTTATGATTATTCAAATATTTGTACAATTTGTGCATTGAGGACTTTTAGAGTACCATCTCTTGCATTTCTTTTTCACATGCATCTCTCGTCTTACAACTTTATGTTATGTAAATAAATGTCAAATTTTCTTTATTTTATTTTCAATAATGAGGCTTGTAGGCATGTCTTTATTTCCAGAATTGAAGTTATGGATGGCAAAATCCCCCACGAGAAACCATCCTCGTTGGTAATCAAGCAAAATGAGATGAGGAATCCATGGTTAATTCGGGGGATAGGAGCCGGGATAGAAATTCCTCATTTATCTACAACTGTGGATGGGACGGGGATGATATTTATATCCCTCGTCCCCTTCATGTCCTCGTCCCTATCCCCCTTCTCCGTTACTCAAGTATATATATATATTATATTTATCTATTATTAATATTAGACCGGTTAAACAAAACCTTTGAGTCAGGAATTGATTCAAGTAGTAAATCGGGAAAATAAAACCAGTTATGAGGCTACTTTAGAAAGTATTCTAAAATCATATTGGGTTATGGATATGAATAATAAAGTTTCAAATGATATGGGTATGGGTTTAGGAAATAAATCAACGGTCTCGTGGCTTTGCGTAGGGGATTTAACTGAAGTTCTCAAGGAGGAGACAAAGTCCCGAATTGCATAATTACGGATATGGGTTTGCAAGGCATTGGTTTTTCTAGCCACCCATTTACGTGGACAAACAGATGTAATATTCCAGCAACTATTTGGGCAAGACTAGATCGGGTTACAACAAATTTAAGTTGGTCTTTACAATTCTTGAAAACCAAAGTTCTACATCTTCCATCTATAGCATATGACCATGCCCCATTTTGGTCATAACTAAACCTGCAAGTAAGAAAATACGGATCATAAAGTCAAAACAGTTCATATTCGAGGCAATGTGGCTAAAAGCATTTGGATGTACTAATATCATGTTGAAATTTGACTGTATGATCTGAATACTAAATTACTCCTTGACACGATAATTCGTCGTCTTTTAGGAGATGTTTCTCCCATACAAAAAGTCACACTGGATTTTTAAAATCGATCTCCTAAAATTATTTTGGTTTGTGTCATAATAAATGGGGAGTTTGTTAGATAAATGTTTTTATCATGTGATTTTGATGATTTTGTTTAACCGAGTTTTTATACCAAAATGATGGCTCAAAAGCTACCTTTAAAACCGTAGGCAAGTGCACCTATCGTTTTATAGTATAGATTATTGAGTACCGAGTGTCATTCCCACGAGGATTGTAAGTACTAATAATTACCGTCTTTTTGTTATTTAATCTAACAATTTTCGAGTTTTTGTTTGATGAAAAAGGAAAACAAATTATAAATTGTAAAAATGAAGTAAAATTTGTAAAATAAGAAATCAAGAGATAGAAATGTGTTTGAATGTAAATCCTCTCTAGAATGTTTTTGTGATTTGACAAGTTAAAAATACAACCGTAAGCCCTTAAGCAAAAACCAACCTCTTTTAATAAAATCTCATGTCTTGTGGACCGTAGAAATTCCCAATTTAAGTTAAACCCTTTCTCAAGGCGAAAAACTTCTAATCTCAAGTTGATTAACTCAAATCTCTTTCTAGTTAAAACCCCCAAGACAAAGATTATAACGATTTGTGAATTCCCATATTAGGTTTGACCCTAATCCGAAGATTTATGTCGCCCTATATCTAGGATTGCATGCAACTCTTTTCACTTATATAGGTTCTATTTCACCATGAATCTCGATTTCCCTGATGAAAAATAAACTTCAAATCAATATTGCGCATATATCAATTCGAATGAACGAAGCATAATATAAGTGAATCACACAAAATATGAAGATTTTATTAAAAACATACACACCTTAATCACAAATCCATTCTAGAGTTCATTACATTCAAACACTAGGAGTTTAGCTACACATGATTTTGACCAAAGAATAAATTACACAAGAAGATTTATGTATTGTAGACATGGTGTACTTATCTTTCTCAAAATCTCAATTGACTTTTTCTTGATTGATGATGTTGCTCCAAGCCTTCTTCTCCAATATTGCCCCAAGCTTTCTCCTCCAAGACCCCTTGATCCCAATTCTACTTAATGAAATGAATACAATGAATATTTTCCGAGTATCTAATGAATTCCTCTCCCAACTTCAACCCTCGGCTTTTATAGCAACCAATACATTGATAGTACTCTCTTTTGTTAAACAATTGCCTCCATTTTCCTTGTTGGTTGGTGAATTCTTGTATTCAAGTGATGAGGAGGGGACATGGAGACATGTTTCACAAAATAGGGTGTTAAAAGTGTACAAAAGTGGCCAAAATGGGTTGGTTGGTGAGTTTTCCCCAAATTCCGCAAAGAAAAGTTGCAAAAAGAGGTCCCTGACACGCCCGTGTCGCCTGAATGGCCGGGCCGTCTTTGTCTATCACACGAGGACTCGGGAAACATGGCCGTGCTCCCAACACGGCCAGGCCGGTCTCTCGACACGGCCGTGTTAAAGGGGAACACGGCCTGGCCGTGCCGGAGGTGTTTTGTGCGAAAAATCGAGTTTTTAGCTCCGGCGAAACACGGCCGTGTTGCCGACTGACACCCTTGCCCGTGTTGGACCAAAAAGGCCCCAAAATGACGCGTTTGGCTTGGAATTTCGAGCGTTTTTGCATCCTTAAACTCCCGGTATGTTTTGACATGAATCCATGGTCCGAAATTCACCAAAATTAGCCCCAAATGGTCAATCTACATCAATAAAAGCACCTCCTGAGTAATATGAACTATGTACAATAAAAAATTTATAAAACTAACAATAAAATAACTCGAATACTACTCAAATATACACATAAAACATGCATAAAAAGACCCTTATCACAAAACAATGTCCCTAAATGTTGTCCAAATACTCCCAATTGATTTAAAATATTTTTACTAATTTTTGGAGTATTTCTTGAAGTTTATTTTTGACAAAAATCGGACAACACTTCTGTTTGAGGTCAACCTGACGCTCTAGAGGGCATCCCGTACTGAAAGTCGAAACTTGAAACAAACAAAACCGATAAAAAATGGGCAGTCGACCGGTGTGGTCGTCCGATGCCTCGACTTTGCCCAACTACGTAATCATTTTCTCAGATTGAAACTTGATGAGGGCAACCGGTCCAACAGGGGTCAACCGGTCGGACCCCCCATCGATCGGTCCTCTTGTGTAAAATAGTGCGATCTAAATTCAAATTTCTATCTCTATGCGACCAGTCGCCCTATGTTTTTTACAGCAAAATTCAAACCGTTGAACAACCATTATCAGCAAGATTCACTTTATCAATTTTGTACATTATTTCTACATCTTGTGATCTTCTTTTTATAGACAAAATTGAAGATGGAGGAGCCTATATTGGACATCCAATCTTGAAGACTCTCCTATAAATAGAGGGAGATTTGAAGCAAACAACACAACACACAAGCATACAATACAACAAGAAATCGCAAAAATTCTCAAAGCTTTCATTTTCACATCCTTGTTGTAATAGCCTAAGTTCTTGCACTTTCACAATCTTGAGGTCTGGCTTTTGTTCTTGATTACACTTGCACTTTAAGTTTGTATACTTCATTTATTGAGTTGTAATCTTGAATTTTTCTATCATCCAAAACAAGATATCCTTGTTAGTGTTCTTGTGGTAAGAACAGTACACTTGGTGATCTTAGGTGTTGAAGAGTGTGGTACTCTTCATAGGTGTTGAAGGAAGATTGTGGTAATCTCCTTGAAGGTGTTGTAAGAAGATTGTGGTGATCTTCAAAGGTGGTGTTGTAACAATTGTGGTAATTGTTAATAAAATCTTTTTTTTTTTCAAATCCAATTCGGATATACCGGGTGTGGTAGTAGATTAGGCCCTAAGTGGGTTGAACTTCTATAAATCATCGAGTGTTGTTTAATTTCCGCATTTACATTCTTGTCATTTACTTGTTCATTCGAAAAAGATGGCGATTTGCGAACAATCGGCATAATCTATTCACCCCCTAGCAGATTATCGTAGCCACTTGGACTAACGAGTAGTATCAAAGCCAAACTCTTTGGCAAACTCGTTCCACACTGCGAGTAAAGAGGAAAGATCCATGGCTACGAACGAAAGCTACCTCACCACCGGCGCCTCCACCAACAAGCCACCACTATTCGACGCCAACAATTACGCATTTTGGAAAGACCGTATGGAGTGCTTTCTACAAGGGTGCGGATTTGATATTTGGAATGTGGTCATTGAAGGAGTTGATCAATCAACCAAGAAATTGGAGGATGGCACCTCAGCTCCCAAACCGTTCAAGGAGTTCGATGAAAATGACAAGAAGGGTTTCTCTCTAAACGGTAAGGCCTTAAATATTTTACATTGCTCTCTTACCGCCATCGAGTATAATCTCATAAGAGGCATACGGTCGGCACATGAAGTTTGGGAAAAATTAGAAACCATCTATGAGGGTACAAAAAAAGTGAAGCAAGCAAGAAAAACAATGCTTGTGAAAGACTTTGAAAATTTCAATAATAATGATGGTGAAAGCATAACAAAAATGGTGGAAAGGCTTGACAACATTATCAATCCTCTTGTGGCTCTTGGAAAGGTCATCTCAGAAGAAGACAAGGTGACCAAAGTATTGAATGCCCTTCCCGGCTCATGGTCTGAAAAAATTACGGCTATCACGGAAGCACAAAATCTCGAAACACTCAAGCGATGAGCTCATCGGGAACCTCCTCATCTACGAAGTCTATCTCAAGGAGAGGAAAAATTTCAAACCATCCATTACTCAATCGGGTATGCAAAATATTCCTAAAGGTCTTGTGTCTTCTTCTAATAATGCATACTATGATAATGCTGATGATGAGAAGACGGCCCCACTTGCCTGGAAATTTGCAAAATTTGTGAATAAAAATAAGGCAAGAAAATCGAGAGACAACTCGTGTTTTAAATGCGGAAAATCCGAGCACTTCATAGTCGATTGCCCAAAACTCAAGGAGGGGGAACAAAAGAAGAAAAAGTCTTTTCCTAAAAAGAAGGCTTGAAATGCGGATGTCAAGACTTGGGATGAACTCCTTGCCACAACCGATGAAGAAGGAGAATCCGAACATGGTCTTATGGCCATAGACGACGAAAACAACGAGGTACACTCTAATGCTTCATCTTCTTCCTTAGTTGATGAATTACAATGTGATTTTGATGAATTACAAAATGAGTTTCAAAATTTGATTGTTAAATACAAGACTTTAAAAAAGGAGCATAAAGAGCTTAAATTAGAAAAGGATAAATTGTTTACTTCTTATGAATCTCTTGATAAAGCTCATGCTATTACTCTTACTAAAGTCCGTACTCTTGAAACCGAAAAACAAACGCTCACAAATGATCTTGAATGTTTGAAAAGGATGTGCACCGTTTTAACTTAAGTACGGATAAGGTTACAAAATTTTTAGATGCACAAAGAAGTGAGTATTCTAAATTAGGACTTGGATATAAACCTTTTCAACCTCTTTCAAAGAAAAATGACCAAAGTCCGACTTTTGTACGTCTTAGTAGTACCCATAATCTTAGGATCTATAATTGAAGAGAACGGAGAAATCAATAAAGAGGTCACACATAGATACAAAGCGGGTTGGAATAAATGGAGGAGTGTTTCTTCTATCCTTTGTGACCGTAAAATACCATTAAAATTGAAAGGAAAATTTTATAAAACGGCGATAAGGCCCGGAATGCTTTGTGGAGCATAATGTTGGGCGACTAAATATGAACACGAACAAAAATGAGGGTAGCAGAGATGAAAATGCTAAGATGGATGTGTGGACACACTAGATTAGATAGAATAAGAAATGAACACATTAGAAACAAAGTGAGAGTAGCACCAATAGATGAGAAAATTAGAGAAACGCGATTAAGATGGTTTGGACATGTTTATAGGAGACCTTTAGATGCACCTGTGCGACGCTTAGAAGGTAGAGAATCACTCACACAAATCAAAAGAGGCAGAGGTAGGCCTAAAGGACTTGGAAAGAAGTTATTAAACAAGACATGTTATACCTAGAAACAAATGAAAATATGGCTTATGACCGTAAACGATGGCGCGATATGATCCGTATAGCCACCCCCACGTGTGATTAAAACTTAGTTTGTTGTTGTTGTTGTTGTAAAGTTGGTCACTATGTTAGTCATTGTAAATTGAAGAACAATTTTAGCTTTGTTTGGAGACCCAAAGGTCTCAAGGCTAACCCCCATGGACCCCAAAACTATAGGGTACCTAAAAATAATTCTTTTGTAGGTCATAAGGGTTATAACAACCATGGAGGATTCAAAATGGCTCGTGGACAGCGGGTGTTCACGCCATATGACCGGAAAGAGAGAACTTTTACCAACATCAAGCTCAAAGAAGAGGGTATGGTCATGTTCGGCAATGGCAAAGGAAGAATTATTGGAAATGGAGAAATTGACAACTCTTCTTTCTCTCTTAGTAATGTTCTTTTAGTAGAAGGGCTTAAGTTTAATTTGATAAGTGTTAGCCAACTTTGTGATTCAAATTATAATGTTGTTTCAATAAAGAAAAATGCCTTATTTCCAAAATGATAAAATTATTTGTGAAGCAAATAGAAAAGGCAATCTTTTACAAAATCATGCAAGTGATTTGGTTAGTCAAAATGTTTCTTGTCTTGTCACCAATAATGATTTAACTAGTTTATGGCATAGGCGACTTGGACATGTTGGATAAAAAATTTGCAAACTATTTACAAAAACCAACATGTAAAAGGACTACCCAAATTGAATTTTGAAAATCTTGGCTTATGTGACACTTGTCAAAAGAACAAATTAGTTAAGAGTAGTTTTAAGCCCAAAAATGAAATTTCCGCAACCAAGCCTCTACAACTTCTTCATTTAGATTTGTATGGGGATATTGGTACGACAAGTCTTAGTGGAAAACATTACACTTTTGTTATAGTTGATTATTTTTCTAGATATACTTGGGCTCTTTTTCTTGCAAATAAAAGCGATGTCGTTAATGAGTTTGTTAAGTTGTGTAGACTTATTGAGAATGAAAAGGAAGATACTATTAAGTCCGTTTCAAGCGATCGAGGTGGAGAATTTGATGGAGAATTTAGAGTCTTTTGTGAAACCAAGGGATATGGTCACAATTTTTCGGCTCAAGGACACCTCAATAAAATGGAGTAGCCAAAAGGAAGAATCGGATACTTCAAGAAATGAGTCGGTCCATGCTCAATGAATTTTCACTTCCAAAATATTTTTGGGCCGAAGCCGTAAGTACCGCTTTGCTATGTCATTAATCGAGTTTATATTCGTCCTAAAATGAATAAAACTCCATATGAGCTTTGGAAAGGAAGAACTTCAAATATTAGTTATTTCAAAATATTTGGATGTAAGTGTTTTATTTTAAATACTAAGAATCAATTGGACAAACTTGATCCTAAGGCCGATGAAGAAATATTTATGGGGTATTCAACCAAGAGCAAAACATATCGGGTTTACAATAAGACTATTGGGGTTGTTGAAGAATCCATCCATGTCAAATTCAATGAAGCTTCGTGTGTTGAAAGGATACCCAATGATGAAAGTGATGAAGAGGATATTGTTGAACCCATTGTTCAAAATGATCAACCTTGTACCTCAAAATGATCAACCATCCACTTCAAATGTTCTTCAAGAAGATAGAGGTGACACTTCGGATCTTCCCGTAGCATTGAAATTTAAGGGAGATCACCTAAAAGATCTTATTATTGATGATCCCCTTGATAAAGTGATAACCCGACAAACTTTGTCGAGAAAGCTCTTATATCTCAAAAAGAGCCTAAAAATGCTAAATAAACTATTGAAGATGAGGATTGGTTATTAGAAATAACAAGACATCTCCGGACTTAGTCCAAGTGAGCTAAAGTAACATGGCAAAATGCCACGGAAGAAGAAGGCGAGTTGGACGAGAAGCCAACTTTGTGTGACCAAGGCATCTCCAGATCGAGTCCAATGAGCAAGTCACCGTGTGTGATCAAGACTTGTCTCTGACCGATAACCACTTTGTGAATTGATCATTACTTAGTGGATACCTCCGAGTTGGAGAAGAGAGGATTAGAAGAACTACCCCTTCTTCAAACCTCTATAAAAAAATTACTTGTGTCATTTACATTTCAACATATTTACATTTATGCACATTTATTTTATATATGCTGATAATTTTGCTATCCAACTGATAAATAACTAAGTGCTAAAATAAAGTGTTAAAACAAAATTAAATCAAATTCAAGGGTGTTAAGTCTTCCGCTGAAAAACTCATCACAGCCAAGTTAAGGTTTAAACTAAACAACTCGAGTTATTCTATCAACAAAAATCTATCGAGTCTGTTGAGTGGCTAACTCTGTGATTAACTAACTTAGTTGTCCCTCAAGGACATAGCTATGTTATTAACTCTGTAATATTTTAAAAGTACTAAAATCGAAAAGTTGGTAAGGTTTATTCAACCCCCCCTTCTAAACCTTACTCACACCCCTTGGGACCTACAAGTGGTATCAGAGCGGTTGGTTCATTGAGCCTTCCGCACTGGTTACTGAACTAGATCTCTATCTTTTCAAAAAGATTTTTAACACTTGTATTTTAAAAATCTTTCATTCTTAGCAAAAGTTATTATCATTGAAGCAAATCGACACGCATTCCTATGTTCACTATTGAGGAATTTGATGACTGGAAAATCCGTATACAGGCTCATCTATCTGCTTTACATGATGAAATGTGGCTAGTGATAGAAGATGGGCCACTACAAATACTGAAAGTGAACACAAACAAGAAGGAGAGAGCAAAATGCAAAACAAGGAGAAGAAAGTGGTCGAGGCAAGACCAGCCTTAGTTGAAAAACCAAAGACTGGATGGACGAATGATGACAGAAAAAGAGATACAACTTGGACAATGTGGCCAAGGATATTCTCTACAAGACCTTGACAAAACAATGTTCAATAAAGTCAAATCCTCGCAAAACAGAAAAAGAAATTTGGGATAAACTGACTTTAATTTGTGAAGGATCATAGCAAATTAAAGAAAACAAATTATTTGTTGTTGTTCAAAAGTTTGAAAACTTTAAAATGCTTGCGGTGAAACAATGGATCACCGGATGCCGATTCACCAAATCACAAATCACCTCTCAAAGACTTGGAAAGGAATACACACAAAAGAGATGTGTATGAAGATTTTGAAGAGCCTCCCGGATGAATGGGAAATGAAGACCATAGCTCTAAGCGCACTCGATGAACTTATCAAAAACATCCAATCATGAGCTATTCTCGGATCTCAAAGCTTATGAGTTTGAGAAGAAGAAAGGATCAAGAGGAGATAATTGTACCCAAAACAACTGCACTTATAGCCAAGGATGGAAAGAAAGTTAAGTCAAGGAAGCCATAGACCAGGAGGAGATTGCCCTGATGGTTAAAAGATTCAACAAGTTCTTCAATAAGAACTATAAAAGAAACAAGGGTGAATCCTCCAGGAGACATTCAACTCCCTCCAAGTCAAGGGAAGACACCCA
The DNA here is from genome assembly GCA_016081115.2 of Rehmannia glutinosa. Classification (NCBI taxonomy): domain Eukaryota; kingdom Viridiplantae; phylum Streptophyta; class Magnoliopsida; order Lamiales; family Orobanchaceae; genus Rehmannia; species Rehmannia glutinosa. Next base: position 296,780 of record JABTTQ020002717.1, on the reverse strand, counting down.
CCCAAGAGAGCTGAGCATCAAAGGGTTGAGTATCAAAGAGTTGATAACCCAAGGACGAAAAGAGTCGATCAAAGAGCTGAGAACCTGTGTTGGAATTGCGGATAACCAGGATATTTTGCAATTGACTTTTATCCACCAATCAATAAGTACAGGATGAAGAAGAAAGAAAAGTCTTGAGAAAGACAGAAAAAAAAGAAAGCCATGTTGGTCGGGCCGAGACCGCCGAGACAAATGAGGGCTAAGTCTAAAGAAGCGTGAGACTCGAGAGTAGTGAAGTCGACTACTCAAGTGATTCTCAAGAAGAAGCAATGATCCCTAATGGCTAAAGAACAAGATCAACTGACTCAAGAAGATGAGGTACACTCTAACTCATCTCATTCGTATTCTAGTGATAGTGATTGTGATGCACACACCTCATCACCCACCGATCTTTATGATTCATTAGGCAACATGATGAAAGACTTTGAGCACATTAAATCCTCACACACACTATTAAATGAGGAAAACAAATAAATTTCAAAAGCCAAAACTCACAAAATGTGACTAAGAGCCGAGTACTTTGAGTCACATAGTCCGATGAGAACAAAGAGTCAAGGCCGAGAATGCTAAACTAATAAAGCGAGAGATAGCTGCTATAGAAAAGAGGTAAAATGATCTCAAAAATGTGATTGCCTCATTTACAAAGGCATCTAAATCATTGGATGACCTTATCATGAGTCAAAAAGAACATGGAGATAAGACATCTATAGGATTCAATTCATTTGTGCACATTCAAACTCCTGAAGTCATTTTGTAAAAAGACCTTCAAGTAATGGAGCATCTCAAAATCCAAAACACCAAATGTTGCACCCACATTCATTCCAAAGCACAACCACAAATAAACTGGCCTTGGATATAAAGGAAAAGGAAAACAACCAGTTGAGTATGCTGAGAGGACAACTGAGAAGAAATCCAGCTGAGTTCCTCAACAAACTCCAAATAGAAAGTACTATGTGAAAAACAAATAGAGCTACCAAAAACCCCTGAAGTTTTATCAAAGAAACACATATGATGGGAATGGTAGATATTATCCAAGCCAAGCTGATTGGAATAATATGAAATATCAGCAAAGACCTATGGAATACAAGCCTAAATGGCAAAGACCTAGATCTCAGTAAATGTCATTCCAAAGGCAAAAGAGTTATCATCAGCACACATATGCACCCAGGCACTATACTAAAAAATATCACAACTACCCAAAGAAGGCAATTGCTAAAACACACACTCAAGCATACAGACAAAAGAGAATGTTGTACGTACCTAAAGCCCCCAAGCAATTTGCCAAAGTGAATTATGATTATGGCACAGATAGATGGCAAACTCTTAGAGTCAAATCATTTGGCTATAAAGTTGGTTGGATCGCCTTACAACACTAACCCTCGTGACCTGCATACAAGTATGGGTACCTAAAAACTAATTTCCTTGATTGCGTTCAAGGAATGAACCGAGTGCCAAGGAACCTGGTACATGGATAGTGGTTGTTCCAGACATATGACAGGAAACAAGAAAAATCTGTCAAGATTCAAGGAGATTAGAGGCGCAAAAGTCATATTTGGAGGAAATAAAGCTCCAGGGAAAATAAAAGGCACTGGATCCATCTAGAAGAATGGATTAGAGATCACATATGTTGCTTATGTTGAGGGACTCAACTTCAATTTGCTCAGCATAAGTCAACTTTGTGATAAAGGCTACAATGTTGGATTCAATATGGGAGTATGCCAGATTAAAAATGCTGAATCAAATGAAATAGTGCTGCAAGGATCAAGACAGAAGAATATGTATGTGGTAGATTGGTCTCATCAAGCTACACCAAGCACTTGTCTGTTAGCAAAGAGCACAATCAATCAAGTTGGCTATGGCACAAAAAAGCCGAGTCATCTCGAAATTCAAGACAATCAACAAGCTCGTAAGAGTCATCTTGTGGAAGGATTTCCGGACTCGAGATACAAGAAGAAAGTGTATGTGATGCATGCCATATGGGAAAGCAAATCAAATCTTCATTCAAGGAGAAATCTAATCCTTCTTCAACAAGGATATTACATCATTGCGCATATGGACTTATTTGGTCCAGGTTGAACCACCAACATAAGTGGAAAAAAATACACTTTAGTGGTGGTGGATGATTATTCAAGATATACATGAACAATTTTTATGTGCAAAAAGAAGGAAACTTTGCGAAGTTACCTCAATGAAAAGAGTTCAAAATGAAAAGAGCTAAACCATTATAAAGACAAGGTCCGATAGAGGAACCGAGTTTGTCAATGGGATAATAACTTAAGATCTTGTGTTGAAAATGGTATTGCTCATGAGTTATCTCAGCAAGAACTCTACAACATAATGGAGTAGCAAAGAAGAACAAAACTCTCAAGAAAGTCGCAAGGACCATGTTAGTCAAGTCGATCGCTTAAGAGATTTTGGGGTCAAGCCATCAACACCGCATGTTATACTCAAAATAGATGCATGATTAATAGACATACCGCAAAGACTCCTATAAAACGGACAGGAGAAAGCCAAATGGTGGGTACTTTAGAATATTTGATGTAAATGGTGAGGATAATCTAAAGGCTTTTGATGCTAAAGTCGATGAAGGTATCTTTTTGGGATACTCACCGAAAGCAAAGCCTATAGAATCTCGAACAAGAGGACTATGGTCACGTAGAAGAGTCTATTCATGTGGTTTTTGATGAACCTAATGTGAATGGAGAAGACATTGAAGAGTTAGGCCGATAAGTCAATCAACCAACTATGCGAAAAAGTCCTTATATTGAAGTCAAGCAAGAATAATCAACCAAGATGAAGATGAGATAGCCAATCTCAAAGACAATTGGAAAATCTGCGGTGAATGATGATGAAAGAGTCGCTCAAGACAACACATTCTTGAGGCAGACAACAACCCAACCGATTTGATTCAACCCGATGTGAGATGGCCGAGAGACCATCCACCGTAGCTAACCATTAGAGATGTGAGAGATGGTGTAAGAACCAGATCCGAGCTCATCAAGAAGCAATGTTCACTTGTTTTATTTCCCAAATAGAGCCAAAATTTGTGTCCCAAGCATCGGATGACACAATGGGATTCAAGCCATGCAAGAAGAGTCAATCAGTTTGAAAGAAACAAGGTATGAGAATTGGTACAAAGGCCAACACATCAAAATGTTATTGGCACAAAATAAGTTTTCTTAAATAAAATGAATGAGAAAGGTTCTGTGGTGAGAAACACAACAAGATTGGTAGCCAAAGGGTATTGCCAAGAAGAGGGAATAGATTTTGATGAAACATTTGCTCTCGTTGCAAGATTAGAAGCAATAAGGATGTTTCTTGCCCTATGCCGCACACAAGAACTTCATTGGTATATCAAATGGATGTGAAAAGTGCATTTTTAAATGGATCATTAGAAGAAGAAGAAGTCTATGTTTAGCAACCTCCGTGTTTTGAGCGTAGACTCTTGAGATAAGGTATACATGCTCAAGAAAGCTCTATATGGATCAAGAGGCACCAAGGGCATGGTATGATACATTATCTCAATTTCTAACCAATAATGGATTTACCAAAGGGAAAGTGGCCAGAACACTCTTTAGAATTCAAGATGGAGAGAGTATACTTTGCTTGTTCGGATATATGTGGATGATATCATCTTTGGATCCACAAACAAAGAGTCATGTGATAAGTTCTCAAATCTCATGCAATGCAAATTTGAAATGAGCATGATGGGAGAGGTGACTTTCTTCCTAGACTTCAAGTTAAGCGGTGAAGGATGGAACCTTCATAAGTCAAACAAAATACACCATAGATTTAATGAAGAAATTTCGTATGGAAGAAAAGTCTTCTCGTGAAAATACCAATGAATACATCACCAAGATGGACATGGATGCGGATGGCAAACCCAGTAGATCAAACAAGATACAAAACACTCGATTGGATCATTGCTATACTTAACAAAGAAGAAGGCCGTACATCACCTTTGTAGTAGGTGTATGTGCAAGATTTCAATCGCACCAAAAGAGAGCCACATGGTCGCAAATATGAGAATCCTAAGATATTTGAAGGGATGCCAAGAAGTTGGCTTATGGTATCCAAAGGAAGGTGGATTCAAGCTTATTAGTTATTCGGACTGACTATGCTGTATGTAGAGTTGATAGAAAGAGTACTTCAGGTACATGTCAAATGCTTGGAAACAGATTAGTTTCCTGGTTTAGCAAGAAGCAAAACTCAATAGCCACATCCACAACTAAAGCAGAGTACATAGTCAAGGGCAAATTGTTGTGCCCAAGTCTTATGGATGAGACAAAGAACTAAGAGATTATGAAATTGAAGAAAAAGAGATTCCAATTATGTGTGACAACACAAGTGCTATTGCAATTACTCGTAACCCAAAGTTGCATTCAAGAACAAAGCACAATGATGTCGATATCATTTTATAAGAGATCATGTTGAAAAGAAAGACATCACCTTAGAATATATCTCAACCGATAAGCAATTAGTCGACATATTCACTAAGCCTCTATGTAAATCAAGGTTTGAAGAGCTTAAGCATGAGCTAGGGTTAATTGAAATGAGTTGATACTCGTAAGACTCAATCGAAAGAGATGAAAGATGAAAAAGTGAGAATTAAACAAGGTTTTCACATCAAAATGTGAAACAACCATATCGGAAAGACAATCAGATATCAAGTTAGGCCGACAAATTGAGTCGCTTAATGAAAAGAGAAAAGAAGAGTTAAGTCATTTGTGAAATAAGCCGAGTCATTTAATAGCTAAGTGACAAAAACGCAATGTTTTTAATGAGCGGAATATTTTTAAGGATGATGTCAATAATAATGACTTGTACAATCAAAAGTCAGACAAAGAAGCATGATTGGATATAAATGTTTGCCGCGATTAAATGCGAGGAATTAAATGCGGTTTGGCATGCTAAATCGAGCCGTTGATCTCGATCAAAATTCAAAATCGAAAACACGTCCTTTCATAACCCTTATATACTCTTTTCTTTCAGCTTTTCTCTCTCTCATACTCAAAACTATTCATCTTCAAAGCAAAAGAAAAGCAAGTTCATCTCTCGCAAACCCTACCAGCTTCTCAAGCAAATTTATCAAGTTTTAATCGGTAAAACTCTCTACAAATGGCACCAAAGTTTGATTTTGTTAAACTTTCAAAGCAAATCCATTATGGATCGATCGTGGATTTCGAAGGAATGATAAAGCGGGGTTCGGGATGAAACCCTAGTGAAGAAGATAGTTGATATGCTAGAAAAGTCCGGTCTCAGGCCTTTTCTTACAATGGAGTACTCGCTGACCTATGCTGAAGAGGTGGCGCAGTTCTATGTAAATGCGGAGGTGCAGGACGAAGGCATTAAGTCTTCTGTTCACCGCAAGGACATCATAATCACTGCTAAGGACCTTGTGGAGAACTGTTTGCTGCCGTCTGAGGGCATGACGAAAATATACAAAGTTGATGTTAACTTGGCTGCTGCATGGAAAGAAGTAGACAAACCAGAGTGTGTTTGCGAAAAAGTAGTCTACACAACCGAGAAGAAGTTCTTTGAAGGGCGACTATCACAAGTTGATGGATGTCGTCGCCAAGTGTGTAGATATGAAGTTTGCGCTTTCAATCACCGTCAAAGACAAAGCCGATCGTCATTCTTCGCGATCATGCAGGAAAAGAAAGTCAATCGGGATGAGTTCATGTACAATGACTCTGCCCGAACGTTGGGAACAAGACATACACGAGAACGGATCCTTTGGAGGATCACTTGGCTATGGCATGGTAATTGTCCATCTAATGGAAGTGAAGGGCATTCCCCTTCAACATGGAAAACCCTTCCATGTAAACAAGAAGATGTTCAGGGCTAATCTTTTAGGAGCCGAGAAGAGAGCCCATGCAAAGAGGGTGGATACAAGTGAGGGGAATCAATCAACCCGAGGACACAACTATTACCTCCTCCTCCTAAGAAGAAAGTCGCAAAGAAGAAGGCCGCCTCGCAGCAACAAAGAAAGAAACAGGATGCACCTGCCCCTGCAGCCGAGTTACCTGCCCGAGCAGCCGTGTCTCCTGCCCCTGCAGCCGAGGCTGAGAAGGAAGTCCAAATACCTTCTCCAGCCATAAGGAAGAAGAGGACTACCAAGCCTAGCAAGGCAGTTGCCTCTAAGGAAATTCAAAAAGCTTTTACGTTTGAGGAACCGAGGAAACAAAAACCCGAGATTCCTCCTCGTTAAAACCAAGAGAAGAAAAAGAATCTCCAAGCTTTGAGAGCTTGAAAAGACAAATGAGTCTCCGCCACTCACCGAGAAAACCTCTCGAGATCGCCGAGGAAGTGCGGTCTCGAAATAGTTGATGAAACGCGCCAAGTTTGTTGAGGATGATCACAGAGGCCCCAAGAAGACCAACCGTGGAGAGGATAGTCAAGAAAAGACGCATTGAGACAATCAATCCTCACATGAAAAAGTTGTCTCACCGCCGCTACGGACGTTGTCAAGCGAAGAGCAAAGAGAGCATGCTACCTTCCATCCTGAAAAGGAAGGACAGAAGAGAGGATGAGGATGAGGATGTCATCATGTACTCTCCTCGTATATCCGAACATACAATCTTTGTTACGTGAATGGAGGGTGTGGAAGCTAAGCCACTCAAGGGTGCGCTTTGAACTAGGTGTGCACGGGACTTGGAGATCACTAGAATCCGAATCGATATCCGAACCAAAAATATCCGAACCGAAAATACCCGCTGACTTTTTTTTACTTTCTCCGAATCGAACGTCTCCGAATTTTTTTTTGGTACATTTCGAGATTTTTAAAATATCCGCATCAACCGCACTGCACTGCATCAAATCAAGACCAAGATATAATCGATTTTTAAGAATTTTTAATATATATATATATATATATATATTATTTTGGTTCAACCATATTAATTTTAGTATTTTTAAACTTAAAGTGTAAGCCCATAGCCATACTCTTAGCCTTAATGGTCACTCACAATCCAACCCATCAACCCAATCCACAAAACGCCCCAAACCCAAACTCGCAAGCTTAAATGATCTCAAACCCTAGCTCTAAGTCTAAGTCAATCGATTTCCTCCATCTCTCCTATCTCTTCACGCCACGAGTCGCTGAGCACCACCCACCATACACCACCATTCACTCAAGGAGTTTCCTTATTTCGGACTTTGAGTAGGTAAGTTCGATCATTTATCTTTGTATTTTGCTACATTTGATATTTTTGGCTGATTTATTATGTATGATTATAAAATTAAAAGAAAAGGTCCAAAGTTCAATATCACTTTCAAGAGGGCAAGTTCTTTCACCATGTCCGTTTCTCAAAGCTTCACCATCTATGATTACATGTCTATAAAGTACAGAGCTTTTCTTCATTTTTTCTTGAATTGGTCTTATCTTTTTTCGTATGCAACAAAAGATCCCGAAGTACTTGCGAGCCTTGTGGCAAGAATGTCATTAGAGTGTTGATATTTTCAGTTAAAGATGCTTATTTTCTCGTGTTTTATGCTTATGCTTAAGAAGGATAATTATATTCTTATTTTGTTGTTTTTATATGGATTATGTTAGGTTTTTAATGAAGGATGGATTGATGATGTTAACCGAATAGAGGAATCATTCAGAATATATCATTTGCCAAAATCACAAGATCGCTATTCCATGGAGCCATGTCTTCTAAAGGCAAATTCCAATTACCAATGTGCGTTTGGAAGCGAAGCCTTTGATGGCGCTCTCCTTTTTGTCAAGCAAGCAAAGGATCGATGAGAAATACTTGGCCATAGAACTCGTTAAGTAGCCGTAGTTTATAATTTATTTGTTTAGCATAGTGCGATTTTTGTCTCTCAACTATCCGTTCTAAACCGAGATCATTTCATTTTGTTGGTGCACATTTTGTCCATAAAATTATTTGTTAAAGTTTTGTTGGTGCTTTAGGCGATGTTAAATACACATTCATGTTGGCTTAACATGGAGAATTCAATTTTGGAATCTAATCTCTCGTTCGGTTCCATTTTTCTCAAGATCTTGATTCTTTAAGCAAAACCATTTTAATTTAGGCGCTTTTTAAGATTTTGGTTTGGTGGTTGCAAAAATTGTCACCTTTTTTGGATCGATTTCGGTTCCACTTTTCATTCGACTCATTGGATGATTGACAGTTTTTATTTTGAGAATGCACTAAAAAAAGAATGGACTATAATTATTTGGTGATTTTTACATTCATTTTTTATTTTCTCTTATTTTGTATGTTTTACTTTTGATTAATCTCCGTTTTACCATCCCGAACCGCACGGCCCGAACCGTCCCGTTAGAATCGAATCCCCATACCGAACCGCACTTTCTGTGACGGTTCGACTGGAGATTTTTCTCTACGGTTAAGTTCCGAGATCGATTTTTAAAATCTCAAACTTCGGGACGATTCTCGAGATTTATGAATCTCCAAACCGTCCCGACCGTGCACACCCTAGTTTGAACACCTGAGTTCATTGAAGAAGAGGAGGAGCTTGTTCAAATTTCTCAAGTCGACACTTCGTGCTTTAGGCTTTGGATGAGGATAAATGTCTCGAACATTCTACACATCCGCAAAGAAAAGCAAAAGCCGCCGCGGTGAGGAAGTAGAAGCTCGAGAAAGCCAAGATATGCACGCTCACCGAACTCTAGAACACACTCACTCTCATCTTGATGTGTTCTCAAAGAGTGATGAAGATATGGATCCCGTTCTTTGCAATAGAGAAGTCGGACATGCAACAAGCTCTAAGGGGAATCTAGGATGATGCATGAACAATCAATGTTTGAAGGACCATGAGAATCCTCACAATCTCTCCCGGAGACAAACCCATCGGGAGTAGTGCAACAGATTGCCACAACCATAGTTGCGGCCTCGTCCCGCTTATTTTAGAAGATGGGTCCAGGGGACTTGACGATGAGACGGGAATTTGGGCACCCAAGTTGAGCCAACCCCTCATCAAGGTGTTTTACCACCCGCCCCCATGGCCGAGCACTCAACTGGAAGTAGCAGCGTCCGGAGAAGAGTAACCCCATCGTTAGTCACTCACCGGTGGTGTGTGTGCCAGAGGGGAAACTCACTCCACTCAAAGGCGAGGTCGGAGGATGTCTTTTGTAGATGACTCTACAATGAAGAAAGGAGGCGAAGTAAAAAGAAAAAGAACCACAACAGATCGACATTAATGAAGCTCGAGACAGATTGAGTATGTCCCAAATGAAGTGTCAATCGCTGCGTGCTAAGGACGCCGGTGTTGAAGTCGAGGCACAGGATGGAAATGCCCCGGGAGTTAACACTCTGGGCACTGAAAGTGCAATCCAGGGGTTGAGACTCTTTCGGATGCCATAGTCCAAGACCCTAAGACAGTTGTGACTGTCGAAGGGGATGTAGAAGGCCTCGCTGTAGTTGAGACTGCTGGAGGTGTTGAAGGCCCAAGAGAGGTTGAGACTTCCCTGGGTAAAACTCAAGAAGTTCAGAACATCCCTCATGTTAACATTGTTGAATTTGAGAAGGAGATTAGTGCTCTTCATGATTCCCGGACAATCCCGACATATCATTTCGGGATCTCAAGATGAAGGGTTGAGTCCACCCCCGTTGAACATCAAAAGGCCCCAAAATGAGGATGTTCTCCCCACGACGAGTCGATCAGTTTCAAAGTCGCTCATCAAACTTTCAACTTCGATGATGAACCAAGCCCCCAGGTTTCATCATCTTCCGATGACGCTGATGTTGCAAAATGGAACATGTAATTCATTTAGAAAAATCTACCGAGGTCGAAGAAGTTATTAAGACAAATAGAGGCTCGGTCGGTGCCAACCCACTCAACAAGGCCCACTGAACCGAAGTCTTCTCGCAGGCTCCCACAAACAAATGCAACAAGATCATTTACCGGATCATCAAAGGCACAAATCTGCGATTACAATCCCTTATGTGCGAGATGATACCTTTGAGCAATTATTTCCCTTTTCACTTGAAATCACGCTGCTAGAGAGAGGAGACAACTAAAGAACAACAAAAATACACGATTCGAGAAGATCCAGTCATCCCTACCGACTCCATTGTACCAGCAGACTTTAATTTCGATGTTGAATGGCCGCCAACTGAATCAGGTGTGACAGTTGAGATCCGTGAGGTCTTCAAGAAAATATGTGGAGAGATTGAGAAGATCGAACGGCACCATGCCTCATTAGATATGCATCTGGACAATAGAGATGCAATCCTCACAGCATACTTACGAGGGATTGTGGTATGGATCAATGAGTGGTGTCAGCAGCAGAGTGCAATGCGATACAAACAAGTTAGATATTTCAAGGCATTGTATAACAAGATGCTGGTTTGGAGTGCTGACAATGCTGATATGAAGCAGAGGATGCAGGCCTATATGGAGAGATTGCATGCCTCTCATACAACTGAAATGGAGTTACTGCGTGAATTTCATGAAAAAGAAATTCTGCGTGTTGAGGAGAACATGAATACTAAATTCAGCCTTCTTATGGCTGAAATCAAACTGGTGGCAGTGAATCGAAAGCCACTCGCTCGAATTTCAACACATGCCGCAGCAACAGACTCAAGCGAGAACTCGCCTCGGTAGACCGGACTTCATGCTCGCAGGAATGTTCCATGGGTTTTCTCTCCTTTGATGATGCCAAAAAGGGGAAGAGGAATACCTGAGGAAATTGAAGGAATGAACAGCTGAGAAGCAAAAGGAAGAAGCAAGGAAATTGAAGGAATCAACAACTGAGAAGCCAAAGGAAGAAGCAGCTGTTGAGAAGAAGAAAGGAAAAGCTGTTGAGGGGGAAAAGTAAAAAGATTTGAATTAATGATTGCTAAAACCCCTCAGCAAGGCCATGTCACATCCTCAATACTCAAAGAACCGCGCAAGAACTCCGCGATCGAACACTCTGTTGTGCCTATGTCTAAGAAAAGAAAGATTGTAATAGCAGATCAGTTAGAGTTCGATAAAAAGACGGATGCCCGCGTTGAAGCAGTAATGAAATAATTCGGCGCATTCTAGCAGGGAAAGATCAAGATGCCATTCCAGATGACGGAGACGAGCCAAGATCAGTGAAAGAATTTAAAATGCTCGAATTCGAAGATTACTTCAAGAACATGTCTATAGCCCAAACCTGGATCCGTCTTTGGAGAAGGTCTTAAGTTGTGCGAGGAAGGCGATAAGCGGTGACACCAAAGTCAGAAGTCACCGAAAATAGAAGACTCTGTCTGATACACCCGGAGAAGGAGGAAAAAGTGGTGGAGGAAGAGGTTTTCGACCAGAACTCTACCCAAAAATATCAATATGTAGATCCAGGCAAGAAGGGAAGGATCTACTGGGCTGGGTACGATGAAGTAACGAATCTGGAAGTAGCCAGAAAGAATGCTGATTATGTGAAAAGAATAGAAGAGGAAAACAGAACATAAGATCAGCTATGGCAAGAGAGGCAAGAAAGGAAGCGAAAAGATGATGCTGCGAAGAGAGCCTATGAAAAGAAGAAAGCAGCTAAAGATGAAAGAAAAAGAAAGAGAGCTGATGATGACAGAACTGAAGAGGAAAGAAGGAGGCAGCGAAGGCGATGAAGTGTTGCTGCTAACCCTTCGTGTATTTTACTCTTGTAAATACATTTATGCGTAAGTCATCTGTACATTCAATAAAATGTGTATTTTCTCTCATTGTATCTTAGCATAGATGCTTGTAAATTGCTTGAATATGATTATTGCTACAACTTTAAGGTTGCAAACCCAAGTGCAGGTTGTCTCAAGTAATAAATTTCTCGTGAGTCCGAGGTCAATCCACAGGGAAGATTATGTAAGTTTGCAGAGAATGTTTTTCTTTGAGAAATAAATAGATGTATTTTACACTTGTAAGAAATATTTTTTTTTACGATAAATTTGAATAATAAAATTGTTGAGGATAGAGATCCACTCTTGATTTTGGATAAAAGGAATGATTATATTTTCTTACCTCTTTAATTACTACTATTGGAATCCATACACAACGAAGGTTCCAATAGAAAGATATTCTAAATATAAATCATGTAATAAGGTGAACATATTTTATTACCAATTATAATTTATCTTATAATTTTTTCCGATACAAACCGAATGGTGTAAAAGAACGGGTGAATGCAACGCTATTTATTGAGGTATGAACAGGAATGCAACAAAGAGATATAATTATTGGAACTTTTATTTTGTCAAAAAGTTTGAAAATAAAGACAATAAAGTCAAAATAAAATGCTAGCATGTGAATGAAGAGAAAAGTAGTTGTGATTGTGGCTCAAGATGTAACAAAATGGGGACAAATTGTGTGAAGAGTCGATTAAGTCAACTCAAGAAGCCATGTCACAAGTTGAAGTGACGATGAGTCTTTCAATGATTGGAGCACCTCAAGTCACCTAGGGAAAAAGCACGCAAAGAGGAGTTAATCGAAAAGAATTCGTTGCACCACAGTCAAAGAACATTACTTAAACAAGTAATACACCCATGCTCGCTAGGTCTTAAAGTGCTCGATCCCGAAGCGTGCAAAAAGAATAAACTAATGGGAATCATCGCACCTCGCCTTAACCTCCGAAAAGTCGGACATTTATTTAATACGAGGAAAGGTCTACATCTCAAGATTGAAGACCAAGAAAAGACAAGCCAACGAACACAAATGACTTTTGAAATTCAGCCTATCTCTTCAACATGCATATTCTTGAAAGTTCACTATAAAAGGCCGAGGAATTTCATTGAGAAAATATTACCTGGACCACGAACGAGAAAGCATTATCCAAACTGTAACCTACAAAATATTCTCAAGTTATTCAAGCAAAATCCTCAAGCCTAAATCTCGAAGGAAATCAATCCAACACAAAGTTGTGAAGGAAAGACAACTTTAAACTGTTGAAGAGGAAACTTTTGAAAAATCAAAAGGGTCTACTTTCCAAGGAGGATTGTACAAAGGTTCAAGGTCGAACCAATCTCAGGTTATTCGAGGGTTTCGTGATCAAATCCAAGTAACTTGAGGAAGTGAGCTGAAGTAACAAGGCAGTCGCCTGTGAAGAAGTTCCTCGAGCCTGACGAGAAGCCAGCTGTGTGACCAAGGCATCTCCAGACTGAGTCCAAGGAGCAAGTCAACTGTGTGATCAAGACTTGTCTCTAGACCGATAACCACTTTGTGAATTGATCATTACTTAGTGGATTCCTCCGAGTTGGAGAAGAGAGGATTAGAAGACTTACCCTTCTTCGAACCTCTATAAAAATTACTTGTGTCATTTACATTTCAATATTTACATTTATCGCACATTTATTTTATATATACCGATAATTTGCTATCCAACTGATAAATAACTAAGTGCTAAAATAAAGTATTAAAACAAAATTAAATCAAATTCAAGGGTGTTAAGTCTTCCATTGAAAAACTCATCACAACCAAGTTAAGGTTTAAACTAAACAAAATGAGTTATTCTATCAACAAATCTCTATCGAGTCCGTGAGTGGCTAACTCACCGATTAACTAACTTAGTTGTCCTCAAGGATATAGTTGTGTTATTAACTCGTAATATTTTAAAAGGACTAAAATCGAAAAGTTGGTAAGGTTTATTCAATCCCCCCTTCTAAACCCTACTCACACCCTTTGGACCTACATATACGAGAATGGTATTTGAGATGAGATTCTGGGACGAGGATGATATGCGGTGATCCTATCAATTTTTTTTTGCCGAGTCGAATTTTAAAATTCGACACATTTTTAAATACAAAATTAAAGACAACATAAAACAATAAAAAAATAACATGTAATATATAAAATAGTTCTATTATAGTTTAAATAATATGACATCTCCCTAAAAACAAATGGCATCCAAATCCAAATAATAATTTAAATATAACTCACCTTACGCTTTGGCAAAAAAATATTAATAAAGTAAGTATTATCAAGTTGTGCAATATATAATTCTTTAATTTTCTTTGTCCTTTTAATTTGAGAAATTTAATTTAGGGACTTAGGAAAATTAAATGTGATAGTTTTGTTAGCAACTTGAAAGGCTACAAGACCTAAAGAATATGGGGCCATCATTCTTAGTGGGAGAGGTTTTTTTTTTTAAAAAAAAAATCACAAAATGAAAAATATATATTGCATCCAAGAGGATTCAAACATGGGTCATTTGCATGTTTGTTTATGTTTTCATGGTCCATTTCCGCTTCGGAGTTGGAAATAGAATTTTGAGAATTTATTGGTTTCGTGTGAAATCGGGATTATGTTTGGATGGATGAATTGAAATGTGTTTTATGTAGGGTTGAAATGAGATTGTGTTTGGTTGAGTAGTTTTGAAATATTATTTTATGTATATAATAATTGAAAAGTTAATGGTGATGGGGTCCACTTTCAATATTTTAATTTGAATATATGATATTATATTTGTAAGATTGTAGGTGGTGGGTCCTATTAGATAGTTATAATTTAAAAATAGTTATATTTTAAGTAGATGAAGTTGATAGTGGTGGGTCCCATATGTATAATTGAGTTAAAATATGAGAATAGTGATTGATGAGTGATGTAAGATAATGTATAAAGTTGACAATAGAAATTATAGATTTGAGATGTTGTTTTATGTGAAAAATTAAAAATGAAAATGATGATTTCCATCGAAATTTATGGATAAACATGATTCCACTTTTACGAATAGTTGGAAAATGGAAATAAGCTCTTGAAAACATAAACAAACAAGGCCTTAACATTTCACAATTTTAAGGTGGCGGACAACCACTAAAGCTAGACTTGTTTTTGAATTAACATCTTATTTATTTTTATTGAATTCCCTAGTTAGCCAATTTGAGTCTCATTGCCTAATTTTTTTGATAGTCATATTTAAGCCTTAATTTGATATATATGTTATCCTAGACTTGAGCGTATAACATTAAGTAGGGGGATTGAATGAGGTTGAATGAGATCAAATCAAGAATTTAGATAATTGTGCGAGGGTTGGTTTATGGGAATAAAAGAAATAAAATGAGGAAAAGAAATGATGAATACTCATGAAAGAGTCGGAAAAAAAGAAGAGAAAAAATCGACTTGATGGATGAGTTTACTAGAATGAACTTGTAGGTTGGGAATTGTGATGTGAGGTGAAAGAAATT
Organism: Rehmannia glutinosa; assembly: GCA_016081115.2. NCBI lineage: Eukaryota > Viridiplantae > Streptophyta > Magnoliopsida > Lamiales > Orobanchaceae > Rehmannia > Rehmannia glutinosa. Next base: position 281,643 of record JABTTQ020002717.1, on the reverse strand, counting down.
TTGAGTTTTATAAAAAAAAAAAAAAAAAGGGATATGAAAAGTTGATAAGAATGAGGGGTGATTTGAGTAGCATATTGAGTTAAATGAGGATGGTTGATTCGAATGAAAGATGTGCTTACCAGTCTATACGCTTGAGTTTGAGTCACTTTATCTATATTTCCCTACCCAACCAAAGAGCCTTTATTACAACCAAATGAAAAGTCCTTTTGATTCATGAATCGCATACACTTTAGTGGCGGAGATGTGAGATAATTTGCAAGCTTATGGTAATTCTTCATCATTGATATGATTTGAGCGTAAACACGTCCCTTATACACTTGAGAGGAGAGCATACACTTGATCAAATGAGAGTTGTGATTCAAAGTATTTGCCATGGTTTTATTGAAACGTGTTCTATGTTAGATATTTGAGGCTTGGTTGATTCATTGCTTGATGCCTATGGATGAGCAACATGAGTTTTGATGTGTTATTCTTGATTATTGCATTTCATTCCTCCCACTTGTGTTTTGTCTTGCTTATAAAGCGTTGACCAAGAACATCAACAGTTTAAGTTTGGTGGTTTGATTATTGTGAGTTTTGTATGTATTTTGGGCATAATTGTGGATATAATAGGTTTATAAATATGCATTAACTCAAAAATGGGTCGTGTTCTCAATATGTTGAAAAGATATTACGCTTTTCTTTGGTTTTGCAGAAAATCACTATGTTTGTAGCACTTTTGTGCAATTGGGAGCATTGTAGCTATTAGAACCCTTGTGAATCGTGTAAAAGATATGTGGAACAATGAGTACACTAAGTAAGGAGTTAATACGAGAAAATCAGTTGAATCGGAGCGAAAATAACCAAGCACGGGCGGTGCGTGTTGTGAAAAAGTGAGATTTAGCTCGGCATAATACACGAGCAACCCGTGTGTGGAAGCACGACCCGTGCGTCTGTCGGGAATTTCGAAACCGATCGCGTTTTGACCTAAGTTTGGCCCAGGATGTTATAAATTGAGAGGAGGTGACCCCAAAGAAAGGACACTCACTTTTACCCTAGAAAGTAGAGAAAAGGGCACCCTTCTACCGGATGAATCGAGAGATATATCGAGGTGGCATCCACACGCTTGAGGATTGAAGATTGATCGAGAGATCATCGATATCCCTGAGTTTTCTACTCCATTGTATCTTTTATTTTCACTTAGTTTGATATGAATATGAACGATTTGTCTATGAGTTGTTTATATCCCATGTCCGGCTCAATACCTTGTGATTCCGGGGTTTGGAATTAGGTTAATTGATACTCTTGTTTGATGTTTAATTTGAATTGAAGTTATTATTTTGAACCCTATTCGAGTACTGCTTTTATTTCTTGTTTTATCATATGGCCAATGGTTTAACATGCTTGATGTATTGATTCATAATTCGAGATATGAGTTTCAATACTAGATCTTGAGTGCTTGACATGAATATTTTGCATGATTGAGAAGTTTGTGAGTATTTGTGAGGATAATTGATCTTTTATGCTTTTGGGAGTTGTTTATCTTATGTTGAGTAGAGATGCTTACATAGATAATTTAATCAACGTTTTTATTGTGTCTCGAGAGAGAGGATAAAATACTTTTGTGATCGTCTTATAGGGAAGATAGGTAATAACTTTGGTTTTGATTAATCAAAACCATAACCCTGAATCCATTCATCCACTTGATCTTTTCAATCGAACTCTTTGTTTTGTCTTTTTATGATAAAATATTGTCTTAGTTTTACAATCTCAATACTTAGTGCATAAATTTGTTAGTCTCCGTGGGATCGACCTTGCTTATACTATCTATTAACTACGCCGTTGACTTGTGGTGAAGCTAAAAATAAGGCGAACAACTAATACTCGAACAAAAAGTCCCAACTTCCTGACAATGAACGACCATCAATTTGGATCGTAGAGAGTACCTACCACACTTGCAATCTTCGTAATCAAAGAGGGATGCAAGTAGTCGATACATAGTTCATAAATCCAACCCAAACTTGTGCCGTAGAAGTATTAATATTATAAGGATTGAAATCTTGGATCCAATTAGTGATGTGAATTATGTCCTGATTCGACTCCATGAAGCTTTAACGAAAGCATGAATACGGTCCGCTATATCATTGGTACCAATCGCCAAGCATGTTGAATTCTCCAAACGACATGCAATTTCGATTTGAGCGCATCTAACGTTCACGACTTTGCCCCTTTTGGAAGTAGGAGTCATCCGATTAATGAATTCCATAACTCCACCGTACATTGATGATAAGTCCCTTCATCCATCGTTACGGAATAAAAATCTCATTTCTTAACCGAAATGTATCATTCCCTGAGTGCACCATTTTTGCAAAAGATTTCTTCACAACCGCTTTCTTCCGAATCTTGATCCGTTCTTGGATGGTTCTTGTGAATCTTGGAAGCCTCGATCAACAAGATGATCCAAAACTTGAAAAAACATATGGAATGTGACGAATCTTGATTTTCTTGATCAATTCATACACCAATTTGAAACATTTGTGTAGGAGGATCAAAAGAGGTAGTAAAAAAACCGTTTGATGTTCTTGTTCAAGCTTGCACCATTCTTGTGAGTAGGAGAATTAGGATTTGGGGAAACCTTTGGTAAAGCCGAGCAGGGGATAGAAGAATCATGAGATTTCGTAATTTCGGAAAAAGAGAAAAATCGAGCTTCATGAAAAAGATCAAGATCGTTGACCATGGAGGTTTGGGAGGAGAGAGAAGATATCATCTTTTCTCAAAACTCTAAAAAGTTCCCGTCGTTTATTTAAACCCTCTCTTCAATAAAGGAAATTATTATTATTAGATAACTAATAAATGTGTATCTCTTATTTAGATTGATCATTCGTTTACTAGAGTTTGGTGGTTTTGTGATTCGATTTGGAATAGAGGTAAGTACATATCTCTCACGCAATATGAGTAGTTTATTTTAATATTTATGTGTTAATTCTTCATACCAATGATATATGGTTGGCCCATATACGGTATATGAATCTATGTTAAGATTATGTATTTCTTAATTAACTTGAGTAATATTGTATCATATTGCATATTAGATTGCATGAATAATAGCATATAATTATTCAAAAGTTATATTTTTAGAGGATGGTACCAGTCTCCAGACCGCACATAGTTCAGTTTGGGGCTTTTAATACGACCTTTAGTTATTTTGTTCCAAATGATTCGATGGCTATCTACCCTAGGTTCCCTTGGAGGTGCACGCATTGGTACCATGCCCCGAGCCCTTATAAGTATTTATGTACGTATATATTTATGAAAAAGATAGATTCCATGTATGTGCATATAAATTATTTTAATTGTTTAGTGATACATGGTGTTACTTATGCTTTTGCTTATAATTTTAAATTCTCGTATTGCAGATAATTAAGGCAAGGATATATTGTAGGCATGAAAGATGACAGGGTTGTGTAGGGTGATACCGTGATAGTGGTCGCAGAATACCAAAAATTAGTTTCTGCTAGTATTTTAGTTTTATTCAATTTAGACTTAATTAAAGTATTTTAAGGTTTGCGCTTGTGTAGACTTTTCTTTGGATAAGAGCTTTGAGTTTCAATGACTTCTTCTTAGTGTTTCTTTATTAAAGGTTATGGAATTTCTTGCAATAACTCATTTTAGTTTATATTCTCATAAAAATTATAATTACTTTTCTTTATTAAATCAAGTACTTATTAAGATGATTCTGTAATAACTTGAATACTAATGTTTTAAATAACATCCCACCAGGGGGGTTACACGACAAAATATTTGCATCTCAAAATAAATTATAAAATATCTAAAATATCATTAAAAAATTGGATTCATGGAAAGGGATATAACACTTGCTCGGTTGTCGAGACATATTTTAGGTAGTGTCGGTTGGGCCTTCAACTATGGGATAAATGCTCTTTTGGAAATATCACAAAATGCATCGAACATCTTCGAGACGATTTGCAAGTTAGAAATGACGATACAAAAGGAGAGACCAAACCCGTAATGAGTTGGAGGACCTTTTAGATAAAGATGAGATTTTGTGGAGACAAAAAGACAAAGCACAATGGATCCGAGAAGGTGAAAAAGTATGACATTTTTTCATGCTTTGAGCGGCCTTGAAAAAGAAAGCAAATTCACATTTAGTGCTTAAAAATGATGATGGTGTTAGTCCAAGTGGCTACAATAATCTAGAGGGGGTGAATAGATTATTCCGATTTTTCGCAAATTACCCTCTTTTTTTCAAAACAACGAGTAGATAGCAAGAATATAAATGCGGGAAATAAACAACACTCGTTGATTTAAAGAGGTTCAACTCACCTAGGGCCTAATCCTCTACCACCCCAAGATTATCTCCGGATGGATTTTGAAAAGAAAAAGGTTTTATTAATTTACCAAAAATTAATACAACACCTTGAGGATTACCACAACCCTCTTTCACCACCTTGAGGATTACCACAACCCTCTTACAACACCTTGAAGATTACCACAATCTTCAAACACCTATCACCTAGATCACCCAAGTGTATTCTTACCACAAGAATACTCACAAGGATGTCTTGTGTTGAATGATGACTAAAATCAAGATTACAACTCAATAATGATTGATACAATATGAGTACAAGTGTAATCAAGAATTGAAAGCCTAGACCTCAAATAAGTGCAAGTGAAAGTGCTTAGGCTAATACAACAAGATATATGAAAGTGTTTGCTCAATTGCTCTTTTTGCTTGTATATTGTGTGTTGTATCTTGTTGCTTGAATGATGCCTCTATTTATAGGAGAGGACTTGGCTTTCATTTCCGTGACATTGGCTCCTCCTTGGGGAGTGATTTGCTCGCAAAAGAAACCATTTAAAATGATCAATATAGTCATAGAAATCAATCCCACAAAATAAGGAAAAGTTGTCTCAAAAACGCAACGATAGTTTGCTTTGATAAATATGGGGTTCGGCCGATCGGCGTAGAGAGATAAGATTGAAATTGAATTCTGCGAATTTTTACACAGGGGACCATCGAAGGGTGTGGACCGGCCGCTCTTAGTCATGGACCCCGCCCTTGACGATTTTACGAAATAGAGAAGTCGAACAAAATCCAACTTGCAGGTACAAGTCGCCCACCGGCCGACCGATCGACCGCACCCGTCCGCCCACCTGGTCGACCGGCCGCCCCCGCCTGTTTTCTTACGCCCCATTCTCTGTTTCTCACTCAACTCAGTGCGGGTTGCCCTATAGGGCGGCCACCGTCGAAAAACAAATGTGTTGTCCAATGTTTTATTGAAAATAAACTTCAAGAAATACTCAAAAATAGTAAAAACATTTTAAGTTGATCGGAAATATTTAGACAACATTTAGGGACATAGTTTTGGTTTGAAAACATATTTGAACAAAATCGAACATAATCATCAAAATCATGATAAAAACATTTATCTAACAAACTCCCCTTTTGATGATTACAAACCAAAACCATTTTCTTGAGGACAATTTTAAAACCAAATAAAATTTACTGCTTTTACATGTAAACTATCCGTTAGAAGTATTTCATACAAAGCTCCCCTATTTATGAGCATATCAACAAACGAAAATTATAAGTAAGAAGCACAAGTCAGAATAAGCTTATATAGATTGCATCATGAGCTAAGCTCCCCCCCTCAAAGCTTATAATCAATTTCATCCGAGTCCAAAATTCAAGCTATGGACTAGGTATTAGAGTCCACAATACTTATTGCGAGCTTTTATTAGCTTTTCTTGAGCTAACGAGCCAACTATCTGTTTCTCCCCTTTGGAATCATCAAAAGAATGTTAGAATGGTGAAAACACCATACAATAATATCAAAGTGCGCCAAAGGGACGGTTTATCAACCGTTGAGCAATTTAAGCGTAATAATTCAAGGAAAATGGGAGAAATGTAATATGAAGAGTTCATACGCTTGTTTTGTTTGTCAAAACATGATCTCAATAAGTATAGAAAACTTTTGAAAGCAAGAGAATCATGTATAAGTTGAAATTTTCATTGCGACATATCATCGAACACCTTGCGTGCGTTAAAAATAAAAGAGGTTGTATATAACCTTTGTAAATGGTTCAAGCCAAAAATTTTCAACCAAGATTCAAGCCAAGCATCATACATAACAACACAACAACCAAGCTCATCATGATCATACGAAAATTACATCAAAATTTTTCAAGAAACTCGAAAACTCAAGGGTTCCACCCAATTGAGTAAAAGAAGAAATTCTTACCATTTGATCGGAAAGAGTGAGCCATAATGATGATGATTATGCTATATAACGTCCATGTTGTGTAAGAGATGCATGAAATCCATTTTTGAATGAAATTTGAGTGAATTTGGCAAAGGGGACGAAAAATGGCCAAAAATTAGTTAAAATGAAGAAGTTCAAGACAGAACGTTTAAAAGCCAAAATATAGCTTAGGGCGACGGCCGAGGTTGAGGAGACCGGTCGAGGTTGAGGGCGACCGCCCTCAATTTCTTCAAATTTCCACTGTTTTGTCGCTTTTTCCAAAATCCGAATTTTCAACCAAAAATCCGATTTTTCGCCCCTAAGTTTTAAAAACGTGCAAAATGCAAACGTAAGCTTCATTCAATATGCATTATGCCTAACCGAGCTCGTATTGAAGAAAAAGTCTCAAAGATAGCGATTTTGTGAAAATATCCGCTAATTGATCTTGAGATGGTACAAAGGATATCTCAATTTTACGTTTTGAAACACAATCCCTTAGAAAATGATGTCGAATCTCAATATGTTTAGTACGGTTATGATGAACCGGGTTTTGAGCAATATTTATAGCGGATATATTATCACAAAATATAGGTACATTTTCAAAAGAGCATTTGTAATCCGCTAAGGTTTGTTTCATCCAAAGAAGTTGAGTACAACAAAATGCGGTGGAAATATATTCGCTTTCGGCCGTTGAAAGAGAAACACGCTTTTGCTTCTTTGAAAACCAACAAACTAGGCAATCGCCTAAAAATTGACATGATCCTAAGTACTTTTCCGATCATCAATATTTCCCGCATAGTCCGAATTACTATAACCTTTAAGAGAAAATTTTTCATTCTTTGGATAAAATAAACCATATTGAATGGTGCCTTTTAAATATCGAAAAATCCGTTTAACGGCACTCATGTGAGATTCTTTGGGATTGCTTTGAAAACGAGCACATAGGCATACGGCATGAAGAATGTCCGGTTTACTAGCGGTTAAATAAAGTAAACTACCAATCATACCTCGATACTTTGATTCATCCACGGACTTGCCTTTTTCATCTTTGTCAATTTTGACATTTGTTGCCATAGAGTAGAGACGGTTCTTCCTTCTTCAATGCCGAACTTTTTCAAAAGTTCTTTTGTATACTTTGATTGCGAAATATAAATACCTTCTTGACATTGCTTAATTTGAAGTCCAAGAAAGAAGTTAAGCTCCCCCCATCATACTCATCTCGAATTCTCCTTGCATTAACTTAGAAAATTTCTTGCACAAAGAATCATTAGTAGCACCAAAGATAATATCATCAACATATATTTGCACAAGTAAACAATCTTGCCCTTTTTCAAAAACAAATATAGTTGTATCAACTTTACCTCTTATAAAACCATTTTGTAAAAGAAACGAACTAAGTCTATCATACCATGCACGAGGTGCTTGTTTTAAACCATACAAGGCCTTTTTAAGTTTATAAACATCATTAGGCCTAGAAAAATTTTCAAACCCCGGAGGTTGTTTTACATAGACTTCTTCTTGAATAATACCATTTAAGAAGGCGGATTTAACATCCATTTGGTAAAGTTTGAAATTTTTAAAGCAAGAATAGGCAAGTAAAATATGAATAGCTTCTAAACGTGCTACGGTGCAAAAGTTTCATCATAGTCAATACCTTCTTCTTGACAATACCCTTGAGCTACTAACCTTGCCTTATTTCGAACAAAGTTGCCTTGATCATCAAGTTTGTTCCGGAAAACCCATTTTGTGCCAATAATGGTTTGAGAAGGAGGACAAGGTACCAATTCCCATACATCATTTCTTTCAAATTGATTCAACTCCTCTTGCATCTCTAGAAACCAATCCTCATCCTCAATAGCTTTTTAGCATTTTAGGCTCTTTTTGAGAAATAAGAGCTTTCTCGGCAAATTTTCTCCGAGTCATCACTTTGTCAAGGGGATCACCAATAATAAGATCTTTTGGGTGATCTCCCTTAAATTTCAATGCAACGGAAGATCCGAGATATCACCTCTATCTTCTTGAGGACCATTTGAAGTGGACGGTTGATCATTTGACGTGAGACGGTTGATCATCAATTTGAACAATTTGTTCAATAATATCTTCCTCATCACTTTCATCATTAGGAATTCTTTCAACTCCCGAAGCTTCATTGAATTTAACATGGATGGATTCTTCAAAAACTCCACTAGTCTTATTGTAAACCCGATATGCTTTGCTTTTTGTTGAATATCCCATAAATATTCCTTCATCGGCCTTAGGATCAAGTTTGTCCAATTGATCCTTGGTATTCAAAATAAAGCATTTACAACCAAATATCTTGAAATAACTAATATTTGGAGTTCTACCTTTCCAAAGCTCATATGGAGTTCTATTCATTTAGGACGAATATAAACTCGATTAATGACATAGCAAGCGGATTTACGCTTCGCCCAAAAATACTTTGGAAGTGAAAATTCATTGAGCATGGACCGACTCATTTCTTGTAATGTCCGATTTTTCCGTTCGGCTACTCCATTTTGTTGAGGTGTCCTTGGAGCCGAGAAATTATGAGCATATCCTTTGGTTTCACAAAATACTCTAAATTCACCGTCAAATTCTCCACCTCGATCGCTTGAATAGACTTGATAGTATCTTCTTTTTCATTCTCAATAAGTCTACACAACTTAACAAACTCATTAACGACATCGTTTTTATTGGTAAGAAAAAGAGCCCAAGTATATCTCGAATAATCATCAACTATAACAAAAGTGTAATGTTTTCCACTTAGACTAGCCGTACCAATATCCCCCGCACAAATCAAGGTGAAGCATTTGTAGGGGTTTGGTTGTGGAAATTTCATTTTTGGGCTTGAAACTACTTTTAACTAATTTGTTCTTTTGACAAGTGTCACATAAGCCAAGATTTTCAAAATTCGATTTGGGTAGTCCTTTCACATGTTGGTTTTTGTAAATATTTTTCAAATTCTTGTATCCAACATGTCCAAGTCGCCTATGCCATAAACTTGTACAAATTTTGTAAAGATTGCCTTTTCTTTTTTTGCTTCACAAATAATTTCACCATTTTTAAGAATAAGGCATTTTTCTTTATTAAAGGAAACATCATATTTTGAATCACAAAGTTGGCTAACACTTATCAAATTAAACTTAAGCCCTTCAACTAATAGAACATTACTAAGAGAGAAAGAAGAGTTACCAATTTCCCCATTTCCAAGAATTTTTCCTTTGCCATTGCCGAACATGACCATACCCTCTTCTTGAGCTTGATGTTGGTAAAAAGTTCTCTCCTCCCGGTCATATGGCGTGAACATCCGCCGTCCACGAGCCATTTTGAATCTTCCATTGTGTTATAGCCCCTATTACCTACAAAAGAATTTCTTTTAGGTACCCTATGATTTTGGGGTCCATGGGGTTAGTCTTGAGACCTTTGGGTCTCCAAACATGTCTTGAGCTATTTCTCAATTTGCAATTATTAGCATAATGTCCAACTTTGCCACAATAAAAACAAGTAGGAGTGTTATAATTATTAAGACGTACAAAAGTCGGACCTTGGTTATTTTTCTTAAAAACACTTTGAAATGGCTTATAACCAAGTCCCGATTTGGAATGCTCACCTCTTTGTGCATCTAAAATTTTTGTGACTTTATCCGTACTTATGTTGAAACGATGCACATCATTTTTCAAACATTCAATATCTTTTGTGAGCAATTCCTTTTCGGTTTCAAGAGAATGAATTCTAGTAAGAGTAAGAGCATGAGCTTTGTCTAGAGATTCATAAGAGGTAAATAATTTTTCCTTTTCAACCTTAATCTCCTTATGCTCCTTTTTCAAATTTTTGTATTTAACGATTAAATTTTGAAACTCAATTTGCAATTCATCAAAATCACATTGCAAGTCATCAACTATGGATGGAAGTAGAAGAATTTGAGTGTACCTCATTGTTTTCATCGTCTATAGCCATGAGACCGTGTTCGGTTTCTCCTTCCTCATCGGTTGTTCCGAGTAGTTCATCCCATGTTTTGACTTCCGCATTTAGAGCCTTCTTTATTGTGAAAGGCTTCCTTTTCTTTTGCTCCTCTTCATCGAGCTTGCACCTCGGCAATGAAGTGCCCGGTTTTCCGCATTTAAAGCAAGCATTATCTCTTGGTTTTCTTGCTTTATTTTTATTCACAAATTTTGCAAATTTTCGAACAAGTGCGGCCGCCTCTCTCATCATCATCATCATTATCATAGTATGCATTATTAGAAGAAGAAGCAAGACCTTTAGAAATAATTTGCATACCCGATTGATTTGTGGATGGTTTGGAATTTTTCCTCTCCTTGAGATAGACTTCATAGATGAGTAGGTTTCCAATAAGCTCATCAAACTTGAGTGTCTCAAGATTTTGTGCCTCCGTGATTGCCGTTACTTTTTCGGACCATGAGCCGGAAGTGCATTTAGTACTTTGGTCACCTTGTCTTCTTCGGAGATGACTTTGCCGAGGGCCACAAGAGGATTGACAATATTGTCAAGCCTTTCCACCATCTTGGAGATGCTTTCGCCATCATACATGTTAAAGTTTTCAAGTCTTTAACAAGCATGGTCTTTCTTGCTTGCTTGACTTTCTTAGTCCCTTCATAGATTGTCTCCAATTTTTCCCAAACCTCATGTGCCGACCTTATGCCTCTTATGCGATTGTACTCGGTGGCGGTAAGAGAACAATGCAAAATATTTAAGGCCTTACCGTTTAGAGACAAAGCCTTTTTGTCGTTTCATCAAACTCCTTGAAATGTTTAGGAGCCAAGGTGCCATCCTCCGATTTCTTTGTTGGTTGATCAACTCCTTCAATGACCACATTCCAAATGTCGAACCCGCACCCTTGTAGGAAGCACTCCATACGGTCTTTCCAAAATGCGTAGTTGTTGGCGTCGAATAGTGGTGGCTTATCGGTGGAGGCGCCGGTGGTGAGATGAGCATCATTTGTAGCCATGGATCTTTCCTCTTTACTCGAACGAGCTAGCCAAAGAGTTTGGCTCGATACCACTTGTTAGTCCAAGTGGCTACAATAATCTAGAGGGGGGGTGAATAGATTATTCCGATTTTTCGCAAATTACCCTCTTTTTCAAAACAACGAGTAGATAGCAAGAATATAAATGCGGGAAATAAACAACACTCGTTGATTTAAAGAGGTTCAACCCACCTAGGGCCTAATCCTCTACCACCCCAAAGATTCCTGGGATGGATTTTGAAAAGAAAAAAAGGTTTTATTAATTTACCAAAAAATAATACAACACCTTGAGGATTACCACAACCCTCTTTCACCACCTTGAGGATTACCACAACCCTCTTACAACACCTTTGAAGATTACCACAATCTTCAAACACCTATCACCTAGATCACCCAAGTGTATTCTTACCACAAGAATACTCACAAGGATGTCTTGTGTTGAATGATGACCAAAATCAAGATTACAACTCAATAATGATTGATACAATATGAGTACAAGTGTAATCAAGAATTGAAAGCCTAGACCTCAAATAAGTGCAAGTGAAAGTGCTTAGGCTAATACAACAAGATATATGAAAGTGTTTGCTCAATTGCTCTTTGCTTGTATATTGTGTGTTGTATCTTGTTGCTTGAATGATGCCTCTATTTATAGGAGAGGACTTGGCTTTCATTTCCGACATTGGCTCCTCCTTGGGGAGTGATTTGTTGCAAAAGAAACCATTTAAAATGATCAATATAGTCATAGAAATCAATCCCACAAAATAAGGAAAAGTTGTCCAAAAACGCAACGGATAGTTTTTGATAAATACGGGTTCGACCGGTCGCGTAGAGATAAGATTGAAATTGAATTTTGCGAATTTTTACACAGGGGGACCGGTCGAAGGGGGTGCGACCCGCCGCCTTAGTCGTGACTGTTGCCGAGCGATTTTACGAAACAGAGAAGTCGGAACAAAAATCCAACTTGCAGTGCAGTCGCCCATCGGCCGACGGCCGACCGCACCGATCCGCCCACCTGGTCGACCGGCCGCCCGCCTGTTTTTCTTACGTCCCATTTTTTCTCGCTTTCACCAACTCGGTGCGGGTTGCCCTATGGGTGACCGGTCGAGCTGAAACAAATGTGTTGTCCAATGTTTTATTGAAAATAAACTTCAAGAAATACTCCGAAAAATAGTAAAAACATTTTAAGTTGATCGGAAATATTTAGACAACATTTAGGGACATAGTTTTGGTTTGAAAACATATTTGAACAAAATCGAACATAATCATCAAAATCATGATAAAAACATTTATCTAACAGATGGATGCTCCAAAAAGAAAACTCTATAGAGAACTTTTAGGATAGAGGCTAATTTTCTTTTGTGTATGGGACGTCGGTTTGAATTAGATCGATATCGTAGGAAGAGAGATACCAATATACATCTCAATCATCTATCTAAGTTAGAGTCTTAATATGAGAGGTTTATAAATAAACCTCATTCAAATAGGACTTCTCAAGTATGGATGCAATCACTGACTCGTCTTACTTGCCGAGACAAACCAACACACCCACTTCATATTGATATTATTTGTATATTTTTTACTCATGATATTACTACCCAAATTATTAGTCATGTGAAATGATATATTTATGTAACTTCATAAAATTTTATGAATTGTCAGATAAACTTTAAACAAAAGCTAAAGGAAAAACTTTCACTCTCAATTATAAAAATTAATAGTGGCCAACATACTAACAAAAATGAATTTTCTTCTTCTCAATACCTTCTAGATGCAAACCTATTGAAACACTTACTAGATACAACGAACATCAATAACACAAGTACAAAATAAGTGTAAAAATATATACTAAGATTATATATAATTTATGAGGGGGTCCTGGATCGAGGCCCTATTACCCGACCTAAACACATACGAATTTAAAAGCTTGTATCATTACCCACTCTATTTACATTTTATGTCTCATACCACCCCAAATGAGATGGGCTTGAGTCGGTCCCTTGGACTCATTGCATCCATAGGATTTATATTATAAAATATTCAAAAATAAATTTTTAATTGTAATATTACATACTCGACCCATATTTTGGGGGTTAACAAAATTGGTCCCGCTTAAACTTGAAAATTTGATTTAGTCATGTAAGTAATATAGTTGATCGATTTTAGTCTTATTTTCAAATGATTTTAAACCGGACGGAAATATCTTGTGTAAATGACATTTCGAGGCCAATTTTTAAATTCCGGCGAAAATAAGACTAAAATTCGACAATTTCATTACTTACAGAACTAGATCAAAATTTTGAGTTTAAACGAGACCAATTTTGCCACGCCTAAGTTATATGAGTAATTTTGCAATTTTGCCTTAAACTATATATAAGGTGATTGCATTAAATTTATGATCATTTATCTAGATACTTGATTTATAGGACAAGTATCACATTTATAAATTGAGAGGGTGTTTGTGATCATAAATGAAATTCAATAGATTTATGTATTTTGGCCCTATAAAATATTTTATAGATAAAACCATATCTAATGAACCCAAAAGAAAAAAAAGGTAAAAAAAAAAAGAGAGAAAAGATCACTCACACAAGGCCTATGACTGTCAAATAGGCTAGGCCGGGCCTACACAATGCCAATCCATCGGATCAAAGTAAAAAATCTAGCTGGCCCACACTGAAGAGTGATCGGGCCTCTATTTCAGAGTCCAATCCGATCTAATCCATGAAAATACACATAATATCTCGAGCCGGCTCGGTGTTTCTGGTCTAATGAGCCGGACCTAATAGGTGCGGTTCATCTCGGACCTCTAAAAATGAAGTCCTGCCCGGCCTTTATCGGGTCGGCGTGCCAGACTCATTTTGACATCTGGTTCGTGCCCCACACCTCTTTGACATAACGGTTTGGAAGCTGGGAAGGACATTATCGGTGACAGGCTCGGACTGCGCTTCGGAAACCCCAAACCCCTCCACACACACACAGACACACAGTATCAAGTCTGTATAGCCGTTGAACTTCCCGTTCTTCAAATTCCCTCTCTTTCAGTACTCGCTTTCCTTGATTGATTTTGTTAGGGCATTAGCTGCTGTCCAATGGGGAGCAGGGTTCCGGTCGAGCACTACAGCTTGACATCCGCCGCCGCCAATTCGTACATCGAGACCTCCTTGCACGACCTCAATTCCGGCGATGACGTCACGGACCCCGCCACCGATGACGTCACCGATGATAATGACGATCGGTCCTCTGCTGTTGTCAGTGTTAGTATGGAATTTGTGTACTGTATTCTTATGCTTCTTACGCGTGCTGAAAGTAGTAAAGCCGGAAATTTGGATACAAAGACTTCAAAGTTAATATTTGTGTGCAGCAATTTGCAATTGCAATCGGTTGTGTAGCTTTATTAGATATTATTATTATTATTATTATTATTATTATTATTATTATTATTATTATTATTATTTCCTAAAGCTAATAAAGTTTTAACCTTTAATTTCATTTTGGAAGGTATTTTTGTATGACTTTAAAAATTTGAACTTGGCAATGGATTTGTGATTGTGTGATGGGCATATTGAATTGTTGATAGGATTACAGTCTCTCCTTCTTTAATAATGTAATGCATTGTTTGCTGGTTATTATTGTTCTTGGCCTCTAATTCTGTTATTTTCTGAAGTCTGTTGCGCCATATGCGTTCATCTAATCCATATGTGAATTAAAGTATTTTATATGACGAACAAAATCTCGTTCTTCAACCACTACAACAGCCTTTTTTTGGTCACAGAAAAAAAGAAAAGAAAAATTGCTAGTTTAGATTATCTTCAACTTATGCAGCACAAATTTTACTTTCTTGGATATGTGTGGACCATAGTGGCAGAAAATAAATGCATATCTTTTCACAAAGTAGCTCTGAAAGGCCATTAGTTCCACTGTATGATTCACAATCTCAAAACAACTGTGAGATTCTTGGTTAGAAGATTGTTTTCTCCTTAATATGTGTTGGTTTGTGTGTTCGTATTGCCATTTGTAATATTTCAACTTCATGTTTTAAATCTTGTAGGACTGCATGCATGAGCCTTACCAGAGCTCTTTACCACTTCACAGCATGGGCGTGGAGGATGATAGGAGCAGTCTTGAAAATAATGGATCTTCAACGGGTCCATACTCTATTTTGACAATTGATGGTGCCATTTATCTTCATTTGACATAATTATTTTTCATGGAGTATCTATAGTTTAAGATCATCTAATGTCAATCTGAATTCCATGCCTCTGTACCAGATATTTCACCAATTGAAACAGCTAGGGCAAGATTTTTGGACATCATTGTAGATCATTTTATTGATCCACATGTGATTGAAATGTCGGATTATGAGGCTGATTACATGGTGCAACAATCCTCCCAAGATCACATAGGCAAGAGGAAGTCCAGAGAGACCCAATATGAAGGCGATGCACGCTACGCTTTGCCCTTAATGTATGTTGCTAACATGTATGAAACATTAGTCAATGAAGCTAACATGAGATTATCATCAATGAGTGGCATGCGTGAAAAGACTATTGGTGTGGCCCTTGAAGCCGCTGGTGGATTGTATAGAAAGCTTGCAAAGAAATTTCCAAGGAAAGGTATCGATGTCTTCTCATGATACAGAATTATCAGAATATTGAAGTTGTATGCTGGACATGTTGCAGTAACGACGTTTTCCATCTTTCCTTCTGTATTGCATGGTCAATCTTGAATTCTTCTGTAGAATCCATTACCGGTTACTTCAAATATATTTCCGTGTATAAAATATGTTGATAGTTTTTTGAAGATAGAGAAATAATATGCTGTTGATCATCTTCATAATATCTCATGCTGATATTCTATATGTAGGTCCTTGTATATTTAAGAGAAGGGAGCTAGCTACTTCTTTTGAAACAAGATCAAAGTTTCCTGAGTTAGTGATACAGGAGGAGAAGCGTGTTCGTTTCGTGGTGGTAAACGGCTTAGCTATTGTTGAAAAACCAACAAAAATTGGTATGGACGATGCTGAGTGGTACGTTCAAAGCTCTTGGCCATCAATTAGTCATGATAGCATTGTTCTTTACTTGAAATCATCAGTCCTCGTAATTTTTGAAGTCCGAAATATGCTCTATGCAAATGGGGCATCAAGCTCTTATTTTAATAAGAGATTAGGTAATGATTTTCAATGCTTAAGTTGATTTGCTCTTAGTTTGAAGACATAGGCAGCATGCAATAAGGACTTGGATTACTATTATGTGAATGGTCTTCAATTTTTTTTTTCTTATGTTTCAAATTAACCACATATAGTGGTTTCCGTGAGTTTTATCAATCAGTTAGATCAACTTTCTCTTGAGAATTCTATTTTTGGATACAATTACTGTTATTGAGTTAGAGAGTGTTCGCATTCTTTTGCAATTTCATGTCGTTTTATGATCTATAACATTAGTGTTATGATAAAAGTTAAACTTCATAATTTAGTCAGAGTTTTGAAAGAATATTATTTAGAACTAAAAAATGGCATGAGAGAAACTGTATTTGGTTAATGTTCTAGTAAGTTCTAGTTGTGAAGAGGTTTATGAATTTTTTTAAGTGTTGGAAAACCATGACCTGTTCCCCGGAGATCAAGTTCATCTAGTAGCAGATTAACATTATTTATACATGTTTTGGTCCATAGAAATAAGAAGGGTAATGGCCTAACAAGGAATAATGAGGGTAAAGATCTGACTAGTAAAATGCTTGAAAAAGTTATTCATCCTGCAGCTTAGGGATCCATATGTTCATCTTGTGGATGCTCCTTTGAAGAAGCTGAGAGTTTGGTCAAAGATTCTGTCACCGGGAGGCAAGGCAAGGCAAATGCAAAAGAATAATCTTTCTCTGTGCAAATTGTTTTGAAAAAATTGTTATGTAATCAATGCGTAGCTGCTAAATGACTTTCTATGGTTTCCATCCAAACATTCCAGTCTTTGTTCTTTTATTTCACGTATGTGCTCATAGACGTCAGATGACCAACCTGATGAAGTGCGGGTAGGTCATCCCACATCACCCTCTGTTAAACTACTTATGATGATCAATAGAGAAAAATCTGTCCCTACAAGCCCACAGCTGTCACTGTTGCTTCTCATCCTCCATCACTGCAGTCAATTGATAAATCTTCTTGTGACACATCCAATGTGTTGGCTTGAGGTAGCAGATTCAAGGTTTTCAAAGTTTATGGCTTAGTAGCTTAAGGGCTTGAACAGTTGGTGGTTGAAGGTTTTGATGGAACTGATATGTATGTCGATAAAGTCTAATGTAACTGGTCTGAGATGGGTAGCAGTAGTTGATTTAGTTTCAGCTGCTGTCGCATTGGGATTACGGGAAAATTTGTTGACTGTGGCAGTTGGTACGTGAGGTGGCCATGAAATGCACTGTGATGACATCTGCAGCAGTGGTTAGTTGGAGGTTTAATTGAAACTCATGGCCAGTAGGGAAGAGAAAGGAGGGAGAGAGTGAACCACGAGAAGATTGAGGATTTCAGTAGAAAATTATAGTTTTAAGCTACGGTAATTGATTTTTATGGTGATTTAGAAAGAAAGAAACATCGTCAGTTTGCTGTAGAAAAATTATTTTTGAACACTTTCCAGTTTGAAATGGAGACATTTATTATATTATGAGTATTCTTACATACCTATACAAAAACATGAAAAAATTCATTTCAAGAACAGTGTGGTGTGGCATATTTACATTGATTTTGTCTTTGTTGGCATGTTAATGTTGGTATCGGTTTGTACAAAAACGTTTCCTGAAATATTGTAGAATTAGCTGTTTGAATTGATTTCATTATTTGCCGTAATTCCATTGCATATCCTAATGTCTCAATAGGAAAGGGTATAACTAATACTGCATATGAAGTTTGTTTTGTGTCAATCAACCCATCTATTACACTATCTCCAACAGGTTTAAAAGATTGACTGGACGGAATGAAGTTGCTGTTTCTGCTAGAGACTACAAGTTTTATGCTCCAAGACACAAGTATAGGCGTGTCATGTCGAATTCCATTTCCAACATGCCTGGTTTGCCTGTAAGTTTTGAAGAGTCTTTTGCTTCAGTGGTGGTTTTCAAACTAGCCATTAAGCTCCTCACATATTTTTCAGGCATTCCCCAGTCCTGAAAATTCTTCTTCAATGGCTACTTCTCAAGGTTATCGCCCAGCGAATGAAGTAAGATATTCTTTTTGTCGGCAACAGAAATGCATTCTCTTTCTGTGTGAATAGAGTTTGATGTATGTGCTTTATCAATTTGGTCGTCATTTATAATTTATTCTAGCTGGGATATGTTTAAAATGACTGATGCCAAAATTAATGCAGTGAGCAACTGTAGGTTGGTCCCAAATTCAAAGACATCATGTCACGCCCCAACCCGGAGCCGTGACACAGTCGATCAAACTTAAGCCGACTCATAATAAACCAATCATTTCGTACATAAAGTAATTCAAGCATAATAGTAAAATCCCAAATCATACATAATGTCAAATCAGTCTAAGTCAGAATTGTCACAGCGGAAATAACAAAAGTACATTATTGTGCATAAATGTTCCTATGGGTCCTACGCCCGTCTATTACAAAATTCTCAATTGTCATTCAACAGAGTAATATAAAAGGATTCAATCGTCTCAGGGTCCAGTAAGATGTTGGGCTAGTCAGTAGCATCAATGTCTTCGTCGCATTCTTCCTCCGGGAAAGCCTCATCCTCTGGTTGGGAAAAAATAGGCGGGAGTGAGAAAAATTCTCAGTGGGTGTGGTGAGTGTGTGCAAGTGGGGCTAATATTTTTGTGCAGTAAAATCGTTTCATGAGTTTTGATGCAAGAAACGTGTAATGATATTCTCTTATACTTAATAGTTTTATTAGTATTAGTTAACATCGATCCCGTCAATCCGGATCGGTTGGTTGCGGCCAAGAAAGTGTGAGGCCAACCTGCACCACCTTATACGGCAGAAGTGTTGATCAAACATCATCTCCTCAACGGTACACCTTATCCCTCATGTCCATAGGGCCGTAGCCGCTATCCCATTAGCACGATGTCTCCACAAAGGAGCTAGCAAAGTCGAGAACGTTATAATCATTATTATACCCGATTCAACGACCCAATTGCCCGCCGACTTTCCTATCCACCGAGGTTGGGATTTGGACGATGGAGGCGGTATGAGATCAGAGCGGCTACCCATCTTATAAACGACTTATCCATTCCATAGTTCAGTCAATTAGTAGGACACTAGGCCCAGAGTGTTCAAAGACTCTCTGCGTCCGATATTCAGTCAGTCAGTTCAAGTTCACGGCATAGTTACCTGATGGGTAATCTAGGGTATTTTATTCGATTGATATATTATCTTTGAAATAAGATAAGCTAATCTAGTCCGTGGCGGTCTTTGCGTGCGCATCGTAATCGCTATCCCCCCGATATCGATCACCAGTTTGGGTCCTCCTATCCCCGAGTTCGGATCCTACAGAAAGTCCATCCGGTCCATTTCAGGATCCTCTTCTGGATCTTCGTCCGATTCTCGCTTTTGGTTCACTTCTAGTTCTCAGCCACCACCGGAATGTTAATGGCCTCTAAACCTGTTTACGGCGGTGGGTTTGGTGAATGAAGTTTGCTTTGTTCAACAGCATCTGTCCTTCCTGAGCCTCTACCTGCTGTTGTAGAGCCTTAATCTGGCCGTGCATTTGGGCCATCATTTCGAGCGCACCATCCATTGTTGCCTCGTTCTCGTGCGCCACTGTATTAAGATGCTCGATAATGTGGAGGTGTTGAGCCACGAGGCTCTCACTTTGCTTGGCCCTCTCGCGCAGCTGGGCATTAGTATGCGTCAGGCGCAGATCATTTCTCGTTTGTCTGGTAATTCGCCTCGCGCATCATGCTTATCTCCTCTTGTAATCTTTTGATTTCGTTATCGCAGTTTTCAATTGTCATTTTGTGCCCCGCGATCTCACAGTGAAGGTCCGCCGTAGAGGTATGTCGATCGTATATCATACTTTCAAACGACCGAGTGTGCTCTTGCGATTCGTGGAGTCGAGTGGCAGCGCGGGAGTATTTTCCCTCCCAGTATCCAGCCGCGTCGACATGGTAGTCCTTCTCGGCGCGTAGCTCCTCGTACATCGTCATCAGAACGGTCTCGGGCTCCATACCTGAACAAACACAAGTATGATATCAAAATGGGCATATAATGACTAAGGAAGGAAAATCAAGCGTTATAAGATATAACTATGTAAAAAATTGCGAGAGCACGCTCGATCGCTTGAAAGTTGCTATATGACCGACATACCTCTACAGCGGACCTTCAATGTGAGATCGTGGGGCACAAAATGACAATTGAAAACTGCGATAACGAAATCAAAAAATTACAAAAGGAGATAAGCATGTTGCGCGAGACGAATTACCAGACAAACGAGAAACATTTGCGCCTGATGCATACTAATGCCCAGCTGCGCGAGAGGGCTGAGCAAAGTGAGAGCCTTGTGGCTCAACACCTCCACACTATCGAGCATCTTAATGCAGTGGCGCACGAGAACGAGGCAACAATGGATGGTGCGCTCGAAATGATGGCCCAAATGCACGGCCAGATTAATGCTCTACAACAGCAGGTAGAAGCTCAGGAAGGACATATGCTGCTGAACCAAGCAAACTTCATTCACCAAACCCAGCTGCTCAGAAACAGGGTTCTAGAGGCCATTAACATCGGTCCGGTGGTGGCCCCAGAACTAGAAGTGGAACCAAAAGCAGAATCGGACGAAGATCCAGAAGAGGATCCTGAAATGGACCGGATGGACTTCCTGCAGGATCCGAACGCAGGACAGGAGGACCCAAACCTGCGATCGATATCGAGGGGGATAGCGATTACGATGCACGCAGCACTGTCATGGACTAGATTAGCTTATCTTATTTCAGCATAATACACTGAATCGAATAAAATACCCAGCTAGATTACTCATCCGGTAACTATGCCGTGAACTTGAACTAACTGTCTGAATATCGGACGCAAAGAGTCTTTGAGTATTCCGGTCCTAGTGATTAATTGAACTATGAAATGGATAAGTCGTGTATGAGATGGGTAGCCCGACTATAGTCTCATACACCGGCCTCCATCGTCTAAATCCTAACCTCGAGCCGGATAAGAGAGTCTGGCGGGTGATTGGGTCGTACGAACTGGGTATAATCATGATTATGACGTTCTCCGAGCTTTGCTAGCTCCACTTTGTGGAGACGCGTCGTGCCAACCAGGATAACGACTACAGCCCTATCGACAGGAGGGATAAAGTGTACTATTGGGGAGATGATGTTTGATCAACACTTTTCTGCCGTATAAGGTGGTCCGGGTTGGCGTCACACTTTCGTGCGCAACCAACTGATCTGGATTGACGAACTGATTGTTAACATTACTAATAAAACTATTAAGTATAAGAGAATGTCATTGTACGTTTCTTGCATCAAAACTCATGAAACGATTTTACTGCACAAAATATATAAGCCCCACTTGCACACACTCACCACACGCACTGAGAATTTGTCTCACTCCCGCCTATTTTTTCCCAACCAGACCGAGGAAGAATGCGACGAAAGACATTGATGCTACTGACTAGCCCCACATCTTACTGGACCCTGAGACGATTAAATCCCTTTATATTACTCTGTTGAATGAACAATTGAGAATTTTGTAATAGACTGGCGTAGGAACATTTATGCACAATGATGTACTTTTGTTATTTCAGTTGTGACAATTCTGACTTAGACTGATTTGACATTATGTATGAATTGGGATTTTACTATTATGCTTGAATTACTTTATGTACGAAATGATTGGTTTATTATGGGCCGGCTTAAGTTTGATCGACTGTGTCACGGCTCCGGGTTGGGGCATGACACATCAAAAATATGTTTTTACTTTTTTCCATAAATATGTATGCTCCAATAAGATCTCTAGAATATGCTGAATAAGATTATTCCAATTATTTGGCAGAAAGATCAGTCGGAGAAGGGAAAGACATCTATTATCTAACATCGAAAAATAGATTTAAGCTCTTCAGGAAAATTTCTTACACAAAATCTAGATGTTATGATTTTTCTCAAATATATATGGTCCTATGTAAATAATGCACAAAATAAGAATTTCAGTTAAGGTGGTTGTGTTGGGATTTGTTATTTCACTTAGTAATTAAATATGAATCAGACCTGGGTCTCTTTCATAATGTTTGAACTGGGAGTATTATGCTTACTTTTCAATTTTCTATATGCATGAACAGCTGGCTTCCTTTTTCCCCAAGGTTTCATTATTCTTTTTTTTTCCCTTTTTTCTGTTGCTGCAACAAATCTCGTAATGTATTAAATATTGGCCAATGCCAAAGCTTGCTAAATGGACTAGAGCACGGAGATACGAGAAGTACCAGGGTAAAAAATAAAAAACAAAAAGTTATCTGTATTTGCATGAGGGAAATAATTGGCAAACTTGAGTATGATTGTATTTCTGCTTAATTTGATGCGGAGAATGGAAAATGAAAATGAACTTTTAATCTTTATTAAGACATCAGAGTTTGTCTTTGTTACTTGCCTTCAGCAACAGAGAAAAATTCTTTCCTCTGTTGCTCTAGTTTGAGGTCTGAGACTAAATTTGCCATTCAAAATAGTGAGGGCATGGCGCTCAACATTATTTGGTTTGCTGTTGTCTTCTTGGTTAATTTTCTGGCTCTGGTATGTATGGAAGACTCCTTTACACTGAGAGAACTTGTCGACAAGAAATATGTAAATTCTTGGGCAGTCACTTCAGATAACTGCTCTACTTGAGATTTCTTGTTCATCGCCCCATTCAGCTACTAGCGGCTGAGCTCACTTCACTGGATGTCTGTGTGTCATTCTTGAGTTTGCTTACTCATGTTACTAAGCTTTAACAAGTCCCCAACTCTCCTTATGTTATGCTAATGCAAAGTTTGATTGCTCAAGTTGGTTTTGTTGCTATGTTTGTTATCATAATTTGCATTTCAATGTTTGGAGCAAATTAAATTATCTATGAAACTGTTGTGGTTAGTACTGCTAAATATATTATAACACAATTTGTCTGTTCCACGATTGGCTATTATAGTTTGCTTCGTGTGTCCAAAAAAAAAATATTGAAATCATATTTGGTATTTTTGTAATGTAGAAGCATTTAAAAAGAATTCAAATCATTTTTCGTGTGTTAATAATGTTATGGAGCATCCGAATGCATTTTTGCAAAAATAAATGTGGTTTTGTGCACACATTACCTTTTGTTAAATAAAAACTCTCATATGGATTTTTGGTTTACCTTTTTGTTACTACTATCTTATTGTTGCCTATGCCATCAACTTGAATCCTCAGAATACCGAGCAGATGCCATCAAAACAACACATGCAAACATTGGCACATCAGGCTCAGTTCCATCCTCTACACCAAAGTCATCACCATCATGTCAATCAAAGTCCACATGCAACTCACTTTATGCACACCCAACAGTGTGTTACTCCACCTCAGTTGCCTGAAATTTCTCACAATCAGCAGCCCTCATCCATCTCGCAACACATAGCTTGTCTACAGTCTCTTGGTCACGTTGGAGGGCGTCTGCATGTAACGGTGGGTTTGTTTTTCGTTTTATCTCTTCTCCACTTCCCTCACTTTGACATTGAAGTTTACATATCATTACGGTTTATCAGGATTTCTTTTTTCTCGTGTGTTTCCTTTTGCCCTGCCGATAGAGGATAAAGTTCATCAACTAATTCCTAAACTCAAGTGACCCAATAACTATAAACGATTAAGTTGAATATGATTTTTCATACATAACAGACACTTTTAAGACTCTTAGGACTCGTTTTGGGAAACTTGATTGGCAAGGATAAATTGATTAATCCAGGTTTATCAATTATTTGGGATCTTTAATTACAACCCATGATACTAATCCCGACCCGTTTTTTTGCCCTGCTCTTGGTTTATAACTTGTCGAGGCCATGGGGGTGCAATTATATAATCCAACCAACCCCAATCTCCCGTGAACCGTCGTCGATGAATTTGTCCCTCATTTGCGTGGGTAGTATTATGTTTCTATTTTTCATTTTGGGTAATTTGGTCATTTCGGAAATTTATCCAACTTCATTATCAGTGCCAAACAAAATATTGTTATCCTACTAAAATAATCACAATCATACATCCCGAACATGTTATTGAACCAATTATATTATCCAATCCTAACTTATCCAAATTATTTTATCTATCGAACCAGCAATCGCAAACGAGTCTGTACAGGGTTTAGATAATTCATACATGTGGGACGCTTAGAGACACATATACGTCTAGGACCATGTGGATTAATGGAAGTGTATTATTAATATGGATTATCGCGCATTCTCTTTTTTTCTTTCAATGCAAGCTTCCTTAATTGGGGATCCGCTTGACATGCCATGCTCTTAGTGTAGTACGTTCTGCCATTTTTCTGCATGATTGTCCATTTCAGTTACTGTCCATTTTTCTGTACAGGGTTTAGATAATTCATACATGTGGGGCGCTTAGAGACACATATACGTCTAGGACCATGTGGATTAATGGAAGTGTATTATTAATATGGATTATCGCGCATTCTCTTTTTTTCTTTCAATGCAAGCTTCCTTAATTGGGGATCCGCTTGACATGCCATGCTCTTAGTGTAGTACGTTCTGCCATTTTTCTGCATGATTGTCCATTTCAGTTACTGCTAATTTATATGTCAACTCCTTAAGCCCTAGTTCTTCTAGGAGTGATATGGTTCAGTGTAGTCAAGTTATAAAAAAAATTGTACCTTTTCAAAATTCGGTTTTGCACCATAGACATCGAAACTAGCCTTCTTGTTACTGGTAATGCTAGTTTGGTTTTTTTCTTTCTGTGACTTCAAATTTTCTGTGATATGAATTGTGTTTCCAATTTTCACCGTACGTGCATGTGATGAGGACTATAACATTGTGGTCCATTTTTTCATTGACTGCATTTGAACCGCATATTTTGCAGCTATTTTTCTTGGGGGTAGTTAAACTGCTTTGTCTAGACTTATTTTACTCATTTTCTATACAAGTCCTTTTAAAGATTATTTTCACACTCCAACTTTAAACCACTTACCCTCCACTTCTGAACTTGATTGTAAATAGAAGGAAAAGTGGAATATACAATGCACAATATGTTATAGCATCAAAAGAATATTAAAATTGACTTGAATTTACAAAATTATTCCAATCACATCACAGATGTACAAATTACATTCCACCTTTGTTTTCTACTAACTTGGAAGAAACCAGACAATTTGACTTGGCTTGTTATTCAACTGCAAGATGCCACCTTTGTTATTTCAATTGAGTTGGTTTTTCACTTTCCATGAAGCCTAGTCTCTTATGCTTCCCTTGAAACCTATATTGTAAATCTCTTGCATCTTTTTACTGTGCATTAGGGATAATTACAAAACCTACCCCTGAGCTTTGGGTGGGTTAATTACAAAAAAAAAAAAAAAAAAAAATCTAGAGGTTTTAGGAAATTCCAAAAAACTCCTTGAGGTTTGATTACACTTTGCCCCCTTAATAAAAAAGACATTTCAAACACCACCTTACATTTGTAAAAATGTTACAATTACCCCCTTATATTCAATATAGAATCAAAAAGAGTTTTTTTATTTTTTATTTTTTTGTAATTTTCAAACATCTCTGATTTCTTTTAATTAACCCAAATATCACTTGATGAGTGGCGCTCGTGGTAGATTTTTCATTACAGATTTAGAGAGATAACAGTTGTACTTTTTTATAATGTTTGTTTCTAAATCGCATCGTGTTTAATATTGCAGCCAACAAGTCCAGCAAAGTTCTGTGATGAATGTGGAGTTCCTTACCTCAGGGAAACCTCAAAGTTCTGCTCAGAATGTGGTACTAAGAGGTTAGGAACCTGAGAGCATGTATGTGTTTCTCCCTTGTGAATTTGTTGTATATTCCTCCCTTTTTTGTCTTTAAGTACTTGGGACAAAAAAGGCTGTTTAGATCACACCAGAAATGCCCAACCACAAGTAGGTGTTGTAGGGATTGTCATTTGGCAAGAGATGGCATTATTTCATCAGCTCTGTCTGTACTATTTCTATAAGAAAATATTTGATTAGGGTAAATTACAAAAGCTACTCTTAAGATTCAATTTTATTATGAAAAATTCCAATTATCTTTCAAAATTACAGAGGCCTACGTGACATTTGTTTTTAGGGATAATTACGAATTTGTGAAGTTTGGACTAGGTACAAAAGAAACCTGGAAAAAAATCCTTGGGTTTGATATGCCTCAAATTTACGGGATAATTGTAATATTTCTATTAAAGGGGTTACTCAAATGCTTTTTGCTTATAAAACTAGAAAATTGTAAGGCGAATCAAATCTCAAGTAATATTTTGCAACTCCGCTTTGCATATAGACAGGGCAACCCGTCTATATGTTGCCGGCCCCAAGCCCGGATAAAGGAGGAGGGTTGCGTTAGGTCGACGACCAACGTAAAACTCTTGTCATTTCCTTATGGTATGGATCATATAAGACATCGTGATAAGGCTAGGATGCTCCCCGTGGAGTGCGTCCGCAGGTCCGATCGCGGTGTCTTGGCAAGGACCGCTACACCTCCATAAGGGCTTGGGTGTAGTGAAAAATACACAAGAGCCCCCACACACTAATAAGAGGAACACAAATGATAATAAGAAAATTAGAAAGTATAGAATTGGCGGTTGGAACATGGTACTTTGTGACAGGTAAAACTTTAGAGCTCGTAGATATTATGAAAAGACGAAACATAGATATTATGTGTATCCAAGAGACTAAATGGGTAGGCGAGAAGGCTAAGACACTAGATACTACAAAGTTATAAGCTTTGGTATAGTGGAACGGATAGAACTAGGAATGGGGTGGGTATCATTGTAGATCCTCTCTTCATAGATCAAGTAGTAGGAGTAACTAGAAAAGGAGATAGAATCATATCCCTTAAAATTGTAGTAGGTAAATCTAACTTATAAATATTGTTAGTGTATATGCACCTCAAGTAGGATTAGATGATGCTACTAAGGCTAAATTTTGGGAAGATTTAGAAACTCTAATGCAATCAATCCCTCAAAATGAAAAAGTCATCATAGGTGGAGACTTAAATGGACATGTTGGGAAGGATAATGAAGATTATGAAAGGGTCCATGGAGGATATGGCTTTAGCTCGCGTAACAATGAGGGTAGAACCATCCTAGATTTTGCAGTTGCTTATGATTTTATTATAGGTAATACCTTCTTTAAAAAGAGAGACGAACATTTAATCACATTTAAAAGTGGTCCTAACAAATCACAAATTGACTACTTTCTAAATCCTAAAAACGACAGAAAAAATATGCAAAAATTGCAAAGTAATACCGAGGAGAAAGCCTCACCACCCAACATAGACTACTAGTTTTGGATATCAAACTTATTAACATACACTTAAAGAGAAAGAAAATTAACATACCGAGAATTAAGTGGTGGAACTTAAAGAATATAGAAAAAAGAGATAGTTTTGTCAAATCTCTAGTAGAAACCATTGATTGGAAAGTGGGAGACAAAGCCGATGAAACATGGAACTATGTAACTACTCAAATGAAAAAGATCGCAAAAAGGAACATTAGGGGTGTCAAATGGTAATAAATGGAATAAAGAGTCATGGTGGTGGAATCAAGAAATCCAAGAAAAGGTAAAGGAAAAAGCGAACTAGTTACAAAGTATTGTATTCTGTAAAAACGAAGAAAACCTTAAAAGATATAAAGACGCCAAAAAAGAAGTAAGAAGAGCAATATATGAAGCAAAAACCAAGGCATATGAAGATTTCTATAAGAAACTAGATACTAAAGAAGGAGAGAAAGATATATATAAAATAGCAAAATTTAGAGAAAAACAAACAAGAGATCTAACCCAAATTAAATGCATAAAAGATGAGAATGAAAACATTTTAGTGAAAGACGAGGACATAAAAGATCGATGGAAGAGGTATTTCAATAATCTTTTTAATGAACCGAAGAGGAATGAAGTCACATTAGGGGAACTAGGCCAATCTGAACTGAATAGAAACCGTACCTTTTATCGTAGAATTCAACTTCATGAAACAAAAAAAGCACTAAACAAAATGAAAACTCGCGCAAAGCGATTGGCCTAGATGATATACCAATTGAAGCGTGGAAATGTTTAGGTGGAGTTGGAATTGCATGGCTTACTAAATTATTTAATGTTATTCTAAAAACTAAGAAAATGCCTGATGAATGGAGAAAAAGTATATTGATACCTATATATAAAAACAAAGGGGATATACAAAATTGTGCAAATTACAGGGGAATTAAATTAATAAGTCATACAATGAAACTATGGGAAAGAGTTATAGAAGCAAGAATAAGAAATGAAACTAGTATATTAGATAATCAATTTGGCTTCATGCCGGAAGATCCACAATTGAAGCTATACACTTAATTAGATGATTATGTGAACAATATAATGAGAGAAAACAAGATTTACATATGGTTTTTATTGATCTTGAAAAGGCATACGATAGAGTCAACCGTGATATAATGTGGCGCGTATTGGAAAAAGAGGAATAAAAATAGCCTACATAGATGCCATAAAAGATATGTATGATGGTATAACAACATGTATTAGGACACCAACAGAATATCTAGTGAATTCCCAAACACTATAGGTTTGCATCGGGGATCCGCTCTAAGCCCGTACCTTTTTATCCCGATAATTGATGAAATCACTAAACACTTACAAAAATCCATCCCTGAATGTATGTTATTTGCGGACGATATAGTTTTAATTGATGAAACAAGGGGAAGGAGTAAATGCAAAATTGGAAGTTTGGAGAGAAGCACTCAATCAAAAGGTTTTACTATAAGTAGGGCTAAAACAGAATACATGGAATGCCACTTTAGTAGAAACAACGGAACAATGAGACGAAGGTTAAAATTGATGGACATGAAGTGAGTATAACAAAGAGTTTTAAATACTTAGGATCTATAATTGAAGAGAACGGAGAAATCAATAAAGATGTCACACATAGGATCCAAAGCGGGTTGGAATAAATGGAGGAGTGCATCTTCTATCCTTTGTGACCGTAAAATACCATTAAAATTGAAAGGAAAATTTTATAAAACGGCCATAAGGCCCGCAATGCTTACGGAGCGGAAATGTTGGGCGACTAAATATGAACACGAACAAAAAAATGAGGGTAGCGAGAGATGAGAATGCTAAGATGGATGTGCGGACACACTAGATTAGATAGAATAAGAAATGAACACATTAGAAACAAAGTGGGAGTAGCACCAATAGACGAAAAATTAGAGAAACACGATTAAGATGGTTTGGACATGTTTATAGGAGACCTTTAGATGCACCTCGTGCGGCGTTTAGAAGGTAGAGAATCACTCACACAAATCAAAAGAGGAAGAGGTAGGCTAAAAAGACTTGGAAAGAAGCTATTAAACATGACATGTTATACCTAGAAATAAACGAAAATATGGCTTATGACCGTAAACGATGGCGCGATATGATTCGTATAGCCGACCCCACGTGAGTGGGATTAAAACTTAGTTTGTTGTTGTTGTTGTTGTTATTCAAAAATCTCTGGGTTTTCTTGTCATTAGACCAAACCTAGGGAGGGTTTTGTTATTATCCGTTTTTTATTTTGCATATTGAACCTATAGAGGAGGAATGGAGGATGTTAATATACAAACCTCAAGGGTGCATTTGTAATACCTCAATGAGACATTAATAATTTTGGAAATTAAATTATTTTTTTGTAAATGCACGAAACTTCAAGGATACTTTTTGTAATTCACCCAGACATTTATTATCAGTGGAATGTTCATAATTTAACAACCATAGTAAAAAAACAATTACTTTTTGTAATTGTTTTGCGTTTTCAGTTTTTGAATATCTTCAAAACAACAAAAAAAACAAAAAAAAAAACATAAGTAAAATAGTAAAAAATTTGGTGGCAAACCCTATGCGAGCAAAGCATAAAATGAGTACTTCCTCAAGTAAATTATAGACAGCCTTTAATTAAAAGAATTTCTCATTAAAATAACAAGTCAAGCACCACATAGAGCAATAGACAAGTCTAGGTTAAGTAATTCTTGGGAAGAAGAATTATTATGTGAAGAAATTGCCTCACTAATCTCACTTGTAGAAGACACATTACTCCTCTGAAATGAAGGATGATGATGATGATGCAAAGGCAAAGACAAAGATAAAGACAATTCACAACAACAATCTACTTCATTGCCAACCTCGGAGTTCTCAAACTTGTATACCCCAACTACTTCACCATCATCTTCCTCCTGCAAATTCGCCACGACAACAACTTGGTATCAACATGTAATAAATATAAACAGAAAAAAAAAAAAAATTCGACATCTAAAAATAGCCCCTCTGCGGTCGACATACTAATCATGCCAGATTTCTGAATCTGACTTCTGTAGATGCTATATCTGGTGTTACATATACTTAGTATAGTTTACTAACCAAGTGTATGTGCATCTGGTACATCGTAAATGTGTTGTCGAACAATTATCACTTCCGATTCCACTAGCTTAGATGAATGACACGTATAAATACAACTAAACAATCAACAACGTATGATTATCATATAAACACATGTCATTCATTTAAGCAAGTGGAATGGGGATAGTGGAATAGAAGATTTAGTATTGTCTAAACACAAAGGGTAGGGCCTTATAAATAGTTGGACGAATTCTCCAAATAAAGACCAACATTAATTAGATTGACTATGGAAACATACGAAATTAGATTATTTTTTTAAACAAGAAATTAGATATGTTTCATTTATGAGAAACAGTTTTCCGCAATTTCGGTTTGAAAATATATAGTTTCGCTTATTTTTAAAACCATTGTCTGAATATGTTTTCAAGATCCAAGCCTATATTCAAAGCCTATGTCCTATTTACATATCGTTTTCTCAAAAGGCAATGCTTTAGTGTCAGAAAAAATTCTAATTTGTTTTATTTTTCTCTTCTACATATTTCTATAAAATAAACATGTAGTTCTAGACATACTGGTGATGATCAAACTTATCACATGGGCAAGTGTCAAGAATTTAAAGAGTAGAATACAAGTGAAATAAGAAAAGTGAAATAAAAGATTTGAAGTCTCAGAAATATGTGCTCACATAATGAAAATAAATTGTAACTAAACATAACTTAGGGGCTCAAAGTTCAAACAACATGCCAAGAAATTACTATTCAAAACCAAAAGATTTCTAAAAAAGCGTTAGGCACTAATCGGAGACAGACCGGAGCTTAACGCCTAGGAGGAGCCCGAGTCGGGTTAGGTGGGACCTGGACAGGGTTAGGGAGCTAATCGGAAGAATAATATAAGCGGGCATGATAGGCCTAGCGCCTAAGCGCAGACTAATTGGAGTTAGGCGGAGATTTTTAAAAAAGTGTTCAAAACACCAAAAAAAAAAAAATAAGAAACAAAAAAAAACTAGTAGTAGAATTGTTGTCCAGCATTGTAATGAAAAGGAGATGAGAATTATTGACCATATATCTCTGATCATTAGATACCAACTCCAAGACCATTTTTGTCAATCCCTTTTTCAACAACCTAAACAACTTTTTGTGTTCATGCACCTAATTCCTAATTACTGCATGCAATTTTAAGTTTCTTCTTCATGAACCTTGAAATTAAATACATGCCACCTAATTTACAACACTCAGACAAAAATATTCAAGAAATTAAACCCAACCAAGGACACCCCATTAGTTCCTGATTTAAAAATAAAATAAAAAAGCCCTTCAAATAATTTGTACAGAAATAAAAGGGGAAAAATTAAAAAAAAAAAAAAACAGTGGGTGGGGTGGGTGGGGGGGAGAGAGAGAGAGAGAAAGAGAGAGAGAGGGGTATTGATTGTACCTTGAAAAAGTCAGATTGTACCAGTGCATCTGCAGCATTGGCAGAAGGGTTTTCATTTTCTGGAGGATTTTTATCTTGAAAGTGTTGCACTCCCAAAACCCGCTTTTCATTATCCTTTATTCCAACTTTCTCAGCCACAGTAGTCTGCATGTAATCATCATCACTGTACGGATTGCTGACTGTCTCACATATTCTTCTTTGCCTCCATTCCACATTCTCACTCCTTGCCCTATTAATTCATACATATTATTTTTATTAAATTTATGCATTAATTAATGCCATTACACTATATAGTACACGGTACACCAAACAATTATGTCAAATTAAAAAAAAAACTCAAAAGGGTGAAAAGCAGATGTAAATCCGAATCCTTTTTGTTTCTTGCTACAACCCTTCTTGAAATTTGAGAATCTCTCTGAAACATTAATTATTATTACTATGAAAGACGAAAAACTAAAAAAAAAAAAAAAAGGATTTTACCTTTTTGTAGGGACAACAGGAGAAATATTGTAGAACTGATCATCATCCTCATGAGACTGTTGTAATTTCCTTTGTTGTGTAATGCAAATATCTGAAAAGGGTTTTAACCAAACAAACATATTTGCACCAGGAAAAGTTCATAAAATCAACTTTACAAGTATATATAAAAATACTATCTTTAATTACTATATATGTCAGTGTTGGCAAACTATGGACAAATTAAATTCAACAGAAAGAATAGGAATTAGAATTAATGAAGAGGGTTGTAGTTCTCATTAGACATGCCAATATTAGAATATTCAAACGGGGTTGTAGATTTTTTTTACCATACACCACAAAAACAGAAATGAAATAATAAATGAAGTGAGAAAAAATTGCATTTTAGTACTATTTCTATATTTTGAGTGATGGGGGAAAAGATTAAATGGATTACCTTGTCTGCTGGCTTCACTCTTCATGCTTCTGTACATCTATTTAACAAGAATCATACAGAAAAAATTAAAAATAAAAACATATATGAAGGCAAAATGAATTAAAATCTATAAAAAATGTGATAGTAAGAAAAACAAGAAATTACCTGTAGATGGCTTTTGACATGAGAAATGGTGAGCCCTCTTACATCCATCAACTGAAGAACCAACTTAGGTGTAGCCTCTGTTCTCATATCCAAAAAATAAAGAGAAAACAATAAATAAAAAAACAAAAACCCAGAAGAACATTAATATTTTTTTAGCAATAAAAACAGAGAAAAAAATTATGTATTACTGTGTTGGCCTCCAAGCCTTTCAATGGCATGAACAAAGCAGTTATGAAGATCAGGAGTCCATCTCAAACGGGGAACCTTTGATCTTACGTATTGTCTCACCCCATTATTTCTTCCATAGCTGCCCATTTAATTTCTCCACCAAGAATTTCAAAAAAAAATAAACTCAACAAAAATGAGTGAATATTCCAAGTTACCACTTTAAACGAAAGGGGGCAAAAAGAATTATTTCTTGGCTCTTCTGATAAAACCCAGTTTCAAATATTAAGTTCAGAGCAAAACACACAAACACAGAGAGAGAGAGAATGACAAATGGTGAAATATATAGGTGAAGGTGTGGAAAATATAGGGTGGTAGCTAGAACTGCAAATTCCTTGACAGTGACAGAGGTATGTATTACAGCTAGGTGTATACGGGATGGTTCGGAGTTTTAGAAATCTCCAAAATCATTCCAAAGTTCAGAAATTCTAAAAGTAAAATTTTAAAATCGAGTTATAGAAATCTCTGTCCCGAACCATACTAAAAGTTTGGGACAATTTGGAACGGAGATTCGGTTCTAATGGGACGATCTTTGTATGGTTCGATTCGGACGGAGATTCAAAGATTAGTCATAAATAAAATATACAAATTTGAAAAAAAAAAAAGAAATCAATATAAATATCACAAACGGATATATTTCCAGTTTCTCTTTAGTGTAATTTAAAAATAATAACTAAAACCATAATAAGTAATATAATCCTAAATTCTAAACTTGATAACCTCTATATTACATTAATATTTTATTATTCGGGCAAGTGTACATCGACTTAGAACAATTATAATTAACTAATCATTTTAATAAATTAATATGAACAAAAAATTGTCTAAATTTATAATCTCAATATCTCATATTTAACAACTTAACATAATCAATAAAATTATATTTCTAGTTTATGTGATGTGGTAAAAAAATTACAATATGATTTTTTTATATTGTTATAATATGGTATTATTACTTGTTTAGAGTAAGTTTCTCTTTTAAGTGCAATTTACTAATAATTTATCTAATTTACTCTATTATTAATGTTAAAGCCTTTTAAAATTCATAATAGTTGCAATATTATGATTTTTTTAGAAATATGATTTATATTCAATTTATTTTCAAATAATTTATAGTTAACTCAATATCAAAATATAAATAATATATATGCATCTATATAAAATTTTTAAAATCGGTTCTAGTTTTGGGTCTTCGGTTCGAGTTGTTCTATGCACAGCTTCTGACATACGGTATTAAAAAATCTCCAAAATCGTATCAGAAATAATTTTGGGATGGTCTGATTTGAAAAAGTCAAATAGTGATATTTTTGATTTAGAGATTTTTCGATCCTGGATATCGGTTCCGTTTTGTTAATCTACAAGTCTCTTGCACAACCCTAATTGCACCCATAATATAAAGGTAACTTGAAAAAACAAAGGAAAAAAAAAAAAAAGATCACGAGGCTTCTGATGTTTCTTCTCTACAAAGAAATGATTACCAAAATACAAATACCAACTGATGCGCTGCAACACTCTGCTGCTGCTTTGACTCTTTTCTTCTCTCTCACTGTTTCTCTCTCTCTACAATCTTTAATGCCTACGCCATCATCACAAAAATACACACACCCTTAAAATACAAATACGAATACCTCTACTTGTTCTTTTTTACTAGTTAGTACAAATAGCTAGGGATGAAAATCGAAGCAAGATATTTGATACTCCACTCCAGATCAAATGTAAAAACTCAGTTGAACTCGGTTCGTCAACATAATGAACCAAAATTTTCGTTTGATAAAGTATAAAACTCGACTCCATTAGTAAAAAAATGAACATATTATATGTAAAAATATCAAGCTATTCGAGCTAAATTCGTATTTGACTAGACTAAAACTCGTTCAATAATGAATTCAAGTTCAAATACAGTTTTTGAAGCTCGATAAAAATTCAAACAAGGTTTAAAGATACTATGTTCGACACAACCAATGGCGGAGACAGGGTTGGGCCAACCTGGCCTTGGCCCAACCCTTTTTTTTAAAAATAAATTATTTATAATTTGTATTATTTTTTGTTGGATTTTCTATCCGGTTCATCACACCCTGCTAAAGTATCCTGGCTTCGCCATTGGACACAACTCTATCTGTTTACACCTCTAGTACAAATATGAAATATATTTGAACCATGGTTGCAGAAATCGCTAGGCGCTAGTCGGGCAGCAGCCAGCGCCTAGACCGCCTATAACATATTTTTCTTCTTTTTTTTTTCATTTTTTTCCTTTTATCGATTTTTGGCCGATTTTTTCCGCCTAGACCGCCTAGCTCCGATTTGGCACCACCTAGGCCGCCTAGCCCGCCTAAGCGGGCGCCTAGGCCGATTTTCAGCCAAATCGATTTTTTCGACAAATTGGGCAAAATCGGATCGGCTTAGGGGCGCCTAGGCCTATTTTTACAACACCGATTTGAACAGTCTACTTTTCACATATTTGTTTTATTTTGATGTTTTGTTTTATTATGTATAGGGTGAAAGACGAACCAACCTACTCGATACTCGATTCGAGATCGATCGTTAAAAGCTCGTTTGAGCTCGGTTCGTTAAAGTAACGAACCAAACTTGAACATATTTTTCCGTTCGATGAGATTTAAAGCTCGGTTCGAGCTCGACTCGATTAGTAAAAAAAGAATAAAATATGTGTAAAAATATCAAGCTACTCGAGTTCGATTCGTGTTCGGCTCGACCAAAGTTTGTTCGAGCTCGATTCGATTAATAATCAAACAGGCACAAACACAATTTTTAAAGCTCGATTAAAATTCAAACAAGCTCGAACAATACCATGTTCGACTCGACCGACTCGTTTACACACCCCTAATTATGTATATAGTTTTTATATATATGTCAGAGAGTGATATAATATATTAATATATATGTTTATGGAAATACGCGTATTGAGGGAAGTATATATGGAATGTTTATTTATGGTATATTTGTAATGGAACGAAATATAACTATAAAATAAACAAAGAATTGAATAGTTGGTTAGTTGCAGTTACAATACGTTCGTGCAGCAGTGATGGATTAATTGGAGAAGTGTTTCTGTGTTTGTTTATTTTTTGGACTAGTTACATAATATTTATATGAATTTTATATATATAAATGATTTATCGTTTCAATATAAATAATTCATCTGTATTTGTATTTTGCATATATGATAGGGGTAAAATATGGTGTGGGTTGACCGCATAGATCGGGCCGACTGATTAAGCCCAACGCATTGGGCGATCGATGAGCCCAACACATTGGGCCGATCTGCTGAGCCCAACACATTGGGCG
The DNA here is from genome assembly GCA_016081115.2 of Rehmannia glutinosa. NCBI lineage: Eukaryota > Viridiplantae > Streptophyta > Magnoliopsida > Lamiales > Orobanchaceae > Rehmannia > Rehmannia glutinosa. The sequence continues at coordinate 244,884 of JABTTQ020002717.1, read as the reverse complement.
ATCTGCTAAGCCCAATGTATTGGGCGATCCGCTAAAGCCCTACGCGTTGGGCCGATCCGCTAAGCCCTAGGTATTGGGTTGATCCGCTATGCCCTCGACGTTGGGCCGACCTACTAAACCGTAAGCCTTTGGGTTGACTTGCTAAGCCCTAAGGGATAGTCAACTTGCTAAGTCCTGAGGAACATGGTCGATCTGAGGGGATCCAGTTCGGCTCCAGGAGTAGAGGGGTCCTGAGGGCGTGCCTTGGAGGTGCTTCCAACGGTTACAAATATTAGCACGCCGATCCGAGGTGCCGATTCGGGACAGAGGTCTTAAGGAAGTAAATTAGGGTTTTGGAAGATCTGATCCTGTCTTAATCATGACTCTGGTACCAAATCGTAATAGAATCCGGGATTTTACGGAAATCCTAATCCGGGCTAAAGTATAAAAGTCCAAGTCCAGGTTCATTCTTGACCTAAGTGCACTTTTACTTTCACATTATATTTTTTGCCTCTTGCTTCTCTTCCAAGTTTCTGACTTAAGCATCGGAGAGGGTACGCCGGAGCCCTCCTTCGACCCCCCTTTGTGCAGGTTTCACGGAGGAGTTCGACCGAAAGACTCGACGACGGAGAGGAGTATTTTGAGAGCAACCAATATACTTTTGTATGCAAATGTCTTAAGCATATTTAATTAGGAAAATGATTCTTGAAATATATACCAATTGACCAATATGTATATATTATGCACCGTTGTTATTTCATCTTATATATGAAAATATTCTATCAATGGATTGCTTATTATTTAAATGTTGTGGGTTATTGAGGGTGATTTAACCTTGCTTAGTAATTGTAACTTGTAAGTGATAACTGCTGGAATGTAAATAAATAAAAAAATGGAGTCAAAAAGTTGTTTGAATTTTAATTTTATCAGTCCCAAACAAGTGTTTGAGTTTGATTTAATTATTCAAATCGAATTCGAACGAGTTTTTTAATCGATAGAACATGAATCGAGCTCGATAATATTTTTTGTAAATATATCTTATTATTTTTCACTAACTAAATTGATCTCAAGTCGAATTTCACATCTCGTTGTACAAAAAATATGTGCAAATGTAACATTATCATAAGGAGCAAGAATGGAGGTATATTTTGGTAAAATGACATTTCTTGAAGTACACACATATGTATTATGGGAAAAGCCCCAATTTAATTTATTGTGGATTGGACACTATCGTTTGCTTTATACTTCATTTTTCTTCTTAATTTTTAAAGTGTATGTAGATAAGTTTTTGACACAAATTGTGCATAGCTCAATAATAAAAAAAAAAATTAACTTTACATTGCATGCAGCCAATAACAATGGTTAATTAGACTTCACGAAAGAAAATGGTTGATCATTTATGTTCCTTCAACAAAAGAAACAATTTTAAATATTTTTTGGACATACGAGTTCGTTGGTTATATATCAATTCGACTTATGTAAAGGAAATTTGGAGAAGCATATATTTTTTTTACGAAAAAGGAAAAAGAAAACATATAAACAACTTTTGGAATTTGAAACATTATTGAAATGTCAATATATACCATTTTGTTATATGTTACAAAAGGTTTCTGTCAGGGTTGTGGTATGTGGGCCAATTATTTCCCTTGTGGGTCATTTTGTACAAGCATATGAATGAAATAAATCAAGTGATCCTGATTCAATTCCTTTCTTCCATACTTCGTTTCAGCATACTATTTGTTGATAAGAATGACATATTGGATATTCCCTCCTAGGCAAAACCAGGACATTGATTCCTGCCACAATTAGGGGTGACAATTTTGATGTCATGAAAATACGACATGGATTTATTACATAATGATGATGTATAAAAATCCAAAGACTAATACGAGAACTTGCAACGTCAATGTAGAGATTTGATGTTAGTCAAAAAGTTGAACGATCGGAGTCAAAGATCCGGGATTTTTCGGATGTTAGTGTGAATTTGCAAAACAGAATCTCGAAGTTGTCCCCGAGATAGATATTTTGATACTTAAGTTAGTTGCTCGTAGATAAAATTTTAGTATCATGAATTTTTCGTATGCCCTTTACCTAGAACCAATGTTCTCTTTTATAAACATTGGTTACCTACTCCAACAAGGACTTAAGGTTAGACTCCTTAGCACATCTCCCGTCGAACTCCTTAATAAGTTAGGATAAGTCTTTTATCATCAATTAATTATCGTCTTAGTAGTACACGTGTCACGCCCTCATAATTAATGTCACATGTCAATGCCACGATTATCTTCATACGATATAAGTGGGATCGATTCAAAATTACATTCAATACGAATGACTTCAATAATAATCAAGTCGGGCTCATATCAACCTAAAATGAACCGATTAATGAGTATATAAATATAATTTTCAGGTTGAAAATGAACTCATATAACCAAATAAATAGATCAAAATATACAGATCATTTTGGGTCGAGTTCAGGTTATACGTGAATATAATGTGTGCAGAGATGTTAAACGGGTTGGTTCTAGTGGTTTGGACCTGCCCTTGCGGGCTTAGGGCTAAACAAACTTTGAGTTAAACGGGTTACTATCTCGCGGGTCGAAAATATTGCGAACCTAACTCTAACCCCACCAAGCTTCAGGCTAAATGGGTCATTATTAGGCTACAAGCCAAAAAATCTAAATCAAAAATTTTAAATTACAACATGCATGACATTAATATTCAAACTAAGTGATCCATAAAAATAGAAATCACTCTTAGTTTATAGTTGCATTCCATGGACAAAATATTAAGGTTCAACACTCAAGCTTGAAACTTCATAAATAAAATTATACAAATACGACACAAGTACACAACTAAGTAATCGTTAATCAAACATCATCCTCAATCACATTTGATCTCTTTCTGACAATGCATTATCTTACAATTATTCTTCATCCAAATATATGAAACAATAAAAATCAATTGTTAGTAAGAAGTTTATCTTTAGGTATATATTATTAAAATCAAATCATAAGAATATTATATATATATATATATGTATTACAACTGAGTTGTAGAATTAAAATGAGTAAATAAATAATTAAAAGTTTAGTAAAAAATAAATACTCATGTCATTCAATCTAAAAGCATAATGTGCATTTTAAACATATTTACTAGGCAGAGAAAATAAAAAAATAGATAAATTATTATTATTACATATATAGATATATTAAAAACTAACGAGTTAGCGGGGTATATGGACGGACTTCGACTAAACGGTTCGTTGCAAAATAATTTGGTCCTAGTTCTTTTTGGAATTTAAATAGGTCGGGCTGATGGGATGCGTATGTCCCATTTAACATCTATACATGTTAATGTGAGAATCGGATCAATGAATTTAACACAAATAATTAAACAGGTCAAATCTAAGTTGATAGGTTTAGTTAGGGAGCGTGTCAACCCGACCCAAATTGTGCACCACATTGTCACTGGGACCCATATAGGGATGGTAATAGGGCGAGTTTGGCAAACCTGGAACCCACCCCACCAAGAAAAATTAGGACTTAGGACCCGTCCCGCCTACCTCAGGACCCGCCCCACCATGGACCCAGGACCCCGCAGGTCTAACCGCTAGACTGCAAAAAAAAAAGAAAATTTTGTAATATTCTTGATTATCATTCTTCCTCAGTACAACTTTAACCTTACAAAACAAATAGGAAACTGCTAAAAAAAACACAGGCCTTTTGCAAAATTTTCACGACTCTCAGCTGAAGTTTGAGAAAGCCTTTAACCAGAGGAAAGATGCAGGACCACCTCAAACTGATATATTTATGAGAAAAGGTAATTTATATTAGCTAGAAAAGGGTTAGTGAAACTGAAGTTTGGTGACTATGTAGCTGATTATTTAATTTTCAACATCCAACTAGGGACTCCAACATGTAGGGTGAACATGAACATTAATTTAAATATTTTGAACCTGGACTGAAATATTGTCAATAGAATTTAGAAGCCTCAACAGTTAACTAATCAACAATAAAAACTCTGAATGTAAAAAACTGAATTATATTTTTTAATAAAAATAAATAAACGGGGCGAGTCTCGCTAGACCCGTAACCCGCCCCACGAACCAGTGAGTTTTTAAAAGACAAACCCCATACCCCCGGCCCCCCTCCTGACCCGTTTGGCCGGGTTTAGACCCACCCCTAAGGGGACGGGTTGAGTGCGGAGCTGAGTATAGACCCGCCTCATTGCCATTACTAGACCCATAGCTAGGTTTTCTTTTTCTTATGGTAAACACAACACCCTATAAATTTAACTTTAATTTACACAGAATAAAAATTGAATTTGATGTTTGGACAAAAATGCGCCTAATAAAATGAGTTTATATAATTTTAGATTCATGTTTTTGGTACTTATACATCAATTTTGGGTTTAAATTATTAATTAATTAAAAGAATATTTTAGATTATATAAAAAATAAAAAAATTAGAATAATAAATACACAAACATGAAAATTGTTTTGATTATTTAAATTAATCAAATTAATATATTAACTCTTTAATCTTAAATGAATATTAAACTCTTCGAGATACTGATATATATTTTTGTATACTAAATTTACATATATATATATATATATATAAATATCTTTAAACGTCAATAATTTAGAATTCCAAAGATAGAGAGTCATGAGCCTTTAAGCCATTGAGACGATATTTTAGGGCCTCGTGTTCTGCTTAGGGCCCCCAATTAAATAATTAAATTTAATAGTGTGTGTGTATTTAATTATGATTTTGAAATTACAATAGTAATGTTTGACACAATTTTTTTTTTAACTTGTTATTATTTTACCACCAAAGTTTTCATCTTATTAAGGACTTACATTTTGAAATATCATTTAGAGGCATTTGAAGAATGATATTTATACCAAATTAACATAAGACATTGTCATACAAAAAAAATACTTCAATAAATGTATTAAACTATATCATAAGATTATATTCTTTTCCAAATGCATGCATTGCTTATAGGATATTAGTGGTGATACATTTGGTTGTTGCTACCATCGAAAGAAGTTTTTCAAAATTTAAATTGATTAATCCAACTTGAGATCAAGTATGGTACAAGATAGATTGAATGGACTAGTTATATTAACTCATTCTCTCTCTACTTTTCTCTCCTCTCTCTCTACCCCAAAAGAAAAAAAAAAAAACTAACCTACTTCTCCTCCTCTCCCTACAGTAGGCCCCTCCCCTCCTCCTCCTACCCCCCCCCCTCCCTCTCCATCTCCATGTCTTTTATTGGAGGGCCAACAATCGCGGTCCTTTGGGTGTCCGAAGGTGGTCGAAATTTTTGGTCCAGGGTGTAAATGAGTCGGAGCTTCACGGAGATGTCTCGGAGCCGAGAAGACGATGGGTCATAGGCGATAGATTTGGGAGAGGGAGAGGCATCTTTCTTTTTCTTTCTTTTTTTTCTCATTTTTAGCTATAGATTGTTGTAGTTTTCTTATTTTGTTTGTAATTTTTTTCCTTGTTGATTTGCAAACTCGTAGGCGGATCAATTTTTTCTATTCTCGCAAAGATGAAGTGGTTGCTCGTGCCCTGTTTTGGGTTTTTTGGTGTATTACGGTCTCCTTTAAGGAGTCTTTGAAGTCTCCGTGTGGAGTGATTTAGTTTGGGTGGGTAGTTTTAGTCCATGTTGTGAATCAATTGGTCTTACCAAATCCCCGCTTGGTTCTTAGTTAATCTTGTCGGCTCTTAGCCCGTTGGCTACGATTGTAGTTGTAATTTTAGTTTTTGAGTTGTTATAATAAAATACTACCGTTCGACCAAAAAAAAAAAAAAGAGACTATTTATATTATCTATTTGCGAGTGAAATATTGAAATTGCTTGATTATAAAGTTTTGATAAGTGATTTTGGCAGCTCAAAAAGCAAGAAAATTAAAACAACATTATAAATGATAACCTAAATTCCCCCTATAATTTTGCCTAGGATCTCAAAATATTTAGACACGGCTCTGCCAGTATAAATTGTATAATGATATATGTAACATTTTACTACGAAAGGAAACGACAATGGGGACATATACACAATCTATAATTCCTCTCAAGAACTTGCAAACCTATTTGTAGAGTTTCATCATGCACTGTGCATAATGTACGTGTATTCCATTACACGATAGACAAATACAAAAACCCATTGTGTCACGCCTTTGACCAAATTGTCCTTGGACATTCTTGGAAGTCAGATGGAGTTGTGATTGCTTGTGTTTTCCTTCCGTTAATTTTTTTTTAATAAATAGTGATAAAAAAAATTTAAAAGTGAAAATTGAATATGTAGAGAAAAAATAATAATTGTGTTTATGTAATAGAAAATCTTTTAGAGATATTGGTTATTTATGATTTTTTTGTGGAAATAGAGTAATGCAAAATATAATACAAGAAAAATGAATAAAAAAAATAAAGAACTAAACTAAAAATAGGCAATATGAATCTCATTTTATTCCTTTTGTAGACAAGAGTAAGAGAAAAATAATAAAAATGATGATAAATTAAAGAAATCACGAAATTCTTCACATGATTACGAGGAAAGAGAAAAATAAATAGTATGATTGAGTTTGAAAAGTGTGAGAGAGAAAGATAAAAATGAGTTAATTTTGGAGAAAATAAAATTTCTTTATAAAATTTTCATTTTTTCCAGGCTAAATTGCAAAATTGGTCCTCTAACTCTAGGGTCCAGGTAAATCTGGTACACTTACTTATGGGTATATATAGCAAATGTGGTCCTCTAATTAATTTTTTTTCGCACATTAAGGACACATTTTTGCTTGGAATCTTCAATTTCACGGAAATCGACACGAGCCGGTCACGTGAGCTCTTAATTTGGGGATTTCTCAAATTTCAAATTAAAATAAGTTTGACATGGCAATTAAAAAATTAAAGAAAATGTATATGTGGATTTTTGATTTATTTCTAATGCCATGTGTGTGTTCTTTTGGAGGGAAAAAAACCCATTTTCCTGGGAGGATATCGAGAAAAAGTAGTAGTAGAAAAATATCCCCAATTCCTTAAGAACCCTAGAAAAACCTCTCAATCTCTCTCTTCTCATTTTACAATTTTCAGGTAAAATCTCCAAAAATTTCTTGAAGATGTCTCACACAATGGGGCTTGTGGATCGCTATTGTGGACGACGACGGTCGTTTCTTCGCACCTCATGGACGGATGATAACCCGGTCGGCGATTCCATGCATGTCTTCAATATAGTGTAAGTAAATGGTTAAAATTTTTTTGAGTGTAAAGTTACAATTTTGTTTGGAAAGAATCGCATTTTCTTCAACTTTAACACAATATTTATGAATTTTGTTTTTTAAAATTTAAAGGCATGAGCTTACGATTTGTTGAATATCCGCGGGGTGGAGGATCTTGATTTTTTGATTGGGAGGATCCTCCTATGTGTCGTAGATCTAAAGTTATCATACCTGGTTTGTTGAGGAAAATCAATGCATTGAAAGAAGATGTGAATGCATTGAAAGAAGATGTGAATGCATTGGAGGAGGAAGTTGGAGGATTACGGAGGACTAGCGGAAGGCTCGTAAAATTGGTGGTCCGTTTACCCGTGATCTTTCTTTGTTGCATGTTGGATATGGTCCGCATTATTTGCGGTTGAGAAGCCTAATGTTGTTCCAAGAAATGCATACATGCTAGCTTGAAATGTGTTAGGCTAGTGTGTTGAAGCGATTATTTAAGGTATCTATTTATTCCAAGAAATGCCAATGTAGTATGACTACTAACTATTGATGTGTATGGATCTTTATTGTTTAAGGTATCTTGTTTATGATGTTTATTCCAACTTTGTTAATGTTTGTTTTGCTATTGAATATGGTTAATCAAAATCAATGTTTGTTTTGCTATTGAATATGGTTATTCAAAAGTTGTAGTATGGTAACTGTTGATGTTTATTCAAAAGCACCAAAATAAGTTCAAAGCTGAAATAAGCACAAAAATAGAAGCACTTGGAAAGGCTCTTTCATGGCTTCTAAAGTAATTTCAAAAGCTGAAATAAGTTCAAAAGATGAAATAAGCACCAAATAAAACCAATTGGAAAGGCCCTTTCATGGCTTCTAACATAAGTTCAAAAGCTGATACATGAAGTCATCTTTACATTGAGTTGCAACAAATTACCATCACCATAAGTTTCAAAACATCAAATTACCATCAACATAAGTTCAAAACATCAAATTACCATCACCATAAGTGTACTAAACATCAAAATATCACCATATTAAGTTCAAAACACCAAAATAAGTTCAAAAGCTGCAAAATATATTCCTAATTGCATCCAGTTCTTCATTTCCTTGATGATTGGCCTTGTTCAGTCAAAGTTGAGGTGAGACTGGATAAGGTTTTGAATTTTTTTCCACCTTCATTTCCTTCTGCATCCAAAGGGCAAGCTCTGGAATTTTTCCCTCTTCCCATCTGCAATTGCTGCCATGGTGAAGGTCCAGCAAGTTGTGTCCCCTTTTTTTGGGTAGTCTGAGACTGTTGGGTTGGGATATGAACTGCACATTCTTCCTCCAAATCAGCTGAAGACTAAGTAGAAGGTGGATAAAGTGTGGGCCTTGAAGTGGCTGGTGCAACAACCTATATTAAGGACAAAGAAAAAATTAATGCATGAAAATGAATAAAATAAATTAATGCATGAAAAAATTAATGTATGAAAATGAATAAAATAAAATAAATCTACCATTAATGACTCCCTTGCTCCCACAAAATTACTTTTCGGGAGGATTTGGATGTTCTTGATCATCTAATTCCTCTTGTCTTCTAGCACAAGTAGTTGCATTGTGTCCCTCTTTCCCACAATCTGCATCTCACGTTTTTTTTGCCTCCTCGGTTTTATTGGGTTCTTTCCTTTTGTTTTCTTTTTTTGTTTATTTTGCACCTCATCCGACTCTAGTCTTTTCTTTTCTTGGTCTTCCTACTCCTCTTCCAAAATTTGGAGGAGAGGTGGAATGTAACATGTCTCATCCCACAACATCCCTCCATTGATCCCCATTATTGCATTGGCATACACTTTCTTGTATGTGTCAACTTTGTGTAGTATTCATCAACATAGTTTTTCGGCCATATGTCTTGAGCAAAGATAAGATCATGTGCATGTTTGCAAGGTATGCCAGACAGTCCCATACCCTACATGAACATGTTATCTCCTCCAAATTAACAGAATCGCCCCCATCAACACATGAGATCTCATAATTTATGTCATCACACTTTATTGGCATGCGATCAACGCTTTGTCGTGTGCTTTTGGAGAATTTTTATTATCCTAGGACACAACCTATCCTTCCATTTCTTCTCGGCATGTCTCTATTTTTCTCGCAACCTAGTCATCATGTATTGCCTAACCCACTCAAGCATAGCAAGAATGGCTTTCTCTCTAGCTTCAAGATACAATAGTTAAAAGTTTCACAAATATTGTTCGAAGCATGTCACATTTGGATCCTGGACTAAAATGTGACCTAATCCATTCATGTGGAGGTTTGTCACTCAACCATTCAACACCTTCTCATTAAAATTATGCGCTTTTGCATCCTATGTTTGAACTCTCCTATATAATCGGGCCCATGCGGCCTTCCAAAGGGCATTTTTATTAGACAATCCTTTGAAACCAAAGATTCTACATGTTGTTGTGCATATGCCTTAAAGAGAATCTATGATCACACCCAGGCAACACCTCATTAAAATCCTGAATTAACCCCTTTTGTCCTGCATGCGAAATGAAAGTGTACTCATACTCTCTAAACAAGTTCAAATCATGCTTGAACTCTCGAAACCACTCCCAAGTCTCCCCATTTTCCTTACAAACTACAAAGATAAGCAATAAGGTACAAATTGTTATTTGGATCTACTCCCATTTATTGTAAGTAACGCACCCCTATGTGGCCCTTTTAAATGACAACCATCAACACCTATGATTGGCCCGCATGCCTTAAAACCCTCTTTTCGAAGCCCTGAAGCGGACATAAAACCTGCTAAACATGTTTATCCCATCAAGATCATCTTCAGATTCAATATAACAGTGGATCCAGGGTTAGACCTCTAAGCTCTTCACCGTAATCCCACATCTTGGTGAATTGTGAGTCCGGACTACCCCCAATCATCCAGTATTGCCTTCCTCTTAGCCCTATAAGCCTGGTTTTTGACACATTACACCTCAATTCATTAATTACATCTACCCTCCAACCCCTCACATTTCTTTTTGGATCGGTTTTGAAATTTTGAAGGTATTTCTCGATTAACCAACTTGACTTTACATTCTTCACATTAAAAGTTGGAGGACATATATGTTTAGGGTTATAAGTGGTAATATGAAATGCGACTCGGTCCTTGATTTTAGTCAAAATAGTCTTCTACTCACATTCTTGACTGCGCACACCTAACATACACCCTCTTTTTATCATTTTTTGTGAAATTTAAGTTCCTTTTAGTCTTAATGGCATGTGATTGTATTGCCTTCTTAAATTCACCTTTAGTCTAAACACCATTCCCACCTCAAAAATAGGGTCATATAGCATGTCCGGATTAAACACAGGATAACTCTCACCTCTATCCTCTTCATCGACACACCTGAACTCATCTAAATCACCTTCATTAAAGACCAGGTCTTCCTCACCGAAATGATTGGATCCACTTGTCATCTTTTTCTAAGTTCTCGCCCATCATCACCTTCATCATGATCAACATTTTTATCAAATAATTCATCATCGCTTAAATCATAGCCACTATTAAACAAACAATCAACATCAAATAGCTCATTAGAGCCCTCATCACCTTCACCAATATCATCCCCACCAATATCACCTTCACCAATATCATCCCCACCAACATCACCTTCACCAATATCATCCCCACCAACATTATCCCCACCAATATTTGAACCTTGGCCCCCTCTTCACGCCCTCATCGTGAGCCCTCATCGATACATGCTCCACATAAATATGCATTTCCATCTTTTGGGAATACATTTGTTATAATAATAAATCAAGTCCTCATCATTGACTATTAACTTAAAAGTCATCGGTGATATTATATGGATCTTCTTACTACCTTTACAAATATGACTTCGTTTGATACATGTTTTTATCTTAATTTTGATGATTTTATTTTGTCACCAAAACAATGCTTTTAAAGGTTGTCCAAATACTCCTAAATGATTTAAAATGGTTTTTAATATTTTCCTGAGTATTTCCTCAAGTTTATTTTTGATAATAATGGACAACACTTTTAATGATTTTATTTCAATGGATTTTTCACTCCTTAACAAGGTTCCTAAATGTTGTCTAAATACTCTCGATTGGTTTAAAATGTTTTTACTAAATTTTCGGAGTATTTCTTGGGTTTTATTTTTGACAAAAATTGGACAATATTTACATGTCTCGTGGTCGACCGGTATCATCCCATATAGGGCAACCCGTACAAAGATGTTTTTAGAAACAAAAAATGAGACGAAAGGAAAAACAAACAGTCGACCGGCGCTCAGGGCGACCGGCCGCCCAATCGATCGGCCGACTACTGCAAGTTTCATTGTTGAAACAGACTTAAATCCTTCGTATTTTTGGTTAGGAGACCGGTTGAGACAGGGGGTCGGCCGGTGAAGCCTACGTCGGCCGTCGCCGCCTGTTGTAATTTTCATAGTGTTCTTATTTTCTCTTATTTAAATGCGTGCGACCGCATCGGCCGCCTGTATTGATTGACAAAAAAAATATGACCGTTTGACAATGAGACACATTTCCTTAAATTGTGGGATTGATTTCTAACAAACTATATTCTTGATTTTAATTGTATTTTTCTCAGTAGATTTTCAATCCCTAAGAGGAGCCTATGCTTGATCAATCATCTCCTATAAATAGAGGAAGTTTTGGAGCAACCAAAACAACAATTGAGATACAACACAACAAGATACACTTCAAGCAAACACTTGGTCTTTCATTGTTATTATTCTTGTTGTAAAATTGCCTAGCTTATCACTTTCACATCTTTGAGGTCTAGGCTATTCTTGATTACACTTTGCACTCAAATTGTATTATTCATTATTGAGTTGTAATCTTGATTTTTGGTTATCATTCAAACACAAGATATCCTTGTGAGTGTTCTTGTGGTAAGAGCACACTTGGATGATCTAGGTGATAGGTACAAGAAGATTGTGGTAATCTTCTTATTTGAGGTGTTGAAGAATTTGGTATTCTTCAAGGTTAAAGATTGTGGTAATCTTCACAAGGTGCCGTTGAAGGAAGATTGTGGTAATCTTCAAAGGAGATTGTGGTAATCTCCAAAGGTGGTGTTGAAGAAGAGTGTGGTGCTCTTCAAGGTGTTGTAAGTTGAATTTGTATTAATTTTGGTAATTAATAAAATTCTTTTTCTTTTCAAATCCATCCCTGATATCTTTGGGGTGGTAGAGGATTAGGCCCTAGGTGGGTTGAACCTCTTTAAATCGACGTGTGTTGTTTACATTCCGCACCTTTATTATTGTATTTGAGCATTCGGTTTTAAAAAGAGGGCGAAATTGAAAAGATGGAGATAATCTATTCACCCCCCCTCTAGATTATCGTAGCCGCTTGGACTTACAAGTGGTATCAAAGCCAAACTCTTTGGCAAGCTCGTTTCACATCGCGAGTGAAGAGAAACGATCGACGGCTACTGACGAAGCTCATCTATCCTGGCACCTCCACCACCAAGCCACCTCGGTTTGATTCCAAAAATTTTATATTTTGGAAAGAAAGAATGGAATGCTACTTACAAGGTTGCGGGTTCGACATTTGGAACACCGTCATTAATGGAGAATCCATTCCGATGAAAGATACACCATACACCTCAAAAGGCTTCAAAAAGCTCAATGATGAAGAAAAAAAATCATCTCCTTAAACGGTAAGGCTTTAAATATTTTGCATTGTTCATTTACTAATTTAGAAAATGAACATATTGTAGGAATAAAGTCGGCACATGAAGTATGGCAAAAATTAGAAGCCATCTATGGAGTATTTGCAAATGAAAGGAATCAAACAAAAGCATCTACTTCTCAAGATCATACAAGCTCAAATCTAAGGAATAAACTCCTACAACTTCCAATTATGAAGAAGTTGAATATTGTTTTATGGGCATCAATGAAGAAAATGAGGTATGTCTTAAACCCTCTACTTCCTATGATATTGTCATTCAAAATGATTATAGTGATTTACAAAATGATTATGATGAACTTCAAAATGAATTCCAAAGCTTACTTGTTAGATACAAAAATTTGAAAAAGGAATTCAATATTTTGAAAAATGATAAGGATAGTTTATTTACTTCTTATGAATCACTATCATGTGCTCACACCACCACACTTGACAAGGTTAGAAACCTTGAAAAAGATAATAGTACTCTTGTTGAGAATATTGATTGCATAAAAAAAGATTTATTAAAATCCAACTTGAGTACCAATAAAATGTCCAATATTGTTGATATTCATAATTTTGATAAGGGACTTGATCATAAGCCTAATGTTGTTAATCATATGAAAAAGGATCAAGTCACTATGCATATTGGTCATTATGCTCCTAGAATTATTACTTGTTTTTATTGTGGCAAAAAGGGTCATACGGCTAATTCTTGTCGGGCTAGAAATAGCTCTAAATATTGTTGGAGACCTAAAAGTCTCAAAGCTAATCTTAAAGGACCCAAACACATGAGGGTACCACAAAACAATGTGCTATTAGGTACCCAGCAAAGCAAAAATCGGAGAAAATTTATGCCACCAAGAAAACATCAAATGAACGTTTCATTTGATAAAAGAAGGAGAAACTACTCTCAACAAAGCCATTTCAAGAAGAGCGTATAATCAAAAATGGGAAAAACACAATCCTTGGAAAAGGCAAAGACATCATCAACAAGATGATTTTCAAAGAAGAAGAAACCATCAACCATGGGAAGGTAACCAAACTTGGAAATGGAGAAGTCATCATCAACAAAGTGACTTCTCAATGGGAAGATATCATCAACAATGGGAAAGACACAACCCATGGAAACGGCGTAATTGGTAAACCGTATCTCCCCATTTGTATATGCATATTTTTTTTTTAATCTATGCATACTTTTAATTGTGTCTTAATTGCAAAATGAATTTTCAAGTATTTTTTTAATATAGGTCTCTCATATATTTATGAGTTTCAAATTTTTTTAAAAAAAAAAAAAAAAAAGAGACCTTGCATGATTTTCTAAAACTCTTAAGCATTTTATTAGACTTATGTGGCTTATTATCTCTTATGAAATCTTATAGCATAAGCTCTTTTTGTTATCTCATATTATTTGCCTACACTTGAATTTTCTATGAAAATGTTGTCTAAGAATTGTGTAGGATACATATTTCATACTCATTGGCTATTACGTCATCAAGTTTCTTAAACCATCGAGGTATGTCTACTCGTATTTTTCTTTAAACTCGATATTATGCACATATCTTTCAAGATATTTCATTTTGACCCCTTAAGTGCCCCAAATTGATCTTGCAAATATTTTCTTTTAAAAGGCACTACGTGTTTAGTCTCGATTTTATCATTTATATGTTTTCCCAAAACCCATATTTGTTGGATATAGTCCAAACTTATATTTTTGCAAAGTTTTAAAACTTTTGGGGTGAAAAATCGATTTTTGGAAAACTATGGGAGTAAGAAAAATCACCTGGGGCGGTCATTGCGGGCGGGCGGCCGCCCCATCGCACCTCGACCGGCCGCCCACCACCTCGACCGGTCGCCCAGGCTATTTTTCCTTGGTTAAAATCGTCTGTCTTCGTTTCTTAAACAGACGCAGAAATTCTTAAAACCCTTATCAAATAAAAAAATCTTCCCCTTTCTCCTACAATCTTCAATTCTTCATCATTTTTCACGATTCTTGTTGCTAATCTTCTCTTTTTCACAAGAATCTTACATATATGGCTCCTCCAAAGAATTCCACCGGTCGAAATACCATCTCCAAGCGTAGAAGGGGCGGAGAGGGTTCGTCAAGAAATCGGCAAGAGAAAGTCGAACAAAGGGATATTCGAGCCGCTCAAAGAAACGTGGCTCAAGAAGGTGATGATGTTCAAAATCCCATTCTCTCTCGGGCCCAAATTACAGAGCTACGTGGAACGATTTCGCTCCAAAATTGCCGTTGGGCGAAAGGTAAAAAATCCTTTGTTACTCAAGCCCTAATTCCCACAATGTTCTTAATTTCATTCATAAATATGCGGAATGGTATTATGAGGACTCGGAAATGGGAGGAAAGTCGATTGCTCGGACTAAAATGTGTCGTTTTAGTTCATTTACAAATGAGTATCCTACGATTAGAGGATTTTTCGAGGAGCAAGGTTGGATGTATTTATGGGAACATGCTTATGTGTTGTATGATGATGATATTATCCAACTCTTTTATGCCAATATGTGGGTCGAATATGATAATGATAGAAAGCCGATTGCCGTTAATTAAACTTATAAAGGGTCGTCATTTTAGATGGACTCCCAATGATATTTGCCGCTTTTACATGTTAGAGAAGGTGGTTGGGATTATTTCTCTTGTGGGACTTGGAATGATGAAATGTTGGGGGTGTCGATGAAAGAAGTCAAGACGTATTTGGGAGTATGGCCTAAGTATTCTTTGTTGGCAATGACACTTGAGCATCGCATTTTATCGGTCATTGTCGCATATTGCATTTGTGGTAAGTCGGAAAGATGCCTAGCAATATGGATTACTTTTTGACTTATAAGATTGCTAGGAGGAACCACTTAACTTTGGTGCCATACTTATTCAATGTCTTATCGAGTCCATTACTCGAGGTAATAAGAAGTTGGTTATGGGAAATTGGATTTGTAAACTTCTTATTCAATCGGGACTTCCTTCGTCGGAGTTTAACTCGGAAGTTTTTCAAAATGACTTCGACATTGATAATATCACCCAAATAGTCACGATCTTGCGCAAGAATATGGACATCCGACCAACCAAAATGGCTAGAGGCAGAGGTCAAGAGTCCCCGATCCTAATGACTTCTTTGATGACGGGGCCGCAAGATTGGTGGAAGAAGGCGAACCGAGCAATCCGGAGGGTAATACCGGTACTCAACCGCCTAGGAGGTATACTCAAGCCGAATTTGATGAGATGAGGGCTTTTCATGAAACGAGGTATGAGGCTTTGGAGCAAAAGACCTCCAAAATGCAAAAGTCTATCGGCAAGTTAAAGAAATTCATCAAGGATTTTATTCCCGGATCTTGCTTATCCTCGGATGAGGAATGATGTTACCCCACCCTTTTACTTTCTAGCATTTTCATTTAAGTTGCTTTGTACTTTTATGAACTTTTGTAAAACTCATTTGTACTAATGATATTTGCTTGTTTTTCTTAAAGGGTTAAAATTGCAAGTTGATAATGACTTGTGAATGATCATGACTTTGATGGAGTATTTGATGGTAAAAATACTCTAAAGCATTGTTTGATAATTGGTATGAAGTACTTGATGGTAAAAGTGCTTCTTTTATTGCTTTGTTCATTATGCTTAGTTGGATATGTTGGGACATTTGATACATGTATTGTTGATAGCATGACTTATTACTTGTTGGATGCTCTAATTGTTGGCATTTGAAATGCCTTGATCATTCTTAGCTTATCTCAATTGGGTTGAACCCTTGAGAATCTACTTTGAGCTTCTTAAATTGATGAACATATTATTGCATATGGTGCATATGATTTTTTTTGAGCTTTGAAATGAGGTTGATTGATGATATGAAAATTTTTTTTTGGCTTGAACCATTTACAAAGGTTATATACAACCTCTTCTATTTTTTCACGCACACAAGGTGTTTGTCAAAATGTCGCAATGAAACCTTCAACTTCTACATGATTCTCTTGCTTCAAAATGTCTTAAAATCTTTTTGAAATCATGTTTTTAGCATACTAATGAGCTTATGGATCTTTTATGTTTCAATTCTCTCACTTTCCTTGGATGATTATGCTTTAAATTGCTCAAACGGTTTTTACCGTTCATTTGGCATGCTTTGATATTATTGTATGGTGTTTTCATCATCCTAACATTCTTTTTGATGATTCCAAAGGGGAGAAAAACAGGATATTGGCTCATTAGCTCAAAGAAGCTAATAAAAGCTTGTCATAAAAAGCTATAAGCTATGGCTCATAAAAGCCATTAGTTGTGATTTGTTCTTAGTCCAATTGTTGCTTGATGGACTTATATTATTGTTTAATGTTGTTTTGTGACAGGGGAGCTTATAAGCTCTTGAACAAATTGTAAAAGCTAAAGCTTTTAGCTTATGGATTATTGCTCTTACATTATTCTTGATGTGCTTGTTGATAGGGGAGCTTGTGCTTATTATTGAAAATATTTACTCCCTACTTGGTTGCTTTAATATTTTTGGAAATTTTGTTTGCTTCCAAACGGTCAAATGTTTTTTCCGGAAAATCATTTCAAAATTGCTCTCTTAGTTTGTGTAAAAATTGTTTTGGTTTGTAATCATCAAAAAGGGGAGATTGTTTGATACATGTTTTTATCTTAATTTTGATGATTTTATTTTGTCACCAAAACAATGCTTTTAAAGGTTGTCCAAATACTCCTAAATGATTTAAAATGGTTTTTAATATTTTCCTGAGTATTTCCTCAAGTTTATTTTTGATAATAATGGACAACACTTTTAATGATTTTATTTCAATGGATTTTTCACTCCTTAACAAGGTTCCTAAATGTTGTCTAAATACTCTCGATTGGTTTAAAATGTTTTTACTAAATTTTCTGAGTATTTCTTGGGTTTTATTTTTGACAAAAATTGGACAACATTTAAATCTCGTGTCGACCGACCGGTCGCCCTATAGGGCAACCCGTGCACAAGATGTTTTTAGAAACAAAATGAGACGGAAGGAAAAACAAACAGTCGACCGATCATCGCGGTCGGCCGACCGACTGCAAGTTTCATTGTTGAAACAGACTTAAATCCTTCGTATTTTTGGTTAGGGAGACCGGTTGAGGCAGGGTCGGCCGGTGGCAAGCCTCACGTCGACCAAATTGCATACGCCCTGTGTAATTTTCATAGTGTTCTTATTTTCTCTTATTTAAATGCGGCCGAGCCTGTATATTGACAAAAAAAATATGACCGTTTGTTTGACAGCAGACACATTTCCTTAAATTGTGGGATTGATTTCTAACAGCTATATTCTTGATTTTAATTGTATTTTTCTGTAGATTTTCAATCCCTAAGAGGAGCCTATGCTTGATCAATCATCTCCTATAAATAGAGGAAGTTTTGGAGCAACCACAACAACAATTGAGATACAACACAACAAGATACACTTCAAGCAAACACTTGGTCTTTCATTGTTATTATTCTTGTTGTAAAATTGCCTAGCTTATCACTTTCACATCTTTGAGGTCTAGGCTATTCTTGATTACACTTTGCACTCAAATTGTATTATTCATTATTGAGTTGTAATCTTGATTTTTGGTTATCATTCAAACACAAGATATCCTTGTGAGTGTTCTTGTGGTAAGAGCACACTTGGATGATCTAGGTGATAGGTACAAGAAGATTGTGGTAATCTTCTTATTTGAGGTGTTGAAGAATTTGGTATTCTTCAAGGTTGAAGATTGTGGTAATCTTCACAAGGTGCCGTTGAAGGAAGATTGTGGTAATCTTCAAAGGGAGATTGTGGTAATCTCCAAAGGTGGTGTTGAAGAAGAGTGTGGTGCTCTTCAAGGTGTTGTAAGTTGAATTTGTATTAATTTTGGTAATTAATAAAATTCTTTTTCTTTTCGAAATCCATCCCTGGATATCTTTGGGGTGGTAGAGGATTAGGCCCTGGTGGGTTGAACCTCTTTAAATCGACGTGTGTTGTTTACATTCCGCACCTTTATTATTGTATTTGAGCATTCGGTTTTAAAAGAGAGGCGAAATTGAAAAGATGGAGATAATCTATTCACCCCCTCTAGATTATCGTAGCCGCTTGACTTACAACTTCGCACCACATATCAATTTTTTCCATATTCATATGACTTTCATCAACGTAGTCAATAAGTAATGTCTTACCCCACTTTGTCTTTGCAACAGGAACATGGTGAAATTCACCTCCATAATGCATCACCAAGGTAATTGATTTAGAGCCCGGATTTGTTCAATACACAAAAAAATATTAAAAATATATCCATAAAAAATAGTAAATAAAGTCCCACATGTTTCACCTAACCAGACATGAATAGACAAAAGCAAGAGAATCTTAAAGGGGGCCATTACAATATTATACAGTGTAAAAGCCCACATTACTGCAATCTACATAATATTCTTATGCCATTTGTACCAAAAATTGAAAGTGATATCAAAAAACAACAAAAAAATTCAACACAACAAGCATAAACTTATTGTATCGAGGTGGAGGTAAACCAACGTGTCTTTCACCTCGGATAAACACCATCGCACCAAGATTTGGTAGGGACTTTTGGTCGGATTTTTGGGATTCTGAGAGAAAAGAATAAATGGGATTTTTAGGGGTTTTTTTGGTGTTCTGTCTTTTGGAATCTCGATATCCTCTAGGAAATGGGGTTTTTCCCTCCAAAAGAACACACACATGGCATTAAAAATAAATCAAAAATCCACATATACATTTTCTTTAATTTTTAATTGCCATGTCACTTATTTGGGCTGAAATTTGAGAAATCCCCAAATTAAGAGCTCACGTGACCGCACGTGTCAATTTCCGGCGAAATTGAACATTCCGCAAAATGTGTCCTTAATGTGCGAAAAAATTAATTAGAGGACCACATTTGCTATACCCATAAGTAAGTGTACCAGATTTGCCTGGACCCTAGAGTTAGAAGACCAATTTTGCAATTTAGCATTTTTTCCATAAACAACCACACATCCCACAAAATTTTCTCTCAAAATTGAAAATTATGGAAATGAAAACACAAGCAATTAAAGTAGCCGCCCCTCTTTCTAGTTAATGTTAGAATATTTTTTTTTGGTGATAAAATGTTAAAATATAAAATTAAGATTCATAAAACAGAAAAAAAAAATCACCATATTATATTACCTCTTAAATGTGCAAGAGGGAGGTTAGGTTGGGAAAGGAAGAGGTGTCTTTTATTTCTTTTTCATTTTTAATATGATGTTTTAATATATCAAGGGAAAATGATCACGTGCATATATAATATCACCATTAACATTTAACATACACTTAATGTTTATCTAAAGTGTAATAAAACATCACATGAAATACCATAACATACTAAAAAATTAAATTATGGTAGATAGTCTAAAGAGTCCGTCGGATTTTTAGCCACTTTTCCATAACAAAAATATATTTTAGCTATGTTTTCTAAAAATACGTTTTAGCCATTTTTTTAGTTCAATTGTCCATTTTGCCCCTTTTTTATTTTGGGATTAGTACCGAGAAATATAGCGCATCAAATGTACTGCATCATTTTTCATTTTGCTCATTAAAATTGCTCGGTACAACTTCAGATTTGCCTTTTTATTGCAATATTTTTTATTTTTAAAATTCAGGCGACGTTCATCCGACGAAATGAAAAAATTAAACCGCACCGACCAGAAAATTCCCATGCCCATGCTTCAATACACTAGATAAATGTCAGTATACAATAACGAGCTAGATTATTTTTTACACACGTAGCATTGAATTATTATACGAATAAAGTAAAGAATAGGATATCTTGTATGCATAGTAGGGGTTTTGGGGATTGATAATTGGAGGGCCAAAATGGCATTAATTGGGTTGACAGAGGGAATGATGGAAATTCCTGCAGATTTAAAATGATAGGATAATATGTCCAAAATAAACCAACAGGAGTAGGACTATTTATTACTCCACTCTGCCATGCCTTTTGTCTTACACATAATATACTCTGCATTACCCTTTTTTTCTCACCTTTTTTTCTGCCTCAACATTATGACTATACCTATTATTTCACTTGCTATTATTTTTTGTAGTACATTCAATATAGTAGTATTCAAGATTGAACCTGTTTGTAGTAATGTCCATAAATCAATTCTTTTTAACTGAAGGAAAATTTATCAAGCAGATTCGGGTTTTCTGCTCTTGATTGGCATCATACATTATTTTGTATTTTAAGTTTCATTATTTTTATTAGGGATAATTACAAAAACCTCCCTGAGGTTCGGGGCTAATTACTAAAAGGCCCGTAAATTTGAAAAATGGGAAAAAACTTTTGAGGTTTGATTTTGTCTTACATTCTCCAGTCCCCCTTCATAATCATAAGCATAAAATTATTTAAAAAAAACACTCGTGGTATTTATGAAAATATTACAGTTACCCTCAATTTAAGACAAAATCAAATTTGATGGAATTTTTATAATTTTGAAACATATATCTCTAGATTTTTTGTGATTAGCTCAAATCTCAGGGGGTCTTTTGTAATTATCCCTTATTTTTATAATTCTCTAACCAAAAGCATGCATGATCTCTTAGAAAGTTTCCGAAATATTTGAAAAGAATAACTACAAAAACCACCCTTGAGATTTAGTTTAACTGCAAAAAGCTTCAGTTATCTTTCAAAACTATAAATACCCTCTCCTCAGATTGCAAATTGTAAAATAGAAGCAAACGCCGAGGGGTATCTGTAAATTTCAAATATAATTGGAATTTCTTTTGTAATTAAGCTAAACCTAAAGGGTGATTTTTGTAATTACTCCTATCCATGGACGTAGCTACAGTAGGGCGAGTGCGGTCGGCGGACCGCACCGGATCTTGGAGTGACCTTGTAAAATTTGATTTGGACCATGACCAAGATTTGAAAATTCAACCGAAGGTCTAGTTCATATAAAATAAATCAAGTTAAAATTCAAAAAGCCAATAAATCTTTTTGTCTTGTCTAATATATTAAGAATTACATGGTCCAATTAAAGTATATGAGTGGATAAATAATTGTCTTGTTTGTTATATACGAAATATGTCTTCCAAACTTGATAATGAACAATTTTTTGGAAGTATTTTTCGAATGAATTTTTGTATCTAAAAGTCTATTCCATAATAATAATAGTTGTTTGGTCGTTAATTTAGAATATTTTTGTGGATAAGTTATTTATCCAAAAAGTTCATTGTAGGTAAACCATAATTGGAGATTATGGAAACCCGAAAAAAATTGTTGGAATGCACGACCTTCATATTTGCCTCTTTTTCTATTTTTTTCAAATCTCGGTCCGACATCCGTCTCGCTAAAACGAAAAAGAATTTAAAGACCGCACTGGCCGGGAAATCCCGCTACGCCCATGCTCCTATTTAAAATATAAAAAAATCTGTTTCACATTGAGAAAAGGTGGATGAATAAAAATAAAGAAATGAAACTTCAAAAGAAGGTTTGACCTTAGTCATGTCAACGTCAGACGAGGCATGCAAAAACTTGGTATATAAAAGAAGGAGATGAATAATGAAAAGGAAAGAAAAGCAGGGAAGAAGAGTAGGGTAGCCAGTGGCCTATAGTGCATGGGTTGACCTTCGAGGACGCCGGTATTTTTTTTGGCCTTTTACCAGACCCTCATAAATTTTAATATTTTCATGGAATAATTACAAAAAGACCCTGAGGTTTGGGCTAATTAGAAAAATTCCGGAGATGCTTCAAAATTATAAGAAGCTCCTTAGATTTTATTATGTCTTAAATTTAAGGGGGTAACTGTAATATTTCTATAAATATCATGGAGCTTTTTAAAATATTTTTTTACTTATAAAGGGGAAAAATGTGAGACAGGATCAAACTTTAAGGTTTTTTTGTCATTTTCAAAAATCGAGTTTTTTTTTTTAATTAGCCCAAGCCTAAGGAGGTTTTCGTAATTATCCCAATTTTCATTTGTCACCCAGACACCCTGTCTGCTAGCTTTTGATTCATGTATTCCTATTTAGTTTCCATTTAATTATGTTGTGTTTTAATATTATTATTATTATTATTATGGAAAATTGTTTTAAGGTACTGGGTACATGCTGAAATACTTGACATCAATTAGGTTGTTTGATTAATTTTGATTATTGTTTGACACGGATATATTAGATAGTTGAATGGGTTGAGTCGAGCTTAATGACTCAAGTTCAAGTCACTACAAGAAAAAGCGTATGTAGTGACGAAAATTTCGATGATAATGTAAATGTCGTCACTAAATGTATGTTTATTGTGACGATATTTTTCGATGTCACTAATGATTGGAACTATTGAATATCAGTGACAAATTTTTTTAGCGTCACTATATTTTGTCACTATACAGTTGGCGCCACTTTTGGTGTTGGCGGGAAATAATAGTTGTCACTAATACTACATAAAACAGTGACAATATCTAAATTCTTCACTAATTGTTAGAAGTATTTAGAATTAGTGACAATTTTTTTCGTCGTCACAAAATTTTGTCACTGAATATTTGGTGTTACTTTTCGTGTCGGAGAAAAAAAAAATTGTCACAATTGCTATCTAAAATAGTGACAATATTTTACATCATCACTAAAATGAAGACGAACATTGTGACAGTATTTCCAGACGTCACTAATTGTTGAAATATTCGTCATTAGTAATGTAAATATAGTATATAGTTTTTTTTTTAAGAAAATGATCTATTCTGCTTAGATAATGCCATAATAGAAATTCAATTTTGATACTTGATAGTTTCTTTAAAAAATTGGTTGTTTAACTGGTTGTCTTTGCATAATAATCAATTATACCTGGTCTATTAGTATTGATGCTCTCTTCTCTGTTGTTGTATACACTACGTAACTTAGAATATATGTATGTGTGTGCGTGCGCACGCGTCTGCGCGCGCTCGTGTGTACCATTTTCTTTTTTTTTTAGTACAATGGGGGGAATTTGGGGAGGGGGCATACGCACTTGTATGACATCGAACCCGGATCATTCACCCTTATAACACATGTCTCAACCATTAGGGCACAAGGTTGATCCCTCCTATTTCTAATAACATTCTTTTATGTTTATATATGCAGGAAGTTAGTGGACGAAACAAACAAAATCGAGGGAAGTTGGTAATGGCCCATACATGCGGGATAAAATCTATTGCCCAATATTGCTATGAAGAGGTTAGTGGTTTTAAATACACTTATAGTAGAATTAGTTTTTTTTTATAATTCTAACACATTTAAATGGTAGCGTGATCCTGAAACTGGGGAAGAACCATCACGAACATCTACATGGAGAAAAACTCGATATAGTAACGAGAAGAAAGATTGGGTTGACCAAGCTTCTAGGGAAGATTATGTAAGTTTGTCAAATAATTAAAAATTATTTATCTTTAACTTATCAATACTAAAAATTAAATATTTCAGGAGGAGATAATTCGATTGCAAAGTGAACCAATTGAAGATAGTCAATATCCTATGAGCGAAGATGAAGCTTTTATTAAGGTGCTTGGGCAAGAGAAACCTAGTCGACTACGTGGATGCGGAGATGGCTTGAAACCACCTTCAAAAAGAGGACAAAGAATTAATGATGAACTACAAAAGGAAAATGAAGAACTAAGAAGGCAAAGTGAAGAAATGGCTTCAAGATTGCAACATGTGGAAGCCCAACTTAGTAATCAAGAAGCCCAAGTACAAGAAGTGCAAGCTCAAGTTCAAGCTCAAGTACAAGCTCAAGTGCAAGCTATTTTGAAGGCTCAACTTCCTGCAATACTTCAAAATTTAAGCCAAACCAATCAAGCTCCATCATCTAATGTAAGTATATTTATATTTATGATTTCTCATTCAAGGTCAATTGCTTTGGAGCTTAATATTAACATAATTATTGCCATAAAATAATCTATTTCTTCTCATCACTTGGTCGTACAATGCCTCAAATCAAATTATGACCCAAGAAAACATAACAAATTCACGCTCGAAATTATGTATTATTGTTTAATACACATAACTTTATATTTATATGTTTTACCTTGTATATTTCTTCTAATAATGGTCGTTAATTTGTTTTTAACTCATTGCGGGCATGAAAGATATTTCGATCTGAAGAAATTGGCATATAATGAAGCATTTTAATCAAGTTGAGCCTCATTTAGGAAATTTTTACTTGTTTATTCAATTGACTACGACTTTTTATGTTGATATTTGATTTAATCTTGTGTTGTTTAATTTGACACTCATGGAAATAGAATTTCTTTTTTATTTTGGATTGATATTTGCTCGACGAGATACCATTATTTCTTACATTTGTTGCAAATTATAGAAGTATACTTAAAGGTACAATAAATTAATGTAGGGAAAGAACAAAAAAGCAATAAATAAGAAAAATATCACTTTGTATAACAACTTAGAGCCATGATAAATATTGTCACAAAGATATTTATTATAAATTATAAACAAATCTCGAGTTTAAAATATTTTGCTTATTATGCGACAAGTAATAATAAGTTTTAATGACAAATTATTTTGAAATTAAAATATTATTTAACATTGATAAGATCAATTTGTGACTAAAGAATTAAGTTTAGTGATGATAATTGTATGTGACTATAATATGGAATTTTAGCGATGACTTTTATTCGTGGCTAAAGTCAGTAGGTTTTAGTGACAACAATTGAATGTGTCTATATTATCGAGTTTTGGTGATAATCTGTCTATGTGACTAAAGAATCGGGTTTTAGTGACAAATTGGTGTGTGACTAAAACATTGAGTTCTAGTTACAAAAAGCATATGTGACTAAAGCAACAAGTTGTAGTGATAAAAAAGGTCATGTGACTAAAGCATGGATTTATAGTGACAACAAATTGTTGTGACTAAAAGCCTACAATATAGTAACAATTACGATAGTTGTCACTCAAACTTTTAGTGACACTACTTGTAGTGACAACTAGTGACAATGTCTGATTTTGTCACTATCTAATAACAGTGACGATATTATTACATACAGTGACAAAAAAAAACATCACTAAAAACACTTTTTTTCGTAGTGAGTGTTAAGGAAATTTTGGATTGTGTGGTGAGCTTTTAATAGTTTGTCTATGGTTCATTCTCCTACGAAGGTTCTTGTTTTTTCTCTGTATCGTTTGTTAAGTTCAATGGTGTTACTATGGGAAATTCTTTTCTTTGCTTTAGAGGATGTGGTTGGTTTGGATATGACTATGGACAACCAGGATGATAAAGATAAGGCCGTGGCGTTGGATACGCACGTGCACGCTAACTATGTTTTGGTTTCGCCTTTAAATCCTGCAATTCAACGGGAATATTCATTGGCTACTTTGGATGCGCATTGAATGGATAATACCGCATTGAATATCGCATCTGGGTACCCCATCCTTCACGAGGGACACCTTGCCCACTTTTCCCGATATCAAGAGGCGGCGCGGATAGTTCAATACAAGTTGGCCAAGCCCATTCGTCCTCTTTGTCGCTATTTGTTAAAAAATAATTTGTAATATATTATTGTCACTAAACCAACATCCACCTAACTCACACACAAACAATGGCTAAGATTTGATCTCACCAAACCCACTCAAAATGAAAGGCTTGGAATTAATCTCAACAAACCCATTACTTAGTGCATTATTAGGTGTGAATTATTTATTGTATGTTTTGGCCTATAAATAGGCATGTATCTTGCTTAAGTTTATCATTCAAGCAAAAATCAATACAAACAATTGCAAGTATCATCCGAGAGCAATTATAAAATCTTAGCCAAACAAGGCTAATTAGTGTGAGAGAGTTGTGAGCAAAGTTTGAGTGTATTTTAAAATTGTAATGAGATTATATTTTTAGTGAGAAAATAATTTAGCCTCCAATTTCTTTTTTATCTCTCTCATATTTTTATATATACACCCTTATACCCAACAATTGTGGTATCGAGCCACCCGCCCGATATCCCTTCTTATTTGCAAAAATGGCGTCAACTGTTCGGTGAACTTGCATTCACATATTCCCAACAAGGTGCTCCTATCTTTGTTGGTCAAGATTACAAACTATGGAGCGTTTTAATGCGCACGTTGTTCGTGTCCCATGAACTATGGGATATTGTTGAAGAGGGTATAGTACACATACTCCCGAGGAGGAGGAAGCGCACTAACCGCCACAAAGAAAAAAAAAGAGCATAAGGAGAACAAGACCAAAGATGCAAGAGCCTTGTCCTTTATGCACCAAGGGTAAGTAAACCAATTCTTCCGTGCATTACGGGTGTAAAAACATCAAAAGAAGCATGGGAAATTTTGAAAAAGCAATTTGGAGGCTATGAAAAGGTGATCTCTATTAAATTGCAAAATTTATGGCGAGATTTTGATAATTTGTCAATGAAGGACAATGAAAATGTCCAAGAATTTTTTCTCGAGTTTCCACCGTAGTCAATCAAATCGGAGGATACAGGGGATACCATTGAAGATAAAAAGATCGTTGAAAAAGTGCTACGAAGTCTCCACAAAGAAAGTTCGAGCATATTGTTCTTTGCTATTGAAGAATCCAAAGATTTATCCACACTATCTTTGGATGAACTCATGGGATCACTTGAAGCCCATGAAAAAAGAATGAGTAGATTCTCAAGTCAAAGCTTGGAGCAAGCCTTCCAAGTAAAAACAAACATTTCAGAAAAAGAAAATAAAAAAGATGGCGAGCAAGAAAAGCAAAATAACTCAGCACATCGAGGTGCAAAAGGAAGAGGTCGCGGCAGACACCAGGCGCGAGGACGAGGAAGACGAGGTGGATTCAATCAGAGAAATTCAAATCAAAATTCTGATTTGTATTGCCGGATATGCAGAAAGAATAACCACGATACCAAAGATTGTCATTTTAAGTGCAAAAGATGCAGAAATGCAAATCATTCTCAAAGAGACTGCTGGCATAAAGATGATGGAGATACAAATGAAGCAAATTTATCTGAAGAAAAAGAGCCTAATCAGGTATTTTTTTCGTGTTTGAATTCTCAACAACAAATTGAGAATATTTGGTACGTGGACAGTGGTTGCAGCAATCATATGTGTGGAAACAAGAAAATGTTCGTGAATCTTGATGAATCATATTCATCCGAAGTAAAGCTCGGAGATGGCAAATCACGCAAGATCACCGGAAAGGAGAAATAGCGACCAAACAAGAGAAGGTAAAATGAATATCATCAAAGATGTATTTTATGTACCTGACTTGACTCAAAATTTATTGAGTGTGGGCCAACTCTTGGAGAAAGATTACAAGGTGGAGTTCAATAATGACCACTGTATCATTATTGATAAACAAAAGAATCTCACAATGGCTAAAATTAAGATGAGTTCAAACAAAATATTTCCTCTTAATTTGCCATTGACTGAGAAAATTGCACTTCAAAGTACGACAGAAGCAGAACATAATCTATGGCATTTGAGGTATGGGCATTTGAGCTATAAAGGTTTAAATTTGTTAAAAAAGAAAAATATGGTGTTTGGTCTTCCTAACATTCCAGATCGAGACAAGACATGTGAAGGATGTATTTTTGGCAAAATGCATCGTTTGCCATTTCCAAAGACATCATACAGAGCCAAAGCTCCGCTCGAGATAGTACATGCATTTTTGCGGGCCAACACAAACATCGTCACTCAATGACAACAGTACTTCCTATTGTTCGTTGATGATTTTTCCGAATGATGTGGGTTTACATTTTGAAGCAAAAGTCGAAGCATTTCCGAAATTCTTGGAGTTCAAAAATTATGTGGAAAACCAGTGGCGAGAAAAATAAAGACTCTACGGACGGCCCAGGAGGAGAATTCATCGGAAAATCCTTCTTGGACTATTGCAAAGATAAAGGGATCCACAGACAACTAACGATTCGTTCATGACCCACAACAAAATGGCGTTGCGGAGAGCGAAAAAATCGCACAATAGTCGAGATGGCACGAGCATGATGACAGCAAAGGACTTCCAAAATATTCTCAGGCGAAGCGGTAAATGCGGCGGTCTATATTTTGAACCGTTCACCAACAAAGGCAGTTCAAAATAAGACGCCGTATGAAGCGTGGCACCAAAGAAAGCCACAGGTAAACCATCTCAAAGTTTTTGGCTGCATTGCTTATTCTCATATTCCATCTCAACAAAGAGAAAAATTTGATGAAAAAGGAGAAAAAATGATCTTTGTTGGTTATAGTGATGAATCGAAAGGATATCGTTTACTAAACCCAAAGACAAATAAACTTATTATTTCTCGAGATGTCATTTTTGATGAAATGCAGTCATGGAATTGGAATGAAAATGAAAAAATGAAAAAGATTGTATATTTGCCTGGAACATTGCCTACTCCAACAAGTCATGGAGATCAACCAAGCACCAGCTCAAGTTCCAGTCCAAGCTCGAGTTTGCCAGGACCATCTGAAGAATTCTATCCAGAATCTGAAAGTCCAATTAGAAGGGTAAGAAGTTTAAGAGAAATATACGAAACTTGTGATGTTGCATTTTTTGCCTGTGAGCCTCAGAATTATGAAGAAGCCGCCAAAGAAGAAGTTTGGCAAATCGCAATGGATGAAGAAATTGCAAGCATTGAAAAGAACAATACTTGGGAGCTCGTAGACCTTCCCCAAGAAATAAGTGTGATCGATCGGGGTCAAATGGATCTACAAGACCAAGTACAAAGAAGATGGCTCAATTCACAAGCACAAAGCCCGCTTAGTTGCAAAAGGATATTCTCAAAGAACCAGGAGTTGATTTCAACGAGACATTTGCACCCGATTTGCTCGGATGGAGACAATACGAATTGTCTTGGCCATTGCAAAGACAATGTGAGTTACCGATCTACCAAATGGATGTTAAATCGGCATTTCTCAATGGTGACTTGGAAGAAGAAGTGTACGTGGAACAACCGGAAGGATACATTGCCAACGGTGAAGAAGATAAAGTCTATCGACTTAAAAGCATTATATGGATTGAAGCAAGCACCAAGAGCCTGGAATAGGGATGGCAATGGGCGGGGACGGGGCTGGTATTGGACATACCATCCCCATCCCAGAATCTCATCCCAAATACCATCCCCGTACCATTCCCCATTTTGTGCATTTGGGACGGGGATGGGGAATCCCCATTCGGGGATCGGGGTCCCCACGGGGAATCGGGTTCCCCATTTGTAATTTTTAATAAAAAATTATAAAATAAATTACTTAAAATAATTAAAATAAAAAAATTATAAAACAATACATAAAAGAATTAATGAGAACAATGAAAACTATAAATACTTAAGAGTTTAGTCTTTAAATTTAATAAAATAAATATTATAACTAGAATTAATAATAATAAATAAATATAATTTATATGTATCGGGAATGGGGATGGGGATTTTAAATCCCCATTTTATCAAAACGGGGACGGGGATGGGGACGGGGATGGGACGGGGATATAAATACCATCCCCATCCCATCCCCGGTTCTAAAGAATCGGGGAATCACCATCCCCGTCCCACCCCCGAATTAATCGGGGATTCCCCATCCCATATTGCTCGGGTACCAACGGGATGGTTCCCCACGGGATTTTGCCATCCCTAGCCTGGAACAACAAGATTGACAAGTACTTTCAACAAACTGGTTTTCAAAGAAGCGAGTGAACCGTCATTATACGTAAAAAAACAAGGTGCGCAAGATTTTTTAATTGTTTGTCTTTACGTAGATGACTTGATCTATACAGGGACAAATCCAAAGATTGGTGCAAGAATTCAAAAAGGCAATGATGAAAGAGTACGAGATGACGACTTGGGTCTCATGAAATATTTTCTTGGGATTCAAGTTCGCTAATCAAAAGGAGAAATATTTATTTCTCAAGAAAAATATTTTGAAGTATTGTTGAAGAAATTTGATGAGCAATCGCAAGCCGATCTCAACTCCACTTGCAATCAATGAAAAACCGCAATTGAATGATGGTGCAACTAAAGTCGATCCAAAGATGTATCGACTTAGTCGGATCGTTGATCTACTTAACAAATATAAGGCTTGATATTGTCTATCC
This sequence comes from Rehmannia glutinosa, assembly GCA_016081115.2. NCBI lineage: Eukaryota > Viridiplantae > Streptophyta > Magnoliopsida > Lamiales > Orobanchaceae > Rehmannia > Rehmannia glutinosa. The sequence goes on along the minus strand of JABTTQ020002717.1, from coordinate 213,970 downwards.
AAATCGATCGATATCACGATTCATGCACGATCCAAGCAAGCTACATTATGCAGGCAGAAAGAATTCTTCGATACCTTCAAGGTACGAAAAAACTTCGGATCGAGATATGTTAAAGAAAAAGAAAATAAGCTTATTGGATATACGAGATAGTGATTGGGCAAGTCACTTGATGATCGCAAAAGTACATCCGGGCATGTATTCTGTCTTGGCTCAAAAATATTATCTTGGTCATCAAAGAAAAAAGACAAGATCACTTTCATCGCCAGACGAGAATACATTGCCTACTACGGATGCGGCTTGTGAAGCAAAGATGGCTTAGAAGAATTTTGGTGATGTTCAAGAAAAAGTCAAGATACTCCAACAATAATTTTCTCGCGACAACATGTCAACTATTGCAATGACGAAAAATCCGGTTTTTTCATGCAAGATCGAAGCACATTGAACTTCGACACCATTTAATCGAAGTCTTGTGAATGATCAAGAAATTCAATTGGAGTTTGTGAACACAAAGGAGCAATTGCGATGGTTTCACCAAAGCGGTGAGTTTTGAAAAAAATTGAACAACTCCTAAGAATGTCCAGATTACAAATTAAGAGGGGATGTTAAAAAAATAATTTGTAATATATTATTGTCACTAAACCAACATCCACCTAACTCACACACAAACAATGGCTAAGATTTGATCTCACCAAACCCACTCAAAATGAAAGGCTTGGAATTAATCTCAACAAACCCATTACTTAGTGCATTATTAGGTGTGAATTATTTATTGTATGTTTTTTTGCCTATAAATAGGCATGTATCTTGATTAAGTTTATCATTCAAGCAAAAATCAATACAAACAATTGCAAGTATCATCCGAGAGCAATTATAAAATCTTAGCCAAACAAGGCTAATTAGTGTGAGAGAGTTGTGAGCAAAGTTTGAGTGTATTTTAAAATTGTAATGAGATTATATTTTTAGTGAGAAAATAATTTACCCTCCAATTTCTTTTTTATCTCTCTCATATTTTTATATATACACCCTTATACCCAACACTATTCGGGATAAGTCGTTGGAGGCTTCTAATTAAGCGGCAACTTCTTTCTCGATGTTCACCAAGACCCGATTTCTCCAATTCATAATCTCACTCTTTTGGACGATGGTCAATCCGATAGCTTCAAATCCTTAAACATAGCTGCTACCAAAAGATGGGAGGACTATACTGATGAAGTGATTCATCTGATAATGAGGATTTTAGAGTAATTGTTTAGTGCTTTTATTTATACATTCTTGTGTGGATATCTTTCAAGGGTACTTTTTTCTGCTAAAGGTTGGTTTTACCTTGGTAGATTTTAACGATACCCATACTTAAGCTACCTGATCGTAGGGGTGACCACGATTCCGAAACCGTCGGTTTCGGTTCTAAAATCGCCGATTCCGGTTCCAAAACCGCGATTCTGTTCCTTATTTTGGAGGAACCGAACTGAACGGTTTCCTCACTGCCTTCGGTTCCAAAACCGAACCGCGATTTCGGTCCGGTTCAAATTGGTTCCTCCATTTGCACCTGATTCTGTTCCGGTTAAAACCGGAACCGTTTGTTTATCTTTTGATAATTTTTTGATTTTTTAAATATAGTTTATCAATTTCAGTTAAAAAAAAAAGAAAGAAAGAAAAAGACTTGGAGTTAATATTCAATTAAGTTTTACCCTTCATATTAATAATAATATTAAACTATCTATATATAATATTAGAGTATAGAAGAATCAAATTTCACGTAGTTCGTTTACAACATTTGGTCTAAACGTGTCTTATGTAGTTACGAATATAAAACATCATAATAAACATTTAACATTTCTTCTAGCGTATGTTTACCAAAAAAAATGTTGGTTTTAACCTTAAAAAACGGTTCCATCACGGTTCCAATCGACGGTTAAAAAAAAAGGTTCCACGATTTTTGAGACCAAGGAACCGCCTACACTGCTCGGTTTCGGTTTAGGAATCGTTGACCATAGTTGCGGTTTAGGAACCGTTGACCACGCCTTCGATTTCGATTTAGAACCCGATTTCGGTTCCATTTGGCCACCCCTACCTGATCGGCTTGTGATCGTGGATTTTTCCTTTCTTTTATATATTTTTACGCTTAGTTAAAAAAATGATTTGTCTATGGTTTTGTATTTTTAAATTTTATATTTTGATTATTATTTTGATAATGTTGCGCTTGGAAAAAGATACACAATATCTTCTTTTCTATTCTCTATTATCTTGTGTTCCACCATATTAGATGGATGTTACCACAAGATAATGTTACAATTATAAATATAACATTTATTTAGTGTATTGGAACACCAGATGAAATAAAAAATGGAATAAAAGATTTGGATTGTATAAAAGACCATTTGTTTTTAAGTTGGACGAACATACAATGACTGATTTCGAGATTTTCAAATATCTTAATTTTTTTGTATTAAAAAAAGAAAAGGAGAGAACAAAATCACCAAACAAATAATAAACAAATAAATTTGATTTTTTTTTTGAGAAACAAATAAATTTGATTTAAACATGCACAACTGTGAGTTTCGTAATTAATTTTCAGTCAAAAAGGTTAGTTCCATTGATTAAAAAATTGTTACCTAAATCAAGAAAAAAACATTATATCGAAATAACAATAAGTAATTACAAAAGAAGAAAAACATTAAAAATCTATAGAATTCTAACGTAACACGAGTCATAATTATTGAATTCCAAACTTTACCACTTAAACTAGACGCTCGAGTGAATCGGATAGTGATCGAATGATTAAAACTCTTAAGTCCGCACCAATGTCTAAGGTTCGATTCCAACCACTCATCCGCTCCCAGGAGATTGTATTCAAAAATAAAGAAGAAGAGGAAGAAATATACGCACATAAAATTCCTATATGATCTCTTTCTCTTCATACCAAAATACTCAAATCACATGAAATTTTAGTAACCTGATTATCTCCAAATTATTATGGATTTGAAAACAATAAAACATTTGCCCAATCGCTCTTGTTCTGGATTGATTTGCACGACAAATCAGATAGTCATGTTTTGGATAATTCCATGTTGCACAAACCCTATGATGCTTCTTGGGTCTTGACATAAATATCGCATGAAAATGTGAATGAAACTATACATGTCCAAAAGATTATTCGGTAGTGATATTTGGCTCTGAGAACAATGAGAAAACTTCTGAGGGTAAATAAGGTTTATTTAGAATATCTTATAAGTTCCTACATAATAAAAGATATTTTAGGCAATATCGAAATACTGGTAATAATATCAGCAAAAAAAATTCTTCTATAAGCTCCACTATCTTATTTTACCTAAATACTTCAATAACTTATTTTCAAAATATGATGTACTATTTTTTAAGCTCTTAAAATCATATTGGGTCATTCATAGCATTACTATACCTTCCCTATTCATTGCGGGTTGGTTATTCGTCAGTATCGATTTAGCTTACGATGTATTTGGAAGCCCTCGGCCAAACGAAGATTTCATAGAGAGTCGACAAGAAATTCCATTAATAACTAGCCGTTTTGATCCTTTGCTACTATTCGATGAATTTAGTAGATCGTTTTAGGTCCTAATCAAATGACTATATATCTAACTTATCCAATTTTTACAGATTAGTAAATAGTAAAGATAATTTTATAATTAGAACGGTCAAAAACTCAAAATCAAAGAAAATTGTTAAAATAAGATATTATAAACTCTTCAAAACATCTCATACAAGCTTACAAAGGTCAAAATCAAAGGAGAGTGTTTACCTGAGCTTATAAAAACATTTTTAAAACATATTGCCAAATAGTTTTTAGAAAGCTTATAAGCTCTCAAATGTCATATAACATGTTTTGAAGAGCTCATAAGCTCGGTTAAACACCCTCTTAACTAATCCACTGTTTCTTCACCCTTTAGCATTCACAACACAAGGAAAAAAAGGAAAACGAAAAAGACAAGAAAAAACAAAAAAACTACTTTCTAGTTGCTTTCTTCGAAGGAATATAATACATTTTTACATTGCCACTACATGATCCTGATTAGGGCTTAATGCTTTTTAGTGGTGTTGCATGATTATCATCTGTTTTCCAGAAATTAATCAAGGCCAATAATCACATGTTTGTTAGTATTAAAACTTGGCCTTGGAGACAGGGACACCAGCATTCACTAATAAGCTAAGATAAAGAAAATCTACAACCTTGCATAAGATTTAAGCCACAGCTAAACAGGCAGCATAGTAGCTGAAATAGACAATGGAAAAATTCAACATATCATCATTTTTTGGTAAAACACTGGAAATAGATGTAAAATGGAGCACAATCATGTGTGAAATTTATTACAAACTGGTTTACCATGAGGAAAGTTCACACTAATGTCATTGTAGAAATAACACAAAAAGGTTTTGATTAAACTCCACCACTTTCTGCCACTGCAAACACTTCCAGCTTGTTCCTGGAGACACGGGGAGAGGCGTAAGAGTTCAGAAATAAAGTACGAACTAACGAGAATGCAGAGAACTACGTCAGAAATAAGCATGTATGAAGATTCTTATTCAATACAGAGACATTAATTTGTGAACAAGATAAATAGATTAAGAACAAGAGTGTAAATTGATACATAGAAAGTTAGCAAGTACTGCCAACTCAATCTCAACCAAAATGAACTGCACTGAAAATATAAAATTAAGACAATAATAGGTGAAGGGTGTGGCTTAGTGGTGAGACATGAAGCTAGAGAAAGCAAAGATCACCTAAGCATTAAGTAGCAAATTGAAAAGTTCCAACTCCAAACAAGATTCTCAGAAACATGGATATGATCAAGATCTCTTACTTTCTTGTGACAGGGCATTCACTTATTTTTAGATTATCAAGAATGCGAGAGTAAATATTACTGCAGAGTGCAGACAATACTACAGAGAATTAATTAATAATGCTTTATCTCCAAGAGGGTGCCTCGCTTTGCTCAACCGTGTGCTGTATACGATGTTGACCTTTATCCGAGTATATTGAAGCATTCTGCACACTGGTTAATTAACTCAGAATTTTCTTTACCTAATTGCGAAGCAGATAAATGCATAATGCACTGACATGGTGATGCTTGTTTCTCTTGTAATAAAGAGGAATTTGTGACCAGATGACAGATGATAATCCAGATTTTGTCACATGAGAATCCAGAGTTTTTCTATGAAGCTTTAGTACATAGATATGCTATTAAGTTTGACTATTATCCTATTTGCCTCATATTCACTGATGGGAGAAGAATGTGCCAAGCATGTGATTGGTTAGAGCCATCTTTATTCTGGTGTGTCAGAGGAGGCAAAGTCATTTTCAAGCACGAAATCCAGTTAGAGTTCTCCCATAATAAGTAATATCAAGACTTTTACCTCAAAGGTAGTTGAAAGACTTCATTCAGAATAGAGGCTGGACTAGTGCTGCAATAGATTTTTGCTTGGGGAAATAGTGGGGTGAATTGCCTGCATGTAATCCACTTGATGGCCAATGGCATGAGAGATTGGCATGAAACTAACTAAATATGGCAGCTAGAAATTAGAATCCTGGCAGAAACTCGTGCAATGATCCAGATACGTATGACAGTCATTCTCCTGTACGGGCCATCCCAGCATTCATATACCATCTACACATTCAGCTAGAGTTAATTCTGGGAATGGATTCAAATTGGATAGTATGATCCAGAGGAAATCCCATCCTACCTCAGAGGAATGGTGTCGCCGTGAAATGGACACAGTGCAACATGTCTTCATACATGGGAGGAAACGAGATTTATGTAGAGATTGTTAGCTGAAATATTTCTGGTTAATGTCCAACACAGGCAAAATCTTAGCACACTTTTTTTTCACGCATGGAGATATTATGATAATGATATGTTGGGAAGGTTCTTTTTGGATGAAATCCATCTTCAGTTGATCGTTCATTTATCTGAGCATATTGAAGGAATCATGCAAATAATAGGTCCATTGGAGCTCTCAAACAGGCTGCATCATCGAAAGGATTCAGAGCCTTGTTTTAAAACTGCAAACACGGCCTTTTGAAGATCACACATCAGAGTGGAGATTTTCATTTGGCTAGCTGATGGTCCTCATCGCGTGTCAACAAGAAAAAGCACAGGGTAAACTAAGTTTGAGCAATTGCTCAATGGGGTCGCCAGGGAAAAGTAGGAAAAGTACTCCAACATAATCGAGGACATAAAATCTTTCCATTTTTTAAGAATCTCCTGGCACAGGTCCAACACTTTACCTACTACAGGCACTTCTTAACGTCTCTAGATATTCTACAAGAATTTTTTTGATGGTGCTAGGATGAAGGTTGAACGCGGTGGATGCATTTCTCAGGCAATAAATTTTGACAAGGTGGCTATACCATATATTGTGGTTCGGATTAAGTCTACAGACTGAGATGAATATTATAATTTCTTGTGTTTTCAAGAAGGAAATGCAGCAGCAGACTGGTTGGACAACAAAGGCTACAACGGGCGTCTAGACAGGATATTGAGTGGAGGAGCTATAAGAGAGGAATTTCAGATGTGACAGATTTACCTACCACTTATGCACCATCTGTTTAATGAGGTCTAGTATCTCAAGGAACCCCTTTAAATAAACAGCAGCATGTTCAAGATTTCTGGGGATATCATATACTTTCATGAAGAAAGCAGGAGATGATGAGTACAATTTACAAAAACCTTTAATGCAAGACTGGTGGAAGACTTTAAATTGGCCTTTTAAAGTACAGCCATCAAATACAATTACTTAATGCAATAGCACCACCAGATATCTTCTATGTAGATGATACATTTCCAGCTAGCTGTAACAGTTGATGCATGTGCCCAAGAATATCAAATTAAAAGACTCAAGAATATAATCACATTTGGTAATTTTTGTTTGAAGAAGAGAAATCTAATAACATGCTCTCCATGTAAAGAGTTTAATTTGTGTTCCTTTGAGTTAGTCATTCATAGAATTTAATGAGATGTTATAATCACTGTAGTCAAAGGCTCGGCGCCTCGTATAACCCAAGATGTTGGGTTCACTTTACCACACGGGTATTTGCACATTGGAATTTAAATTTTTTAATCTAATTAAAACACATGCATTTATCATAAAAACAACCACCCTGTTGGTTCACGTAGCGATTATAACGATCGGCATTTTCGTTATTATGCAATTAAAACAAGTTTTGATTAGTAAATAGTAAAAGAAAATTACCCTCGTAGATCGTTTCCTTTTTGCAAAGATGGAGAGGGAATCAATTCCCAGTTATGTGGCTATCACCAAAAATGTCGTATGATCGCCAATAGGGATTCAAATGTCTCTCCACTAATTGAGTCCACCTTTAGGTTAAGACACTAAAACAATTCTTCGCTAGTAGAATTTGGTCCATTTTCTAAATTGATAATGGAATAGAATTTTAATCCCACAATCAAATATTGGTTGGAGATTAATAATTATCAACTAGTTATTATCTACAAATAGTGAAGATAAAAATACTTTGAAGAGAGCATAGTGAAAATTGAGAACCCAAAAACTGAATTTTTTCTTTTCTTACTTAAACACAAACACTTCCGCACACGAGACCAACCTTTCTAGTTTATGGAGAAAGTGGCGTATTAGTTGGGATGACAATTATCACATTAATTGCCACTTCGTGGCTCGGCCACACTAAAAAGGAATGACAATTATACATTAAATGCCACTTAGTGGCTTGGCCACATTAAAAAGAAAGATAAAAAATATTGATACTATTTTAATAACAAATCAATACGGAAAGCGGAACAAATTCTACTAGCAAAGAATTTTTAGGAGTATTAACCAAAAATTTGACCTACATGTTCCATGACCTACATGTTGATTTTACAATATCAATCATGTAATGGAACACGACTAGAGCAACTATCTCAACTCATCGCCGTCTCATCGTATTTTCCATGCAAGTGACAAAACCTATGATGCTGATGGTTTTGGAATTTCATCTCATTTCTCCTTCGTATGAAGGTTGCGTCAGGAAGGGCATCCGTAAAACTTTGCCACTTTGCTTTTTGTGTGAATTTGTAGCGTTAACTAATTTTAGACAATTAATTGACACTATAAACTTCACACCACCGACCCCACATAGTGGGATAAGGTGCGATTGATGATGATGATGATGATTAACCAAAAATTTGACTCGATTAGAGGGGATACGTTTGAATCATTATCGGCGAGCATACGGCATTTTTGGTGATAGCCACATAATCGGGAATTGATTCCCTCCATCATGGCAAACATAAAACGATTTTACGAGCAATTTTCTTTTACTATTTATGAATCAAAATTTGTTTTAATTGCATATTAATGAAAAGGTCGATCGTTAGAAGCGCAACGTGGCACATACCCATATTAAAGCCCATCAACCCCATCAAATTATTACATCAAAATTAGAGAAAAATCTAGTTGATTCCTCCACCGCGCAGCGGAAGATTGAAGAGAGTGAAGCAGATTCATATGAAACTGAAGAAGATGTTGGAGAATACAAGTCGATGATGGAGGGGAATCGAGGATACATTTGGGGATGATCCTTAGGTGTTGGATAAGAATCTAGATGAGATTGCAAACTCGGTTATGAGTTTGATGTTGTGAATCTCGAATGTGACTTTATGTTTTAAATTTTGCATTTGTATTATTTAGTCCCATGGAATATGATATGTCTTTGAAGCTTTTGTTGTTTGTTTAATGAATTTTTATGCTTATGTCATTGTTGGTGCATATGGTTTAATTTTACATTGAATGACCATATTTTTGATCATTTGACAAAAGTATGGATAATATTTCAAAATTGTGCACCTTCCTCGAGTCGAGCAAGAGCTTTTTGGTGTCTCATGCCTCGGGCGATATAAGACAATGGCACCTTGAGTGCGCCTTATGCCTTTGACTACCTTTGATTACAATGTTTCTTACCCTTCTAAAAGTTCTTGGTTATTCTTCTAACCTCTCTAACATCATTTACTCCTTTCTTCTTCATTGTTGTAAGTCCTTTTTCTTGGCTTTTCGACATTAAACATTACTTTACTCAAGCCCGTAATATTTCATAACACCAGCAGCCAAGAAAATCCACTTTCAGAAGTCACAGTTCAATAACTTCGCTTTCTGAATCAACAAACCTCAAAACAAATTTCTATTTTTTCACACCAATTTAGGCCTGATCACTTCTTGTTACGCTTATTTAGCCAGAGAAATTCTAAAGATCCACCTAACCATAAAATTGTTTTTTCTGCTGCAGATTATATTTATCACATAGCAGACTAAACAAATCAACAGTTCCATAGTATTATGTCGTATGAACTCGCTAGCCATTCACAGGCCAAGTATTCTTTTTTGGTTTTTTCTCTACAAAACAAATGAAAAACCAAAAACTGCCAAAACATAAAAACTCCTTGCGAAAAATACTGGCTTAACTGAATCCAGGACATAGCTTGATTACAAGATACAAAACCAAGTTTGTTCACCCAAATTTTCACTAAAACTTAAACAGTAAATTCAGGACACAAAAATGCAAAATAACCAATCAAATATAGATAAGCATGCACATAGAGACAAACACATAAGTACAAGCATGCAATATCACATATTTGTACCATATATTTGACTCCAGGATTAACGAACTAATAACCCATGATTATACATGCTTGCAATGTACAACTGTACACCTTTTCCAAATAAATTTAATCAAGCAAAACTCGAAAAGCAAAAACCATAGAGAGCGTAGTACATTAACATCGACATCTATATAACATGGAAGATAAGATTTATTGCAGAACTCACTGAACAAGAATGAATCATTAGTGGAAAAGGGAATAGAAGGACCAACAAGAAAATGCAGAATAAAGAATTCGCAGAAGAAATCCTATCAGTAAAAGAAATAAATGTAAATGAGCGATATCTGACAATTAGCTTTAACTATACAAGTCACCTAATTACTACAGAAGCATAAGATCCGGTCAATTACCTCATATATATTAACAAAACATAAAGAGCTAAGCCATAAGAACTAATAAACAGCCAAAGATATGAACAACAAAATGATTCAGAACAAACATAAAGTATTCAAACATATATGAGCTACAACACTAGAGTGTGGTCCACAGAGGCCACAAGAAAACCCTCTACTCTTATTCCAATGAACGAGTGATGAATACCAAGAGAACCCCAAAAACCCAATATCTACTAGTATCTCAAGGAAAGCATAAAAAAATCATCTATATGACTTTTATCATCATAATCTTCAAACATAACAGTTCGAATAAGTCTCCAGAAAATTCCGATGCACAGAAATCATGTCCCAATGTGGCAATTTTCATTATTCTATCGAAATAATGCATCACAGGAAGAAATACCAAAAAATCAGAACATTAAGTCGATGTAGCAAAAGCAAGCATAAAAACGATCTTCAATCATTAGCAGTTTTAGAACTCTCTATAAAACCCATTATTCAGAAATATAAAGCAAACACATCTCATCGCCACTTCTATCATTCTACTACAAGAACATTTAAAAAAAAATAGAAACAGAACACCAAAAGAAGAAACAAAAAGTATCACCATTAATTAGTAGCCCAAAATAATGCAGCAAAAGGAATTCACCTTAAAAGCTTATTCATCATCGTCACAAACCTGAATCACGCATTGGCAGTTTTAGGGATTAGGGGAATGGATTGTGGGGATTGCGCCTTCAATTGGGCCTCGCGCTCGCGGATCTTCTGCATCTGCAGCATCCGCTCCATAACGAGCTCGTACTCGCACTTCTCATAAGTGTGCCGCTCCGACTCGCACTTCCATGGGAGGTAGAACTCCGACTGCCGGCATTTGTTGAGGGGAATGAGCAAATGGGCACACTGGTCTCTGTATGGAATTGGCACCTTCGCCTCCACCATCTCCTCTTGCGTCGCTATCATCTTCTTTGATGAACCCGGAGCCTCCATCGAAGCAATGAATCGATGAATTCTTGGATTTGGGAAAATGGTCTTCTTCTTTTTTTTTTTTTTGAGAAGGAAAATGGTCTTCTTCTGATTCCCTGGTTTTGGTCGATCTTTTTAATGTGTTTTGAGTGGGGTTGTAAGGGTAGGGTTAATCTTCTTGTGTGTTTGGTCATATTAAAAGTTTGACTATTCTCTTATTAATATTATTTTATTCATCCAATTATATTATTATGAGGATTTTTCATTTTAACATTGTTTAATTTTTTTTGCCAAATGAATAATTATTTTCCCCTTAATGTTATTATTGTGATAGCATGAAAACTTATATATAATGTAATCACTAATATTAATACTTTACAAAATTGAGACTAAATTCTATAAACCATCCAAATTTGTATGAATAATGGGATATAGTATTCAATTACATCATGGACATTTTGAAGTTTTTCAATGAATAACAAAGGATATAGTTTACTATCATTTTCCCCACTTAGAAAACCCTAATCTCATTTTCTCTCAAACTCTCTATTTTTACCTTTTTTTCTTACTCTTCATGTTAATAGGGTGATTTTTGGCCATTTTTGGCCTGAAATCACCCCATCTACATCTTTATATTTTTATTTTCTAAATAAGTGGTTTTTCCACGTAGATTTAAGTTGTTTGTTTTTTTTACTTTTTATGATTTCACCGTCGATATGGCATTTGGATTGTTGTTGTTTTGTTGTGATGTTTTTCTTGTGTTGGTGATTCAAACAAGCAAATTTAAGGTCAACAGATATGAATCAGATTGTGGTCTTCAAAATATTGCAGATCTGGAATATAGGTATTATAGACATTATAGATTTTTCAAAATTGTAGGCTTTAAGTCGATTTTGTTATTAACCTGACGCTATGAATCTTTTCATAGTTTTATCTTTTATGGTTTAATAGATTTGTTTCTATTTTCTATCGACGTATTGCTAGTTTGAATTAATTAATAAAATTATTTCTCTTGTAAAAAAAACAACGGATATAGTTTCTTCATTTTCATATCATACATCTATAGTTGTAATTCAAATAAGCAATTAAAAAATATAGAAGAAAATGAACCTAGAGATGACAAGTTTCCTCCAGGAACTATCTCCATTGGTGCATGAATTAAAAAAATGGAGAATCCCCAATTATTTGGGTTGGAGCGTGAAGAATATTTATCCCTCATCCGGTCTCATTCCCATCCTCGATTAATTAAATCGAGAATTTTTCGTTCAATGTATCAAATGAGGCATGAGTCTCTCGTATAAAAATAGTGTGAAGTAATCTCAACCATTTATTTGTCAAACCAATGGACGAGATTATTTTGAATTTTTAATTATTTAATTATTTATTTTCCTTCATTAAGGGTATATTAGAACTTTCATTATTTGACGTTTTTTTTAGAAACGAATCGTTGTTCACTTCCACGATTTAAGGGATTGAATATCGATATGAAAACTCCTGTTTGTTAAGCTTATTTACATATGCATCACATTGATTCTAAATATACAATATGTTTCATTTACATATCACCAAATGAACATAATTATGTAGTGAGTTTCCACAATATAAGCAATATATATGTATTCTAAACATGCAATTTATTCAAACCAAGCATGCATTATATCGAGTGTCATTCAATAACTATGTGTTGTGTTATAGTTATACATGCATCAAACAACAAATAATTATGCATCAAACAATAACGACTATGAATTGTCTCATAATTATATATACACCAAACAACAACTAATTATGTGTTGTCTCATAACTATACATGCATCAAACACTAATTAACTTAACATTATCTCATTACTATCAACAAACCAAATAAATATGAATATGCACGATATATTATAACCATGTATGCATTAAGAAACAACTAATTGTGCGAAGTGTTTGATAACTATCTATGTAGTATATTTATTCTAAATATGCATTAGAGTCACAATAATTATGTTCTCGCATTACTTGTGGAACTATGAGAGAGAGAGAGAGAGAGAGAGAGAGAGAGAGAGAGATTTGATTATGGGATTGATGACGATTTTTGTGGGATTGATATACATGAAACATGATTGATATGAAGGAGATTTCTTCTATTTTTATCTACTCGTATTTAATTGTAAGGGTGGTACATTTTATTGTGATTTACAAAGTGTTACCCGTTTTGTGATTAAATTAAAGGTTATTGATTGTTTAGTATATGATCTATAGCACTTTCTTTGGTTTGGTAAATCGACATTTCCGAGTTACCAATTTAGTACTCACACTTCACTTTTTTTTTATAAATTGGTACTTATTCACTTTTAATGGCGAAAATGCCCTCATATATTGTCAAGTATTGAAATCTTCAATCTTGGTCATCAAGGTAAAATCTTGCAAATAAGGAAGTAATTTACCAATATTTTGGTAAATAATTAAGTCAAATCAAATCAAATCACAATCTTGTGATTACGGCAAGATATGCAAGACAAATCATGATCGGCCAATCAAATCACCCCGTTTCATCGCAAGAATCCCCATCCTACACCTATAAATAGAGACCCTCTTCATAATTCATAGACACACACAATTCAAAGAGAAGAAATCCAAACAAGAAAGCGGTGGAGAAAATTCTCTCAAGTCAAGAAGAACAAATTCAAGGAGATCCATGGTGTTCAAGTGAAATTCAAGCGTTCATCATAGAATTAACTCAAGTCCAACATTTGATTTGGGATAAAATTTAACTTATGCATAAAATTTCTTTTATTCATATTTAGGTGCTAAATGTTTAGTATTGTAATTCTAAATCTTTCTTTCATGATACATGTTATACTATATTATTAGTTTAATACCAATTTATCTTTTAACTATTTTTTATCTAATTTATAGTTAAAATTATTGATTTTTCTTTTTGAATTTTAACATAATATATTTCGGATATTACATTATCCATATAATTAGTAGTAAAAGTCTAGAATCTCAATGAATGATAAATTTAGTAGCCTCTATTACAGAATAATATTCTATAATATTGACACATTGTCATGAGCTCTTGACTTAGTGAAAATATAATTAACCAAAAACTTTGATAAATTAATAAAAAATGAAAGTTTATAGTCTTAGTGTCTCAAAGATTTTGATTAGCGATTATGACTTACTCTAGTTTAGGTGCAATTTACCAATCATTTAACTAGTTTTAATTCAATTAATTTTTTTGACTAGACGATCAATCTAGTTATGATCCCTAATAAGTAAAATATCATTAAATTTAAATATTTTCTACAAATCAAATATGACTTTATAATTTAATTTATTGGGTATATATAAATAATTTAATATGATGACAACCAATTTTTCATAAATAATTAATATTATGTAGCTCTTAGTGAATAAAATTCATATTCAATTATTCATTTGATATATTAATAAAATATGCCAAAATTTTAATTTGATAATTTTTAGTATTATCTTTTTATATAGTATTGAATTTCAAAGGAATGTGTAGTTAATTCAATACCAAAATATAAATAACATAAAAATATTATATGTGTATATACAAATTATTTAAAATCGGTTCTAGTTTCGGATATTCGATATGGTTCAAACGGTTCTCGGTAAGGATATTTGAAAAATCTCGGAGAACCGTAACATGAAATTTTTTGGTACAGTTCGGTTCGGGAAAAGTCAAAAAGTCAACGGATATTTTTGTTTGGATATCGGTTCGGGTTCGGTAATCTCCGAGTCCCGTGCACACCCCTACTTGGCATACCCCATTTACGTATGTAAACTCTACTTTGTAATAGATAGATTAGTATCTCGAGTCAAATAGCAACTAAGTAGAGTATGCGAGAAGACTTACGCGATCGCAAATGAGTGGATCGAAGAAGACTTTCGATCAAATACATCGCCTAAGTCTTTGAAAGACTTATAATAAGCGCGCCCGCCCGCCACCCGCCGGCTCGGCCCCGCTGCTTGTCGCGGGCGTGGGCTTGGGCTTCAAGGCCCTTATTTTTTTTGGACCAAAACCTTTAAAATAAATGTTTAATTAATTTTTGTAATTAATTAAATGGATTTAATTAATTTTCGTAATTAATTAAATGATTTTCTAACTCGGAAGAGTTCGGACCGCACACGGGCGAAAGCACGGCCCGTGCGCCCCGAACAAGTGCATCCGTCGGTCAAAAATGTGTCTTTTCGAACCAAAAGACGCGATTTTTCCATACGAGACACTTGAGCCTATAATAATCGACTCTGCAGATGAATATGGACACGAAAGCTTAAGATAAAACCTGCAATTTTCTACATTTGAACATATTGACATCCTACATTCAAAAGCTTGAAAGTTAAGAATAACTTGTTTGTTATTTGTGATTCCTTTTTGCAAGTCTTTGCTAAACCGAATCGTAAGTCGTTGTATCTTAGAGACGAACGCCTGAACCGTAAGCACTTTGTATACGGGCGTATTTCGTCTTGCGGAGATCGAATACAATTCAAGCCTCGACTTAGCCTTAGCTACTAACTCCAACCATTTTCTTCCTAAACAGAAACCTTCACCACATATTTTACCCAACAAAATTAACTTCTGGAGTTGATTGTATTGAATCTCTAACCGTTGATATTGTAGATTTCTTTTTTACGGAAAGCGAATATATCCAGGCTTTTCAATTGAGATTTATATTGCATTCCCATACTCTTTTATTTTTCTGATGAGTTAGTATATTAATTTTGTCTTTTGGCGTGCTCTGTTACTAAGAAAGCTTTTGTATGGTTTCCAATTGTATGAAGAGATAAATTAGAGTTGTACTGCTCGTGAAATGCCTTCATGTTTGAAGTATCGGGCTCTGTAGTCAAAACATTTTAATCTTTATTGGACATTCTTATGATTACTTTTTAATGGTTTATGTGGTTTGGAGTTTGGACCATTTGGTTGTAGTGGTTTATATGAAAATAAAATGATGTAGTTATTGGACATCTCTTGACAAATTAAACATACTTATTTTGAAGGTTTATGTGGTTTGGACAGTTTGTTTGTAGTTTGTTAGAGGTGGACTTAAACATAGTTTTTCTTTTTAATAATCTAAAATTAGGGCCAAATTGGCCCGATAGCCCGTGGTGGGCTGGGTTGGGCTGAAAAATAAGCATCCCGGTCAGATTTAGACCCGGCCCAGCCCATCCCGATTTCAGTCATTCCAGTCCGGCTGACCGGTCATTTTGACACCTTTAATAACAAGTATTGGTGACCACCAACTAATATGTAAATTCTAAAAGAAGCCAAACATGATATTTTAGTCCTCTAAACGGACTAACTAAAAGATTCAATCCTCACTTTTTTTTTTTTAATTCTGAATTTTGTCCTTTAAATGCATTTTTTAGAGATTAGGTCCACTTGTAAATATAATTTCACTTTTAAAAATAAAAATTCAATTACATTAAAATATAATATAATATATAGAAAAATATTTAAATAACTATGAATAAAATTAATTTACAATATCAAATAAAAATGAATTATTTTTAAAAATTAGAAAAAATAATATAAGAAACTACATCTCTAACTAAAAAGATAATTAAAATATTTGATAAATATCTTACTTCAGAATTCATGTTATATATATCGTAAGATTGAGTTTTTTAAATATCTATAATGTTGAACATTCACTGTAGTTGGAGAGGAAGGGATTGACGGTAGATCGAGTTGAGAATGATCACAACTGTACTTTTTTTTCTTCTATTTTTTTAATTTAAATATGAATGTATAAAATTTCATATAATGATAATGCCAAAATAAGCCATACTTTACTTCCAAACAAGTATTTATTTGTAATTTACTCGTACAACTACAAGTCCATATTAATTATTTATGTAATTTTGCAATTGTTTTCACCATAATTTCTGAAAATATTTATAATATACTTCTACATATTAAATACTTGAAATTTTTTCCGACTCGTATTTAACTAACCAAGGGAAGAAATAAAATTTTCTTCAATACTCTATTTTATAATTTGTATTAAAATTGTAAAATAATTTTATCATATTTATAGTTAAATTAAATATATTTTTTTATATATATTATATTAATGCTTGAACTAAATTTAACCTTTGATTTTAAAAAATTAAATTATATGTATAAGTGGATTTAGTCTGATTTTTTTCCATCTAAAGGACTAAATTCAAAATTTTAAAAAACAAAATGAGCACTGAATCTCCTAATTAGTCCACTTAAAGGACCAAAATTTATTTTTTTCATATTTTTTAAAAATTTACACATCAGCTAACCGGTCACCATTACCTGCTAAAAGAATAATTTTGCCCACCAACTTTGGTTTATTGGTTGAAGGTTCCGACATATTGCATTAGAAAGGATGATTATTGTTGAGATACACTAGGCACTACACATCCTTGCCTTTAAGCTTCTTAATTAAATGTGGTTTGAAGGTCATAGTCAAAATATTCCACAATGAATAGATATCAAGTGTAGCCTACTAAATGCAAAAAACAGAAAAAAACACTAAAATTGAAAACAGTGGTAGATCAAGTAGGAAGTGATGATACAAGCTTGCACTCCTCAAGTTCGGGACGATGGCCGCATGGATAGGACACTGCTGCTCGAATAGTTTTATCGGCATTGGCCTCAACATCCCTAATAATAATGGTCATGAGATAGAAGGAGCGCCGGACCATAACAACCTTGTTTACTTTCACAAGCTCGAAAGTTGTGCCCATCATCTTCTGCAGCAGTTGAAAAGAATCATTCATTATCAGACCAGATCGATCGCGTGCTTTTCTTCTAAAAAGCAATTGTTCAAAACACACACGCACACACACAAAGATGGTGGTGGATATGCCAGCCTCGACAACAAGAAGAAGATATATATGTGTATTATTTATACATACCTCAGCCACAGAATTGATTCTGTCAATTACAAGCTCTACTGCTATCTTCGCTAGCTCACCATGCCACACATCATCAATTCCATCTTCTCCCACATTCATATCATAAAAAGTAGAGCCCACCCAAGCAGGAGGTTCGCAATCGACATCATAACCCTAGCAAGGAATTTCAAACACACCGCCTTTTAACAGATCCATTTGGCACATACACGCCAACAATAATCAACAAGAAAAAAAAAAAACCCAATTACTCTGGTAGATTCAACCACGAATCAATCAGCAAATTCATCAACATAATTGAAATAATTAATCGATATGCTATTAATTAAATACTAAAGCAAATGATTAGTAAAGTCAAAAAAAAAATTATTCTAATTTCAACCATCAATCAGCAAATAAACATATTGAAGTAATCAAAGTGTTGAAATTAATGGATAGAATGATTAGGATAGTAAACCAAATCAACCTACCCAGCTCTTCCGGACTTGATCTACAAACTTCTTTGCGGTCTCAGATTCGTTTGAAAAGTTAACCTTTCGTAAGATGGGGTAAAGAAAACCATATCTGTACATGAGGCAATCATGATCTGGTGGCCATGCGAACTCGAAAAACTGCACGCAGAAAACCAAAACTTCAACAATCAATCCCTCTTCGTTTTCAATTTTATATCAAATAACAATTCTAATTAACAATTCTAATAGATCTATTAACCATGAATAGAAGCGTTATAGGTTAATCGAAAACCCAAGCAGCGTACCCTGTTCTCCTTGACTTGTTCGAGGAAATCCTTGACGACCGGCTCCCATTCTTCATGTCTACGATCCATGATAGTCTTAAAATCTTCCTCGGGCTCCCCTTCGCTCATCAAAGAATCGTCGCTGCACTCTTCTTCGCGCA
The DNA here is from genome assembly GCA_016081115.2 of Rehmannia glutinosa. Lineage (NCBI taxonomy): Eukaryota > Viridiplantae > Streptophyta > Magnoliopsida > Lamiales > Orobanchaceae > Rehmannia > Rehmannia glutinosa. The sequence continues at coordinate 195,216 of JABTTQ020002717.1, read as the reverse complement.
TCCAATCATAGTCGCTGCACTCTTCTTCGTCACAATTAACATCTTCTTCATCCTTCGCAAGATTTTTTGGGCGTGAGAACTGTTGGGGTTTCCAAAATGATCGTGGGAGGGGTTTCTTCATGGCAAACCGCGCAGAGATGGCCTTCTAGGTGTCGTGAACCTGGTTCAAGAAAAGATTAGGGTATATTTTTTTTTTTTTTTTTTTAAGAAAAAAACAGATTCAGGGTTTGTTTTCTCTCTTCTTATCTAATAGTAGTAAATTATATGTTATTACCTAATTATCATGTGATTGTTATTATGTTCAACTAGATGAGCCCTGAGCGATGCACGGGTTATTCATAACCAATAAAATTGTTAAATGGGCCAATAGGTGCTAGTCCGTCGGGCCAATGAAAAAATTCGAGTAGGACCGTGCAAAAATTCTATTGGGCAACTATTTTGAGACTCAAGCCATGAAAAATACACATGAAATGACCAGGTCACCAGGATTTTGGTCATATAAGTGCAATCTTTTCGGGCCTCCAAAATTATAACCCAGCCCCCTCGGGCGAGTCCATTTTGACTCCTCTAATGATTAAATATTTGTATTCATATCAACCCGTCTCAATATCCTGTAATTATGTGATCACTTCCACAAAAAGTTGGATTATCAATAATGAATAAGGTGGTAATGGTACAAAATAGCCATTTAGAAAATGTAAAGATTAAAAATAATGTTTTTGTGGACACATCTTTTTTCATCGTTAAAGGTGTAAAATGACATCCATACCCTTCTAACAAGTTAGTTTGATATTTGGGTTATTTCTCTATGTATCTTCTTACTCTTTTTTTAAGAAATCGAACCTGTAGTTTTCATTTTTAAATATGCAATATGAGTGTTGAATTATAGATATCGAAAAGAGGATTAATTTGATATATTATACATGCAAAACGGATTTAAAACGAAAAAGTTATGTGAATTCAAAGTTTTTTGGAAAAAAAAATAACTGGGTATAATGTAACTCGAATTCGAGTCACTATGACTCGAATTCGAGGATTCTGATGACTTTCAATTGAGTTACAACATGACTCGATTTAAAGTCTCAATGTGTGATATATAACATAAAATTCATTATTATAACCAAAAGGTTTGTGTGGCGTAGTGGTTTGTCGATGTTTTCTCACTATTAGGTCGAGATATCAATACTCACTCCCCAACTTTTTCGAAATCGAGTCATGTTGTAACTCGAATTCGAGTCATCAGAACTCGAATTCGAGTCATAGTGACTCGATTTTTTTAAAAAACAAAAATTATTTTTTTTTTGTTTTCGAGTCACACATGACTCGAATTCGAGTCGATGTAACTCGAATTCGAGTCACAAGAATTCAATTCGAGTCAAAGTGACTCGATTTTTAAAAAAAAATTTAATTTTTTTGTTTTCGAGTCATGTGTGACTCGATTTTTTAAAAAAATTATTTTTTTCGAGTCATGTTCGAAATTCTTGTGACTCGAATTCGAGTTCTGAGATACCCAGATTATATATCACACATTGAGAGAAATAACCCAAATATCAAACAAACATGCTTTGAGAAGGGTATGGATATCATTTTACACCGAAAATGGCTCAAAAAGATGTGTGAAGCCCCGATTTTTCCGACCATATAATTGATCCTTATTGTCGTTTATACTTTTGATCGACTATTTTACCGCGTCATTTTGACGGGTAATTATTAATATATATACATTTTGTATTTTATTTTATTTTACTTAATTACATGTGATCATGATCATCATTAATTCTATTTTGCATTTATGATCATTTGGTTGATCATTATTACTATTTTTGTATTTATTAGTCATCTTAGAATTTTAAGAGACTATTTATTTTTTTAGAGACTTTTACCTTATAGAATTAAGATTTTGATTTAGATTAAGTGTTCACGAGACTTACAAGTGATCAAGGAAATCACTAATTATTTTGGAGATTGATATATTTAATCTATTATCATCAAATTTGGGACAAAAAAAAAAAATGGAATTACCATAATGCCACTATAGTGGATTGACCAACATGGATATTTTTGGAGTAAAAATATCATCCAACTCTTGTACACCTACACCTTATATTAGTCATCATGTGTATAATTATACCATTAATTCAAACATTATACACATCATCTCTTATATTACTTCTTTATTAATATTTTTGCCAACATGTTGGAAGTCTTCCAATATTTCATTCAAACCAAGTTTTGCCCATACCTTTGACTTTCAAATTGTCTCCCATGCATGAGGCAAAATGCAAGACACAATTTGAACAAAATTCCTCCCCTCTCTCATCAAAGTGGGCCCATATGGCCATTTTGTGCCAAAAATTTTTATCTCATTTTATCACTAACACATTCATCTCCTACACAAAATTCTCCTCATTCTCTCTAAACTCCCAACTTCTCTCTACTCTTTCTTCTCACTTTCTTCTTCAACACTTAGAAAATTTTTCAAGAATTCTCTCCTTATTCTTCAAAAATTCGAACACACCTATACTACAAGGTAAGAAATTTTATCTTCAATCCATTTTTGATATCACATAGTTCACCTCTTCCACCTTCTTAACTTAAGTTTGAATTTGATTTGGAGGTACATTTAGAAGACTTTGAAGATTACAACTTGACATCATTTTGAAGAAGGATTTCAAACTTGAAGAAGAACTAGTAGAGGAATTTGACTACAAGGTAAGAATTGAGTACTAGACCCCTTCTTCCCTATTCTTTCTATTTTTTTTCAAATTTTAACACCCCTTTTTCATTTTTGAGAAATAGGGGCTGACCTTAGGTGATTTTGGAGTTGAGCCAAAATTTCCAATTTTTAAGCTTCAACTAGTCTCCAAACACCTACTACACAAGGTAAAAGTGCGATCCTTCTCGTTTTCTTATCTCCTTCTTGTTTGATAAATGGTTTTATCATGATTTTGATGATTTTGATTTTACACCAAAACAATGTTTTTAAAGGTTGTCCAAATACTCCTAAATGATTTAAAATGATTTTAATATTTTTCGGAGTATTTCCTCAAGTTTATTTTCGATACAAAATTGGACAATTCATTTAATGTTTTTTAGTCAATGGGTTTTTACATTGAAACTATGTTGTCCTAATACTCCCAATTGATCTAAAATGTTTCTACTATTTTTCGGAGTATTTATTGGAATTTATATCGGACAACACTTTGTGTGTAAATGTTTTATTTCTTCAAAACTATATTTCTAATGTTGTCCTAAATACTCCCGATCGGTTTAAAATGTTTTTACGAATTTTTCGGAGTATTTATTGAGGTTTATTTTTGATAAAAATCGGACAACTTGTCATTGAGGAGGTCGGCCGTCGGCCGACGGCCGACCGGCGAGCGGCCGTACACAGGGAACAAGTTTCGTGAAACAGAAACTTGAGAACTCTCAAAATTGATCGGTCAAGAACCGGTCGCACATAGGCTCGACCGGTCCGAGGTGCCCTCGACCGGTCGCCTGTGTTTATTTGGTGCTATATGTTTCAAACTTCTATTTACGTGCGACCGGTCGCCCATGCTTCGACAAAGAAAAATTCTAACCGTTGTGCGCGTGAGACAACCTTTCCTTAAATTGTGGAATTGATTTCTAACACTATAATCTTGATTTTAATTGCAATTTTTTTGTAGAAATCGATTCCAAGAGGAGCCTATCAAGTATCAATCATCTCCTATAAATAGAGGAAGAATTGAAGCAACACAACAAGAGAGAAAACTACAACACAACAAGATACACTCAAGAATACACTTGTTCTTACATTGTCTTATTTCTTGTTGTAATTTGCCTAGCTATTCACTTTCACATTCTTGAGGTCTAGGCTATTCTTGATTACACTTGCACTCTATTGTATTATCAATTATCGAGTTGTAATCTTGAATTTGTGGTCGTCATTCAAACACAAGATATCCTTGTGAGTGTTCTTGTGGTAAGAACACACTTGGGTGAACTAGGTGTTAGGTGTAAGAAGATTGTGGTAATCTTCTTGTTGAGGTGTTGAAGAGTGTGGTGCTCTTCAAGGGTGAAGATTGTGGTAATCTTTACAAGGTGCCGTTTGGAGACTGTGGTAATCTTCAAGTGAGATTGTGGTAATCTCAAAGGTGGTGTTGAAGAAGAGTGTGGTGCTCTTCAAGGTGTTGGTGTAAGATTTTGTTGTAATAATTTTGGTAATTATTAATAAAATCTTTTTCTCTTTTCGAAATCCATCCCTGATATCTTTGGGGTGGTAGAGGATTAGGCCCTAGGTGGGTTGAACCTCTTTAAATCGTCGTGTGTTGTTTACATTCCGCACCTTTGTTATTATCTTTGAGCATTCGGTTGGAAAAAGAGGCGAAATCGAAAAGATGGAGATAATCTATTCACCCCCTCTAGATTATCGTAGCCGCTTGGACTTACAAGTGGTATCAGAGCCAAACTCTTTGGCAAGCTCGTTTCACATCGCGAGTGAAGAGAAACGATCGACGGCTACAAACGAAGCTCATCTATCCGCACCTCCACCACCAAGCCACCTCGGTTTAATTCCAAAAATTTTATATTTTGGAAAGAAAGAATGGAATGCTATTTACAAAGTTGCGGGTTCGATATTTGGAACACCGTCATCAATGGAGAATCCATTCCAACGAAGAATACACCACACACCTCTAAAGGCTTCAAAGAGCTCAATGATGAAGAGAAGAGAATCATCTCCTTAAATGGTAAAGCTCTTAATATTTTACATTGTTCACTTACCACCTTGAATTTGATCATGTTGTAGGTATTCGATCGGCACATGAAGTATGGCAAAACTAGAAGCCATCTATGAAGTATATGCAAATAAAAGGAGCAACTCAAAAGCATCTACTTCTCAAATGGATACAACATCAAATCCAACAATATGGGATGAGCCTCTTACAAATTCCGATGATGAAGCGAAAAATGTCTTATGGGCATCAAAGAAGAAAACAAGGTAAGTTCTAAACCCTCTACTTCTTATGACAATGAATTGCAAAATGAATATAGTGACTTGCAAAATGATTATAATGAGCTACAAGATGAATTCCAAAACTTACTTGTTAAATACAAAAATTTGAAAAAGGAATTCATTGTTTTGAAAAATGATAAGGATAGTTTATTTACTTCCTATGAATCACTATCATGTGCTCACACCACCACTCTTGATAAGGTTAGAAACCTTGAGAAAGAAAATAGTACTCTTGTTGAGAATATTGATTGCATGAAAAAGGATTTATTAAAATCCAACTTGAGTACCAATATAATGTCCAATATTGTTGATATTCATAATTGTGATAAAGGACTTGATCATAAGCCTAATATTGTTAATCATATGAAAAAGGATCAAGTCACTATGCATATTGGTCATTATGCTCCTAGAATTATTACATGCTTTTATTGCGGTAAAAAGGGTCATACGGTAAATACTTGTCGGGCTAGAAATAGCTCTAATTATTGTTGGAGACCTAAAAGTCTCAAGACTAATCCCAAAGGACCCAAACACATAAGGGTACCACAAAACAATGTCATATTAGGTACCCGAAATAATGATCGAAGAAAATTTATACCGCCAAGAAGACATCAAATGACCGTTTCATTTGATCAAAGAAGGAGAAACTATTTTCGACAAAGCCAATTTCCAAGAAGAGGGTATAATCAAAAATGGGAAGAACACAATCCTTGGAAATGGCAAAGACATCATCAACAAGATGATTTTCAAAGAAGAAGATACTTTCAACAATGGGAAAGCAACAAACCTTGGAAATGGAGCAATCAAAGAAGTCATCATCAACAAAGTGACTTCTCAGGGAAGATATCATCAACAATGGGAACGACACAACCCATGGAAATGGCGTAATTGGTAACCCGTATCTCCCTATTTAAATATGCATTTTATTTTGTTATTATGCATGCTTTTATTTGTGTCTTAATTGCAAAATGAGTTTTCAAATATTTATTTTTTAATTAAGGTCTTCAATATATACTTATGCTTTTAAAATATTTTTGAAAAAGAAGACCTTATATGATGTTTTTTAAAAACTCTTGTGCATTTTTGTAGACTAGAGTGTGTTGTCATCTCCTATGGATTTTTATGGCATGAGCTTACTTGCGATATCTCTTAGCCTACACTTTTATCATTATGATTTGTGCTAGATTTGTTTTAAGTATTGTGTAGGATTTACATATTTTCACAAATGGCCATTTACGTCATTATTTGTCAAGAAAGGCATAAATTATCGAGGTACGTTTACTTGTGTTATTCTTACTCTTATAGACTCGATATATGTATTGCCATGTGCCTATGTGCTTGTTTTTCATAGTATTTCATACAAGTGCCATTAAGAGGATTTTTAGATTTTTTTTGAAAGGCACTATTCGATATTTGATTGCACATATTTGCTTTGTCAACTTTTGTTCAAATACTTCTTTTAAATGAGGTCTCAATTATATGCTATCGGATTTTCAAATTTCAAAAGAGACCTTTTGTAGCTTTCTTAAGCTAATTTGAACTTGCATGATTTATTAGACTCTTGATGATCTTCTAAATGCATAGTATGTGTTTCTTGCTTCATGGTCTATATATATATATATATATATAGTGTCTATTCCTACTATGCTCTTTTGCAAAATATTTTGTGATTGATGATTGAGGCATGTTTTTACACTTGGGCTATTTTTTTCTTGCTTATATAAGCGATGCCGTTAATGAGTTTGTTAAGTTGTGTAGATGAGAAATGAAGTACTCCAAATATTAGTTACCTCAAAATATTTGGATGTACATATTCTACTATGAACACCTTAGATCAATTGGATGCCCTATGATGATAGTGATGAAGAAGACAAATTCCTCAATTGATGCTTCAAGATGAAGATTGGTTTTTAGAATTGCAAGATGAGCTAAAAAGGAAATGATACTTGGAAGTTGATGCCATGTCTTTCATCACAAACGATTATAAATGCAAAATGGGCACTCAAACAAACTCGATGACCAAGGCAACATTGGTCGAACTAAGGCGAGGTTAGTAGCTCGAAGGTATTTTCAAGAAGAAGGTAATGATTTTGATGTAATACTTGCACTCATAGCTCTTTTAGAAGTTATTTGCATTTTACTTGCCCATTCTTGTTTTAAGAAAATTTCAAGCTTTACTAAATGGATGTTAATTTTCTAAATGGTTTTATTCATATAGAAGTCTATCGGAGTTTAAAATTCTAGACCAAATTTTTTTAAAAAAAAAAGGCCTTGTACGGTTGATAGACTTAGCTATTTTTGCTAAATGATTCTACTAGAGGTAAAGTTGATACTACTCTTTTGTTTTTGAAAAAGGGCAATATTGTTTACTTGTGCATATTTATGAGAATATATTTGGTACTACTAATGAATATTTGTGCAAGATATTTTTCCAAGTTGATGCAAGGTGTACTTGAAATGAGCATGATGGGGAGCTCAATTTCTCGCTTGGACTTCAAATCATTCAATGCCAAGTAGATGGTTACATTTCAAAAGAACTCTTGAAGGAGTTAGGCATTGAAGAAGGAAGAATCATCTCAACCTCTATGGCTACCAATGAAGAGATTGACAAAGGTTGAGAAAGGCATGTCGGTTGACAAACAAATTCGAGGTATGTTTTCTTGTATTATTTCTATAGACTCGACATTCCATATGCCTTATGTCCATATGCTCGACTTCAAAAGTGCCGTTAAAAGAAATTTTCAAATATTTGAAAGACACTTCTTCTTATGACTTGTTGTATCCAAAGCTTTAAAATGTTCTTATTTTTCGGGATAACAAGTCCGGTGAAAATTATTCAAAATATAGTTCGTCATAATCGAACTAAACATATTGAGATTCAAAAACTTTCTAAGGGATTGCGTTTTTAACAAAAACTTGAGATGTGTTTAATTAGTCTCAAGGATAACTCGCGGATATTTGTTCATTTACCGTAGAGTATTTTATCTCATTTCGAGCTTGATTATGACATAATGCATATTGAATGAAGCTTACGTTTGCATTTTACACGTTTTTAAAACTTAGGGGCGAAAACTCGGATTTTTGGTTGAAAATTCGGATTTTTGGAAAAACTGACAGATAGTGGGCTGAAGGGGTTGAGGGCAACCGGTCGCCCTCAACGTCGACCGTCGCCCTCAACCACGACCGTCGCCTAAGCAAAATATTGGATAAAAATGGTTCTGTCTTGACATTCGCAACTCTAACATATTTTGGCCATTTTTCGTCCCTTTTGCAAATTTCACACACAATTCACTTCAAATGAGTTTTGATGCATGAATTATATATTTTGGGGATTATCTAGCTCGACTATCATCATCATTGCTCGTCTTTACCGATTGAATGGTAAGAATTTCACTATCTTTAGCTCAATTGGGTTGAACCCTTGAGTTTGTGGCTTATATGTATTTTTCTTGATATAATTCATATATGTTTGAGATGAGCTTATTGATTGTTGATGAATGATATTTGTTAAATTGAATTTGGTGATGAAAAACTTGGCTTGATTTCATTTACAAGGGCTATATATATCTTTCTCAATTTTTTACGCCCGCCAAGTGTTCGATAAAGCGTTTCAATGAAAAATTCATCACCTACATGATTCTCTCGATTTCAAAAGTCTTATACACTTATAGAGATCATGTTTTGCTTATCAAATGAGTTTTCATAAACCTCTACAAGTCGTATGATTCGACTTTTCCCTCCTATTTGGTTTATAAGCTTCAATGCTCAAATAGCTCGATACATCGGTTTACTTGCGCACTTTGATAAGAATATATGATGTATTTATCGTGCTAACATTCTTTTTGATGATTCCAAAGGGGGAGAAATAAGTTATAAGCTCATTAGCTCATCAAATCTTAGATTAGCTTAACGAAAAGAAGCTATAAGCTATGGCTTCATAAAGCCATAAGTTGTGGATCATATTTAGTCCACTTGGTGCATTATGGTTATGTATGAATCATGGTCCATTGGTTGTAGTATGGACTTATATACGGTTCTAATGATGTATCTTTGACGAGGGAGCTTTTAAGTTATTGATACTTAAGCTCAATATCGAAAAGCTAATATTTTAGCTTATGTTTAAGTTCTTCTATATAACTCTTGTTGTGCATGTTGATAGGGGAGCATTTGCTATATGTGTTTGAATATCTCTACTCCCATCCTTGTGTTTTTATTGCATGAAATGTTGTCGCTCACAACGGATAGTTCTCTTTAATCTGGTAAAATTGTTTTGTTTTCAAAATCGACCTCGTTAAAATTGTTTTGGTTTGTAATCATCAAAAAGGGGAGATTGTTTGATAAATGGTTTTATCATGATTTTGATGATTTTGATTTTACACCAAAACAATGTTTTTAAAGGTTGTCCAAATACTCCTAAATGATTTAAAATGATTTTAATATTTTTCGGAGTATTTCCTCAAGTTTATTTTCGATACAAAATTGGACAATTCATTTAATGTTTTTTTAGTCAATGGGTTTTTACATTGAAACTATGTTGTCCTAATACTCCCAATTGATCTAAAATGTTTCTACTATTTTTCGGAGTATTTATTGGAATTTATATCGGACAACACTTTGTGTGTAAATGTTTTATTTCTTCAAAACTATATTTCTAATGTTGTCCTAAATACTCCCGATCGGTTTAAAATGTTTTTACGAATTTTTCGGAGTATTTATTGAGGTTTATTTTTGATAAAAATCGGACAACTTGTCATTGAGGAGGTCGACCAGACCGGCCGTGGCGGCCGTACACAGGAACAAGTTTCGTGAAACGAAACTTGAGAACTCTCAAAATTGATCGGTCTGAATCGCACGCACATAGGCTCGACCGGTCGAGGTGCCCTTCGACCGGCCGCCCCTTTATTTGGTGCTATATGTTTCAAACTTCTATTTAAATGCGACCGTCGCTCTATGCTTTGACAATGACAAAATTCTAACCGTTGTGCAGCAGACAACCTTTCCTTAAATTGTGGAATTGATTTCTAACAGCTATAATCTTGATTTTAATTGCAATTTTTTTGTAGAAATCAGATTCCAAGAGGAGCCTATCAAGTATCAATCATCTCCTATAAATAGAGGAAGAATTGAAGCAACACAAAAAGAGAGAAAACTACAACACAACAAGATACACTCAAGAATACACTTGTTCTTACATTGTCTTATTTCTTGTTGTAATTTGCCTAGCTATTCACTTTCACATTCTTGAGGTCTAGGCTATTCTTGATTACACTTGCACTCTATTGTATTATCAATTATCGAGTTGTAATCTTGAATTTGTGGTCGTCATTCAAACACAAGATATCCTTGTGAGTGTTCTTGTGGTAAGAACACACTTGGGTGAACTAGGTGTTAGGTGTAAGAAGATTGTGGTAATCTTCTTGTTGAGGTGTTGAAGAGTGTGGTGCTCTTCAAGGGTGAAGATTGTGGTAATCTTCACAAGGTGCCGTTGGAGGCTGTGGTAATCTTCAAGTGAGATTGTGGTAATCTCAAAGGTGGTGTTGAAGAAGAGTGTGGTGCTCTTCAAGGTGTTGGTGTAAGATTTTGTTGTAATAATTTTGGTAATTATTAATAAAATCTTTTTCTCTTTTCGAAATCCATCCCTGATATCTTTGGGGTGGTAGAGGATTAGGCCCTAGGTGGGTTGAACCTCTTTAAATCGTCGTGTGTTGTTTACATTCCGCACCTTTGTTATTATCTTTGAGCATTCGGTTGGAAAAAGAGGCGAAATCGAAAGATGGAGATAATCTATTCACCCCCTCTCTAGATTATCGTAGCGCTTGGACTTACACTTCTTTTCTCCTTAATTTTTCTCTCATTTTTCTAACTTCAAATTTTTGATATTTTTGAATTAGGGGCTGACCTAAGAAGCCTCATCCAAAAAATTGTGAAATTATCCTTTTATTTCACAATTTCCAATTTTAAGGTGGGTGGAAAAATATTTTCCAACTATTATGTGTTTTTATTAAATGCATGTAGAAAATTTGATCATGAGCCTTGAGATATATATAATCTATGTATTTCATGTCAATTTTATGTATCAAGTCATGAAAATTCTCAAGAGTTGCTCAAATTTGCTATTTATTGAATTTTAGGTGCATGCATGTGCAATTTAATATTTTAATTGATGAATTCTTGTATGTATTGGACATGCATATGTATGATCTTTAAAATCTATGTTTTGGATGTCTTATAACCTGGAAAAGTCGAGCATAATTGATTAAATTTCAATTTTGGACTTAAAAATGTAAAAATGGAAAGTTGGTGGACTAAATTGCAAGAAAATGAAAGTTAAAGGACCCCTCTGTAAATTTCGAAATTTGGGACTGTACTCAGGTTCAAAAATGACTTTTGGACATTTTAATAAAGTTTTAAGAGTTTTAAGATAAATAAAATCAACCTTTAAAAGCCCAAAGACTAGATTGTAAAATTTTGAAAGTTTAAGGGCTACTTTGCAATTTTTAAAACTGCACCAGACCTAAACTTTAAAATTTGAAATTTTTACTCTTAAGGTACTGGGAATTACATATTTTAAAAGTATTCCAAAAATCCAAGTGTTTAGAGCTTGGAAAGTAATTTTACAAAAATTGAGGGACTAAAGTGTAAAATACTAAACTTGAGGACCCAAATGAAATTTCCAGGACTTATGCAGTCCATGCACCTGGAATTACTAACTTAACTATAACTTAATTATATTTTGGACCCAAGGTTCAAATTGCATAACAATTGGACCCCTAAAAGCCTTAAAGGCAATTATTTCAAAATGGGACAAAAATGATATTTTCAAAAGTTAAAGGACCTACACATGTTTCTTTTAAAAACTGATTTTGACCCAATATCCTACTAACCTTAGTGACATTTTTCAACTGGAATCACATTAAAAGCCCTTCCGGTTTGTGAGTTCCGATTATTTTAAACTTAAGGTCGAATTGGCAATTTTTACAAATTTGGGGCCAATGTGAGAATTTTACAAAAGATCGACCTCAAAACTTTAAAAACCTGAATCTCTGGACAATTTGGAGAATTTAGGAACTTACCTCATAATTGTTCAAGGTCGGGATATTTATTTATTCAATTTTTAACCCCAAAAGTGTTGGATTTTACAAAACGGGGCTAAATTGCAATTCTTCTTTTATAAAGGACCTAACTCAAATTATTTCCTCTTTTACTAAAATATCCCTGGACCCTCTGACTTGGAGATTCAATTTAAGTATTTTACTTTCCCAAAAATCCTTGACTTATCGGATCAATTTGACCTAGGTTAATACCCGATCGCGGAGCGACTTTCCTCACACTTGCGATTTTGAATCTATAACGGACTTATGTTCCACCCAATCTTTCAAGATATCGAAGGTTGTTTATCCTTCCGATAATCATCTTCATCCAAAATCTCCACCAACGCAAAATTGCTACTCGCGCTTTTTAAAAAACTTTCCTTAATCGCTTTCTTCACAAATCAATAATACTCATTGCACGGTTGATGCACTGTACTTGTATTTACTTCTGCTGAGTCAACTTGGTGTGTCGAGCTCACACTGATCGGAATGGATACATCGGGGATGGAACCCAGGGCGGCTCGGCTGCTATTCCACTCTTCGGCCCCATCGTCCCTAATCCCGCAATCGAGGACGGAGTGTCGAGGAAGTGGGTCATAGTACTTGAGGTATAATCATGATTATGACAGGTCAGGAGCACTTGCAAGCTCCACTTTGTGGATTTTGTCTTCGCCTATGGAGCGATAAGGTGACCGGTCTTGGACCATCCCGCTGGGAGTTACAAGGAAGAAACGAATGAATCGCTATCTAATCCACACGATTCCGGAGTTATCGGACCCGTTTGGTTGGCGCTACAAATCCGTGCGCAAACCGCTACTTGTTTTGCATTGGTTGGCGCTACAAATCCGTCGCAACCATTATTTGCCTTGCATGGGATTGGCGTTACATTTCCGTGCACGCAATCCTACTGTCTTATTGAATCACATAGTGCATGTGTGACCATGAATGTTTTCTTGAATCGTATAAGTATATTATTTAAACATTTTTATCACGGCGCTTGTGAACTGTGTGTGAATTCATGCATCATACTCACGCGTTTTCATATAAATGTTTTTCTCACATTAACTATATATCGCCACACTTGCACCACGATCACCCCATCCATCGAGATTCTGTCTCACCCCACCTATTTTCTAACCTTAGATGAGGACTTCGTTGAAGATGCGGGCAACCCTGGATTGAGACCTTGTACTCCGCTTGTTGGATTTACTACTTCTCCTTGTTGTTGATTGGACTCTTATCTTGTGTGTCTTTGTTGGACTCTTGTATTTCTTTCTATTCCGGTTTGTAAATCAAGGGCGTAGGACCCTTTGACTTTAAATTGTTATTTGGTTGATCTTCGCGTATGTAATTTGGATGATGGATTGTGGGTATAAGTTGTATTCGTACTTGTTATTTATTTCCCGCTATTTAGGCTCTGTTTCATTGGGTTCTCGTTGGTATTTGTGCGGACTTTGTTTGGTTATTGTATTTAAGTTGTGGATCGTCGTCGCGTCCCGTTTGGGCGTGACAAGATGTGTTTGAAAAAGATGGCTAAAAAACATCTTGGTTTGTTGGGAATGGCTAAAAAAAAAAAACGCCTCATGAATAAGTTGTATTGACAATGGACGTGAGACTATTAACATATATATAGATTTGAATATAACATAAACATTTGACATGTTAAGATATATGGACTCATTATAGACATATAGATATTATAATACAATAAACACATATATTTTTCAAATACAATAATTCATTAATATACTTTATATATCAAAGCACACTTCGTACATATTTTCTTTTCCGTTTAAAGTAACATTAAATTGTTTTTCATTATATGTTATGAATAAAATCTTATCAAATTGATAGTTTGAAAATAAAAGAGATAAATTTGTATATTACAATTACGAAGATCGAGCGATGTGCTTCATATTTTTGTTTAGATCTTTTGTAATTTATTTAATAAAATATTTAATAGTGATTAATCATATATAAATTAGATTGTTAGTCCATATTAAAATTAAAATGGAAAAAAATTAATGATAAATTATAGTAATATCGGTCAACAAACAATTTTTTTCTTTTTTCTTTTTAAAATCTCTCCGAATTCATGTATATAGTATTTAATACTAATTAGAAATACCTAAATTAAAATGTCAATGAATACCATAATTAAGATAAACAAAATCTATATATATATATATATAATAGCGATGATTCGGATAAAAAATTTCCCGCTCATTTTTGCTTCCTATATTTGGAATTATTTTATCGTAAAATCCTAATTGTTGATCTTGCATTGTTCAAAGATTTTGTATATAAATTAGGAAAATATTATAAATGTTATTTCAACTTATTATTATATCAAAAGTTACCAAATTTTAGGATTTTGTAATAATTGTTTAGGAAGAAATGTATGCAAAGAAACCAAATCATTAATTAATTGAAAATTAGCTATTAACTTCATAAGGAAAAGTCAAATTACTATCAACGTGTCACTAGTTGAAAATTAAAGGTTAGGAATCCCAAATATATGTTCACAGCTCTTTTGGTAGATGGATTATTTATGTTAACTTTACGTATGTACTTGATGCCTGATGCCATTTATCAATGTTCAACAATTCAAGCAATGGCCCATTTTTTTTGTGTTCCATGATGATTTTTCTCTTGAATTAGCGCTTAACCACCAAAAAAGTAAGCAATTCCAATTTGTCCCAATTTCAAAAAAATTACTAATCGATATATATATATATATATATATGGAATTTCTTCGCCTTTATTTCATATGAATACAATCAATATAGATTGACAAATTTAAATTTTGGCCCTTGATAAAAGAATTGATGTAATTGGACAATTATTGTAAGTCAAGCGGCTACGATAATATAGAGGGGGTGAATAGATTATCTCCATCTTTTCGATTATGCCCTCTTTTTGAAACAAATACGCCAAGACAATAATAAAGGTGCGGGAAGTAAACAACACGCGTCGATTTAAAGAGGTTCAACCCACCTAGGGCCTAATCCTCTACCACCCCAAGATATCCTCAGGGATGGATTTCAAAAGAAAAAGAATTTTATTAATTACCAAAATTAATACAAATTCAATTTACAACACCTTGAAGAGCACCACACTCTTCTTCAACAACACCTTTGGAGATTACCACAATCTCCTTTGAAGATCACCACAATCTTCCTTCAACGACACCTTGTGAAGATTACCACAATCTTCAACCTTGAAGAATACCAAATTCTTCAACACCTCAATAAGAAGATCACCACAATCTTCTTGCACCTATCACCTAGATCATCCAAGTGTGTTCTTACCACAAGAACACTCACAAGGATATCTTGTGTTGAATGATAACCAAAAATCAAGATTACAACTCAATAATGAATAATACAATTTGAGTGCAAAGTGTAATCAAGAATAGCCTAGACCTCAAGGATGTGAAAGTGATAAGCTAGGCAAATTTACAACAAGAATAATAACAATGAAAGACCAAGTATTTGCTTGAAGTGTATCTTGTTGTGTTGTATCTCAATTGTTGTCTTGGTTGCTCCAAAACTTCCTCTATTTATAGGAGATGATTGATCAAGCATAGGATCCTCTTGGGGATTGAAAATCTACAGAAAAATACAATTAAAATCAAGAATATAGCTGTTAGAAATCAATCCCACAATTTAAGGAGATGTGTCGCTATCAAGCGGTCATATTTTTCTTTGTCAATGCCGCAGGCGACCGTCGCACGAAATAAGAGATTTGAAGAACACTTTGGAAATTACAACAGGGCGACCGGTCGGCCGACATAGCCGACCAGTCGACCCCTCGTCTCAACCGGTCCACCTTAATGAAAAACCGAAGAAGATTTGTTCTGTTTCAAAACGAAACATGCAGTGCTGCCGACCCACTGGCGACGGTCGACGCCTTCGAGGCGGCCGGTCGACTGCTGATTTTACTTCCGTCTCATTTTCTGTTTCAAAAATCATCTTGGTACGGGTTGCCCTATAGGGCGGCCGGTCGACCACGAGGCAAATGTTGTCCAATTGTTGTTGAAAATAAAACTCAAGAAATACTCAAAAAATTAGTAAAAACATTTTGAACAAATCGGAAGTATTTAGACAACATTTAGGAACCTTGTTTTGAAGTAAAAACTTATCATTTGAAGTGTTGTCCAATTTTGTCGAAACTAAACTTGAAGGAATACTCCGGAAAATATTAAAACCATTTTAAATCATTTAGGAGTATTTGGACAACCTTTTAAAAATATTGTTTTGGTGATAAAATAAAATCATCAAAATTAAGATAAAAACATGTATCAAACAATCTCCCCCTTTTTGATGATTACAAACCAAAACAATTTTTACACAAAATAGGAGAACAATTTTAGAACTGATTTTCCGGTAAAAACATTTGACCGTTTGGAAGCAACCAAGTAGGGAGTAAATATATTCACTAATAAGCATAAGCTCCCCTATCAACAAGCATATCAAGAATAATGTAAACGCAATTATCCATAAGCTAAAAGCTTTAGCTTTTACAATTTGTTCAAGAGCTTATAAGCTCCTCTGTCCTAAAAACATCATTAAACATTTGTATAAGTCCATCAAGCACTAATTGGACTAAAAATGGATCACAACTTATGGCTTTTATGAGCCATAGCTTATAGCTTTTATAACAAGCTTTTATTAGCTTCTTTGAGCTAATGAGCCGATTTCTGTTTTCTCCCCTTTGGAATCATCAAAAGAATGTTAGGATGATAGAAACATCATATAATGTCATCAAAGTGCACCAAAGGGACGGTTTATCAACCGTTGAGCAATTTAAGCTTAAAAACTCCAAAAATTGGAGAAATATATCATAAGAAATCCATAAGCTCATTTGTTAGCCAAAAACATGATCTCAAAAGGATTTTAAGACATTAGGAAGCAAGAGAATCATGTAGAAGTTGAAATATTCATTGCGACATTTCATCGAACACTATGTGAGCTTGAAAAATAAAAGAGGTTGCATATAACCTTTGTAAATGGTTCAAACCAAAAGATTTCCATATCATCATCAATCATTTCAAAGCTCAACAATATCATATGCAAAATATGCAACATTAGTCCATCAAATAAGAGGCTCAAACAAGGTAGATTCTCAAGGGTTCAACCCAATTGAGATAATATAAGCTAAGAAGGATCAAGGCATTACAAATGCCAAAAATTAGAGCATCCATCAAGTAATATAAGTCATGCCTTAAACAATACATGTATGATATATCAAATGTCCCAACATATCCAACTAAGCATAATGATCAAAGCAATAAAAGAAGCACTTTTACCATCAAGTCTTCATACCAATTATCAAACAATGCTAAATTAGAGTTTTTTACCATCAAATACTCCACCAATACCATGATCACCCACAAGTCATTATCAACTTGTAATATTCACCCTTTCAAGAAGACAAACAAATTTTATTAGTACGAAAGAGTTTTACAAAGGTTCATAAGAATACAAAGCAACATGAATGAAAATGCTTTAGAAAGTAAAGGGGTGGGGACATCAATCTTCGTCCGAGAAAGAGAAGCAAGTTCCGGAATGAGATCTTTGATAAATTTCTTCAATTTGCCGATTGACTTTTTCAAACTAGAATTTTCCTTTTTCACAACTCGGAGCTCTTTTCTAAGAGAGGCCACATCTCTAAATGTTTCTCTTTCCACTTTGGCCATTCTCTCTTTGAGATTTAGATCTTCAACATCCAACTCGTCTTCATCTCCTTCCTCCCTAATTTCTTGTTCATTTCCCACTTGATGGCTCAAAAGCTACCTTTAAAACCGTAGGCAAGTGCACCTATCGTTTTATAGTATAGATTATTAGTGCAGTGTCATTCCCACGAGGATTATAAGTACTAATAATTACCGTCTTTTTGTTATTTAATCTAACAATTTTGAGTTTTTGTTTGATAAAGAATCTAAATTATCGAAGTGTAAAAATGAAGTAAAATTTGTAGAATAAGAAATCAAGAGATAGAAGTATGTTTGAATGTAAATCCCTCTAGAATGTTTTTGTGATTTGACAAGTTAAAAGATTCAACCATAAGCCCTTAAGCAAAAACCAACCTCTTTTAATAAAATCTCATGCTATGTGGACCGTAGAAATTCGATTTAAGTTAATCCCTTTCTCAAGGCGAAAAACTCCTAATCTCAAGTTGATTAACTGAAATCTCTTTCTAGTTAAAACCCCAAGATTGCATTATAACGATTTATGAATTCCCATATTAGGTTTGACCCTAATCCGGAAGATTTATGTCGTCTATATCTAGGATTGCATGCAACTCTTTTCACTTATATAGGTTCTATTTCACCATGAATCTCTCGATTTCCCGGATGAAAAATAAACTTCAAATCAATATTGTGCATATATCAATTCGAATGAACGAAGCATAATATAAGTGAATCACACAAAATATAAAGATTTTATTAAAAACATACACACCTTAATCACAAATCCATTCTAAAGTTCATTACATTCAAACACTAGGAGTTTAGCTACACATGATTTTGACCAAAGAATAAATTACACAAGAAGATGTAAACATTGTAGTCATGGTGTACTTATCTTTATCAAAATCTCAATTGACTTGATGATGTTGCTCCAAGCCTTCTTCCCCAATGTTGCCTCAAGCTTACTCCTCCAAGACCTCTTGATCCCAATTCCACTCAAAATGTTAAACACTATGAATCTCTCTATGAGTGAATATTACATGAATGATTTTCCAACTCAAACTCTTGGCTTTTATAAGCACCATCTTGTGAAATACCATATTAACAAATGCCCCATTTCCATGCTTGTTAGTTGAATCATTGTGTGCACATTCATGGTTGAGTTGGTTGAATCATTGTATACACATGATGATTGAGGGAATATGGGGACATGTTTCAACAAAATTGGGTGTTAAAGGTGTATAAAAGTGGTCAAAAGGCTTGGTAGGTGAGTTTTCCATAATTTCCGCAAAGAAAAGTTGCAAAAAGAGGTCCGGACACGCCCGTGTGCCGACACGGCCGGTAAATCTTTGTTCAATTGTGCAGCACTCCGTCGACATGGCGTGCTTCCCAACACGGCCAGGCCGTGTTCTGACACGGCCGTGTTGGGAACACGGCCAGGCCGTGTTGGAGGCTGTTTTGTGCAAAAATTCGAGTTTTTGGCTCCCGTGAACACGGCCGTGTTGCCCGACACCCCGCCCGTGTTGGACCAAAAGGCCCCGAAATGACGCGTTTGGCTTGGAATTTCGAGCGTTTTGCATCCTTAAACTCCCGGTATGTTTTGACATGAATCCATGGTCCGAAATTCACCAAAATTAGCCCCGAATGGTCAACCTACACCAATAAAAGCACCCCACAAAAAGAGTATAAACAATGTACAATCAAAAACTAATGAAACTAACAACAAAATAACTCAATTTCTACTCAAATACACACATAAAACATGCATAAAAATACACTTATCAAACCACCTCAACTTTGAACTTTGCTTGTCCTCAAGCAAAACATAAAACCATAATGAGGGATTCAATACATCACAACACACAATGAATATATTTTTCTCAACACTTTGAATATAAGTAGTCAAATTAAGTAGCCTTCTCAACACAAATTAGCCATTAAGTAAAAACATAATTTTGCAAAGCGATCATTGTCAAGAAAGACCGTAATATCGAGGCATTATCCGGACTTGAAATCATCACTCCACAGATCTTGATAGTTATGAATAACTTCAATTGATAACACCATGAAAATATAAGAATTCATAGATCATTGTAGTTAGCCTACTAGTCATATAACCAAGCTTCTTGAACTTTATTGGAATGAGAAGTCAAGGAGTATTCATTCTCCTTTTTTTTTTTTTCTCTTTTGTTTTTTTTTTTTTTTTTTGGGACCTTTGAGACATGCTTCCACTAGGTTTATATTTTGAATTTTTGTTCAAACACTCCTGGGTGGTGGTTTCCCATACTCATATTCGTGTCGCCGTTTTTTTTTTTTTTTACGTAAAGACAAACATGGGGCTCATGAATGCTCCTAGTTTACTAAGCAACAACAAATAGAGAGTATAACCTCGATTGGTCCTTTATATTTTTTTTTTTTTTTTTCATTTTCTCTTTCTCTTTTTTTTTTTATTCACAAGCTTGGTTTAACAACTAGTTAACCACTTCTTGAATCATGAGTTCTCGGAAGTTCATAGCACTAAAGTACCGTCGTATATGCCTTAACACATCAAATATTTATGGTGTTGGAAATCTCGTCAAAATTTAGCCCGCATCCACGTCAATCTATCCTAGACAATCAATTGCTTCACCTTTGAAAACACAAATTAACAAGTTAATATAGGTATAATTGGGCCAAGTTATTGACTAGCAAATACTCAATTTGTTAAAAAAAAAAAAAAAAATCACATCTCTTGAAAACAAACACACAAGCATTCCGAAAATGTTATTGTACCCACCTCCAACTTTAAGATTCACATTGTCCTCAATGTGAAAGAAAGAAATGGACAAACACACACAAAACACTCAAAAAAAACAAAGAAATTAGAATGATATAAAAGAGGTGGAAAAAGAAAAATACGACCTTACTACAATAGTGGAATCGGTGTTGAGCGACCATTGGGTTGTTTTGGTGCACAGGGACCTTCAACGGCATCTTCATACCTAATCAAAGTTAAGCAACACACAACTCGAATACCGTGAAATCTCAAATATTCCCAATTAGGACAAGCAAGAAGAAGCTCAAGAGTTTTTTTTTTTTTTTTTATGATTTGAAGATGACTCTAAGGACTTGTGATTATTTTGAAAGAAAATAAAAAAATAAAAATAAAAAATGAAAACAATTGCACACAAACATCGGGTTGCCTCCCGGTTAGCGCTTCTTTAACGTCGTATAGTGGACCATTTCACCTAAATGTGAAGATTTAATCGGGCGGAGCCTTGAACTTATGAAAAGTTTTATCTCTTTGAACAACATCGCCACCGTATCGATTTTCGAACAATTGACCTTCATGGTCTATTTTTCGCATGTTATTCTCAAAATGGGATTTATCTGGGAAACTTTTGCACATTGAACATCACATACTTTCAAGGATTTATTAGAAGACATATCAAGCAAAGAATCATTTATCCTTGTCTCAATCAAGTTTATAGGAAAACAAGTATCATTTATAGGATTTCTCAAAGGAATTTTAAAGATAACTTGTTCACCCCTACTCTCAAAGTAAGTTTTCCATCATGCACATCAATGAGAGATTTAGCGGTAGCCAAAAAGGGACGCCCTAGAATTAAGGGAACTTCTAAATTATCATGCATGTCAAGAATAACGAAATCATTTGGAAACACGAATTTGTCAATCTTGACTAACACATCATTAATAATACCTCTAGGATGTTTAATCGATTTATCGGCTAATTGAATGTCCATCCTAATAGGTTTAAGTTCACCTAATCTGCATGCTTAAATGTTTCATAAGACATCACATTGATACTAGCTCCCAAGTCGGCTAGTGCCTATCAACAGTAAATCATCAATTGTGCAAGGGATAATAAAGCTTCCTGGATCATTAAATTTTTGTGGTAGTTCATTGGAAGGACATTTATCATTCAATTGCACATTTGATAATTTGTTAAGCTTATTTTCACTAGGAATGATGTCATTAAGATCCCTAACATGCTTTGAAGGAGGGTCAACAAATGGAATATTGGCATGTAATTGTTTGAAAGAATTAAAGGTACTTACCAAATTTGTCCTCCCTTCTCTCTTCTTGTTAGACTCGGTAAGGGATCTTGGGCTTGTGATACGCAACCTCCTTTTTCATGAGATTTTCTTTGGGCATGTCATCCTCCACGTATTTACGCATGGCGGCATTGGCATAATCATGCTCATGTGGAGAACGATGGTGATTGCCTTTTTCACGTGCTCCCTTAGGTTTGGCTCGATTACCCGGCAAACTACCTTGTGGCCTTTCGAAATCATCTTCGTCAATCCGGCCTATTTGGTTTTCAGTTATGGATAGATGCCTCTTGATTTCTCAAGGATGTTTCCACCGCCGGAATCGGGTATCTGTTGATTGCACAAATTTTGTTATAAGATCTTCCAAGTTAGGCTTACCTTGATTTGGTTTGAAATCCGGAGACATATGTAGATCATGATTGGGATTAGGTCGTGGTTGACCTTGATTTCCCCAACCAAAATTAGGATGTTGTCGCCACCCAGGATTATATGTGTTCTTTGTAAGGATTACTTGGGTAATTTTTGCCTTGATTCCCAACGTAATTAGCATGTTCGGTGTGAGGTATTGTGTGTGGGCAATCTGATGATTATGCAATCCCCACAAGTTTCACAAGATAAAACATGCGGTGGTGGTGGTTTAGGAGTGCTAGATCGTCGATCTTTTGGGTCAATGCTTCGACTTTGTGCGGCGAGCGTAACTACCGCATCTGCATTATACACACCAACCGACCTGTTAGTTTTACCTCGTATGGATTGCCATTGGTAACCGTTCATGGCCATTCCCTCAATCAAATCCTGGCGGCTTCCGCGTTTTGTTATTAAGAGTTCCCGACGGCATCGATCATTTGTCTTGTTGCGAGAAAGTAGCCCATTATAAAATGTTTGGACTTGCATCCAAATAGGTAGGCCATGGTGTGGGCATTTCCGCAACAATTCTTTGAATCTCTCTCGAAGTGTCGTCGTACAAGGTCTCGTCATCTTCTTGAGTGAATAAAGAGATTTCATTCCTCAATCGTGCGATTTTGGCGGTGGAAAATATTTCAAAAGGAACTTTTCGGCCATGATGTTCCATGTTGTAATCGTTCCTTTGGCAAAGTATTTAGCCATTGTTTAGCCCGTCCCCAGAAGAGTAAATGGGAATAGGCGTAAGCGGATGGCATCATCGAGACCCCATTTATTTTGAATGTATCGCAAATTTCAAGGAAATTCGCGATATGATTATTGGATCTTCGTCCGGTAGGCCGTCGAATTGAACAAATTGTTGCACCATTTGAATGACATTCGGTTTGATTTCAAAATTATTGGCGGCAACGGCCGGGCCTTACGATGCTAGATGATGTGCCGTCCATAGGCGGCTTGGCATAGTCGTACATAGTTCTTTGTTGTTCATCCGCCATATTGGGATCCTTGCCTTCGTTAATATCCTCCTCGTGAGTGCGTATTAATACTTTCCTCTGTGTTGCTTTACACGGCGGTGTCGCTTCCAAATTCGGCGACGAGTAGGCATGCACTGCGGTAAATAAAGAGGATAAGTGTAATCAAGACTTACAAAGATAGATAAAAAGAAAGACAAATGATGAAATAAAATAAAAAAAAAATGATTAAATTAACAAAAATAAGGTGTTCTTAATATTACAATCCCGACAACGGCGCCAAAACTTGATGGCTCAAAAGCTACCTTTAAAACCGTAGGCAAGTGCACCTATCGTTTTATAGTATAGATTATTAGTACAGGAGTGTCATTCCCACGAGGATTATAAGTACTAATAATTACCGTCTTTTTGTTATTTAATCTAACAATTTTCAGAGTTTTTGTTTGATAAAGAATCTAAATTATCGAAGTGTAAAAATGAAGTAAAATTTGTAGAATAAGAAATCAAGAGATAGAAGTGTGTTTGAATGTAAATCCCTCTAGAATGTTTTTGTGATTTGACAAGTTAAAAGATTCAACCATAAGCCCTTAAAAAAACCAACCTCTTTTAATAAAATCTCATGCTATGTGGACCGTAGAAAATTCGATTTAAGTTAATCCCTTTCTCAAGCGAAAAACTCCTAATCTCAAGTTGATTAACTGAAATCTCTTTCTAGTTAAAACCCCCAAGATTGCATTATAACGATTTATGAATTCCCATATTAGGTTTGACCTAATCCGGAAGATTTATGTCGTCCTATATCTAGGATTGCATGCAACTCTTTTCACTTATATAGTTCTATTTCACCATGAATCTCTCGATTTCCCGGATGAAAAATAAACTTCAAATCAATATTGTGCATATATCAATTGAATGAACGAAGCATAATATAAGTGAATCACACAAAATATAAAGATTTTATTAAAAACATACACACCTTAATCACAAATCCATTCTAAAGTTCATTACATTCAAACACTTTAGGAGTTTAGCTACACATGATTTTGACCAAAGAATAAATTACACAAGAAGATGTAAACATTGTAGTCATGGTGTACTTATCTTTATCAAAATCTCAATTGACTTGATGATGTTGCTCCAAGCCTTCTTCCCCAATGTTGCCTCAAGCTTACTCATCCAAGACCTCTTGATCCCAATTCCACTCAAAATGTTAAACACTATGAATCTCTCTGTGAGTGAATATTACATGAATGATTTTCCAACTCAAACTCTTGGCTTTTATAAGCACCATCTTGTGAAATACCATATTAACAAATGCCCCATTTCCATGCTTGTTAGTTGAATCATTGTGTGCACATTCATGGTTGAGTTGGTTGAATCATTGTATACACATGATGATTGAGGGAATATGGGGACATGTTTCAGCAAAATTGGGTGTTAAAGGTGTATAAAAGTGGTCAAAAGGCTTGGTAGGTGAGTTTTCCATAATTTCCGCAAAGAAAAGTTGCAAAAGAGGTCCGGACACGCCCGTGTCGCCCGACACGGCCAGGCCGTCTTTTCAATTGTGTCGCAGCACTCCGTCGACATGGCGTGCTTCCCAACACGGCCAGGCCGTGTTCTGGACACGGCCGTGTTAAGGGGAACACGGCCAGGCCGTGTTGGAGGCTGTTTTGTGCAAAAATTCGAGTTTTTGGCTCCGTGAACACGGCCGTGTTGCCCGACACCCCCCCCGTGTTGGACCAAAAAGGCCCCGAAATGACGCGTTTGGCTTGGAATTTCGAGCGTTTTGCATCCTTAAACTCCCGGTATGTTTTGACATGAATCCATGGTCCGAAATTCACCAAAATTAGCCCCGAATGGTCAACCTACACCAATAAAAGCACCCAGCATAGTATAAACAATGTACAATCAAAAACTAATGAAACTAACAACAAAATAACTCAATTTCTACTCAAATACACACATAAAACATGCATAAAAATACACTTATCACCCACATTTTCTTCTTTATTTTCCTCTTCATTCCCCACATCATCTCTTTGTTCGTCAAACTCACCTCTTCCAATATTTTCAACCTCATTGTCATTAAAGAAATCATCCCGAGGTTGTTGTTGATGTCGACACGTCCCTAGCGGCTTTGGTAGGAACCCATGGTAAATGTCGTCGCATTCTTACCATTTGTAGAATGTTGGCATTATCAAAATCATTGTGGCCAATTTCGGTATTCATTTTATTTTCCGGGTATCCTGATAAATATAAGAGTCGGCAAATCAAATTACCCAAGGTATATTTTTTCTTGGTAAGCTTTCTAGATTCCAACAAGCAATACACAAAGATTGCCCCATAATTTACTCTTTCTCCTCGAACAATCTTATAGGTGAGAAAGAGTTCGAGATTACTCGGAAGTTTTACTTCCTTTCCACAAACACAATAGGAGCAAATGATAGATATAATCCGATAATTTGGCGGCATTGCCGAGTATGTCACTTCGGGATATACTCCTAAAAAGGTTTTCACATCATCTAGTGAAACACCGAAAATGTTATCATCCCAATGAGCGCAATCCACATTGACCACTCCATCATTTGGCACGTTAAAGTGATTGCAAATATCGGCCAATGTCCATGAAAAATGCCTACCATTAACAAATGTGTGAAGTTCCAACGGATTATCTACCGTAGCATCAACAATCCACATATTTGCATAAAAGAGTTTTATAAGCTCGTCATCATAATGCAAACACGGATTATCCCAAAGTGAAACCCATCCTTGAATTTCAAAATAAGCTCTAATATCCAGAAATTCATCATGAAATGCTTGAAATCGAACCATACGAGTGCACTCAATTTTCTTATCATTCAATTCGATATTCTCATAATGCTCCTCCATAAAGTTTATTTAAAAATCGAAATCTATTAGCTCTAGAGGGAGGCTCGTAGAGGAGTGATAACTTACTAGAGTCCCAATGAATGCTCGATTTTGAAACCCCGGCTCTTAATTCGACAATCTCCTCTTCCGTAAGCCGATTTTGATAGTCTCCTTGTGAAATATCATCTTGTTGGGGATTGGAAGAAGATTCTCCCCTTTGCCTCCTTCTCCTCTTTTGAGGATTTCGTTCGGTAGAATTTCTTGGAGGTGCCATATATGTGAAATTCTTGTGAAAATAAGATGATTAGCAGCAAGAATCGTAAAGATTGATGAAGAATTGAAGATTCTAGAGTAAAAGGGGAACGTTTATACGCGCAAGGGTTTTGAAGAAATTTTCTGCGTCTGTTAAAACCTGAAGACAGAACGTTTATAAGTTGAGAAATTGCCCTGGGCGACCGGTCGAGGTAGGGTGCGACCGGTCGACGTGCAGGGCGACCGGTCGCCCCTGCTTTGACCGTCCCAGTGCAATTTTTCGTTCCCCAGAATTTTCAAAAATTCAATTTTTCACCCCAAAAGTTTTAAAACTTTGCAAAAAGATAATCTTGGATCAAGTCCAATAAATATGGGTTTCGGGAAAACATATATTCGAGAAAATCGAGACTTAACAAGTAGTGCCCCTTTAAGATAATATTTGCAAAATCATTTAGGGGCACTTAAGGGGTTAAAATGAAATATCTTGAAAGATATGTGCATAAGCATAATATCAAGTTCTAAGAAAATACGAGTGAACGTGCCTCGATAGTTTAAGAAACTTGATGACGAAATAGCCAATAAGTATGAGATATAAATATCCTACACAATTTTTAAACAAAATTTGCACAAAGACACAAGTGTAGGCAAGTGATAGGAGATATCAAAAAACTTATGCTACACAAGTACAAAAGAGATAATAAACCACATAGGTCTAATTAAATGCACAAGAGTTTTAGAAATAACATGCAAGGTCTTCTTTTAAACATTTTGAAACTCACAAAAATATTAAAGACCTAAATTAAAAAATAATTGCATGAAAACTCATTTTGCAATAGACATAAATAAAAACATGCATAGAATTAAAATAAAATGCATATAAATGGGGAGATACGGTTTACGATTCGCCGTTTACATGGGTTGTGTCTTTCCCATTGTTGATGATATCTTCCCTTTGAGAAGTCTCTTTGTTGATGATGACTTCTTTGATTTCTCCATTTCAAGGTTTGTTACCTTCCCATTGTTGATGAAGTCTTTGCCATTTCCAAGGATTGTGTTCTTCCCTATTTTGATTATATCCTCTTCTTGGAAATTGGCTTTGTCGAAAATAGTTTCTCCTTCTTTGATCAAATGAAACGGTCATTTGATGTCTTCTTGGCGGTATGAATTTTCTTCGATCATTATTTCGCCGGGTACCTAATAACACATTATTTTGTGGTACCCTTAAGTGTTTGGGTCCTTTAGGATTAGTCTTGAGACTTTTAGGTCTCCAACAATAATTAGAGCTATTTCTAGCCCGGCAAGTATTTACCGTATGACCCTTTTTACCGCAATAAAAGCATGTAATAATTCTAGGAGCATAATGACCAACGTGCATAGTGACTTGATCCTTTTTCATATGATTAACAACATTAGGCTTATGATCAAGTCCTTTATCACAATTATGAACATCAACAATTTTGGACATTTTATTGGTACTCAAGTTTGATTTTAATATATCCTTTTTCATGCAATCAATATTCTCAACAAAGTCTTATTTTCTTTCTCAAGATTTCTCACTTTATCAAGTGTGGTGGTGTGAGCACATGATAGTGATTCATAGGAAGTAAATAAACCATCCTTATCATTTTTCAAAACGATGAATTCCTTTTTCAAGTTTTGTATTTAACAAGTAAGTCTTGGAATTCATTTTGTAATTCATCAAAATCATTTTGTAAATCATTATAATCATTTTGAATGACAATATCATAGGAAGTAGAGGGTTTAAGACATACCTCGTTTTCTTCTTCGATACCCATAAAACAATATTCAACTTCTTCGTGGTGGAAGTTGTAAGAGGCTTGTTCCTTAGATTTGAACTTGTATCCCTTTGAGAAGTAGATGCTTTTGTTTGACTCCTTTCATTTGCAAATACTCCATAGATGGCTTCTAATTTTTGCCATACTTCATGTGCCGATTTTATTCCTACAATATGTTCATATTCCAAATTAGTAAATGAACAATACAAAATATTGAGAGCTTTACCGTTTAAGGAGATGATTTTCTTCTCTTCATCATTGAGCTTTTTGAAGCCTTTTAAGGTGTGTGGTGTATCTTTCATCGGAATGGATTCTCCATTTATGACGGTGTTCCAAATGTCGAACCCGCAACCTTGTAAGTAGCATTCCATTCTTTCTTTCCAAAAATAAAATTTTTGGAATCAAATAGTGGTGGCTTGGTGGTGGAGGTGCCGGAAAGTTGAGCTTGGTTCGTAGCCGACGATCGTTTCTCTTCACTCGCGATGTGAAACGAGCTTGCCAAAGAGTTTGGCTTTGATACCACTTGTAAGTCCAAGCGGCTACGATAATATAGAGGGGTGAATAGATTATCTACATCTTTTCGATTATGCCCTCTTTTTTGAAACAAATACGCCAAGACAATAATAAAGGTGCGGGAAGTAAACAACACGCGTCGATTTAAAGAGGTTCAACCCACCTAGGGCCTAATCCTCTACCACCCCAAAGATATCCGGATGGATTTCAAAAGAAAAAGAATTTTATTAATTACCAAAATTAATACAAATTCAATTTACAACACCTGAAGAGCACCACACTCTACTTCAACAACACCTTTGGAGATTACCACAATCTCCTTTGAAGATCACCACAATCTTCCTTCAACGACACCTTGTGAAGATTACCACAATCTTCAACCTTGAAGAATACCAAATTCTTCAACACCTCAATAAGAAGATCACCACAATCTTCTTGCACCTATCACCTAGATCATCCAAGTGTGTTCTTACCACAAGAACACTCACAATGATATCTTGTGTTGAATGATAACCAAAAATCAAGATTACAACTCAATAATGAATAATACAATTTGAGTGCAAAGTGTAATCAAGAATAGCCTAGACCTCAAGGATGTGAAAGTGATAAGCTAGGCAAATTTACAACAAGAATAATAACAATGAAAGACCAAGTATTTGCTTGAAGTGTATCTTGTTGTGTTGTATCTCAATTGTTGTCTTGGTTGCTCCAAAACTTCCTATATTTATAGGAGATGATTGATCAAGCATAGGCTCCTCTTGGGGATTGAAAATCTACGAGAACAATACAATTAAAATCAAGAATATAGTCTGTTAGAAATCAATCCCACAATTTAAGGAGATGTGTCTGTTTGTCAAACGGTCATATTTTTTTTTGTCAATGCACGGCGACCCGGTCCGCACAAAAATAAGAGATTTGAAGAACACTTTGGAAATTACAATAGAGCGGCCGACATCGACATAGGCTTGGCCGACTCGACCCTGTCTCAACCGGTCCACCTTAATGAAAAACCGAAGAAGATTTGTTCGTTTCAAAACGAAACATGCAGTCTACCGGTCGACCCGGGCGGCCGGCGGACCGACCGGTCGGCGCCCGAGAGACCTGGCGACCTTAATTTTACTTTCGTCTCATTTTTCTGTTTTAAAAATCATCTTGATGCGGGTTGCCCTATAGAACCTGGCAACCATTTCGACTCTGACATAAATGTTGTCCAATTTTTGTTGAAAATAAAACTCAAAAATACTCCGAAAAATTAGTAAAAATATTTTGAACAAATCGGAAGTATTTAGACAACATTTAGGAACCTTGTTTTGAAGTAAAAACTTATCATTTGAAGTGTTGTCCAATTTTGTCGAAACTAAACTTGAAGGAATACTCCGGAAAAAATTAAAACCATTTTAAATCATTTAGGAGTATTTGGACAACCTTTTAAAAATATTGTTTTGGTGATAAAATAAAATCATCAAAATTAAGATAAAAACATGTATCAAATAATTATATGATCAAGTACTTTAACACATTTTAAGATATTGTTTGCAAATAAATAACAACTATTGAATTAGTATTGAATGTGGATACTAAGTTAATTAATATGCAAAAAAAAAGATTTCAAATATATAATAAAACAAACAACTAATGGTTCATTTTGAATTAGTTCATGTCTAAATTTTAAATTAAACAAAAGATCAATGGTTCATTTAAAATCAATCCAAAAATTCACCTAACCAATGAATATTTTGGAGTTATCCAAAATTAGCGGTCTTTTGCTTTGGTGAGCCAATGAAAAAAATAGCAATGAAAAGATTTTTCTTGGCTAATTATGCCAAACTATTTTATGCACATTAATAAGGAAAAAGCTGAAAAAATATTATTGACATAATTAGTGTCATTTGTGCATATATGGCAAGGATTTCATTTAATATATATTGACAATATCTACAACTATAATTTTTAGAAAGTTGCCGGATTTGTTTAATAAAGACATCGAAAACCATTTTTAGAAACTGCTTTTAGGGCGGAAAACAATTTTAGAAAGAGGTTGCTTTTTATACATATTAGTCTTTTACCAGTGCGATGCACGAGATGTATATATATATGAGGCCTCCTTTTTGCGCTGTGATATAGCATTTTTCTAATAGTTCTATGAGTTATATCTCCTGCATTGTAATAATTTTAAAATAACATCAGACATTACGTGATAAACACTATTTAATGTTTTTTATTGATGAAGTCAGAAAGAAAAAAATATTATACTTGAGAGTCATGGGAAAAAATACATTCAAAACTATGTATTTGTGTTCAATTTTTGAAAACTATTTTTTCATAAAATCGCACAAGGCACAATTTCTTTGCACATTTCGTTTTGTCATATTCAGATTTTTAATAAGTGTGAAAATTGATGCCATGTATTTTTAAGGTTGTAATAGTTAATTCAGATGTAAAATAATTTTCGAAAGTTGTTCATATGTGTAAATTGGATGCGGAGATTTTTGCAAAGTTGGTCGTGCAATAAATTAAAAATTAATACATGTACTAAGTATAGAGCTGGCAATGGCCTATGCCGGGCCAGCCTAGCCCGAGCCCATCGGGCTTTGCAAAATTTCGTGTCGGGCATCAAAATTCATACATGCATTTTATGTAGAAAATATTCGCCCACCCAAAAAGTCGGGCCTAAAAACACCTCGGTTTGGTGGGCCACACCGCTGCCGGGTTTGATTTTTCCAGGCTCTAACTACGTACACTAATTTATTATTCGTGTTTTTGAGTCATTTTTAATTTTTTTGAAATTTTGTTGTGGAAATTTGTATTGTATTATTTGGATTTTCTAATTATTTTCTCTATTCAAGTTCTCATATTTGGTATATTTAAATGATCGATGCACTAACTTTAATTTTATAAAAATATTTTTAGCAATTTGCAAAAAGTTTAAAATTTCAAGAGATAATTAAAATATAAAGATAGTTAACTTGATTATAAATAATCTGATTAAACTATAGAAAAATAAATTATTACGGACTATGAAAAATCTCTTTAAATACGAGATATTTATTTGATAATAAATTTTGTGAGTGTGAATTGTATCTATTTATTGAGTATGTTTATCTATAAGAAAGAAAATATTTGAAAAAAGTCTTAGTTGCCCAATGTTTTTAAATATTTAATACATTATATTTTCAATACAATCAACAATAAAATCATTTGAATTCCAATATTTTTAGGATTTGAAAGCTGAACAAATGCCATAATTATTAAAGGGATCAAACCAAAAATATGTTCTATATTTAACAACATAATTTTAGGAAAAAATGAATTTTTTAAAAAAATTCTTCTATTTCTCTATATATACATATATCACAAAAATATCAAATAGAAAAATTTATATGTAATGGTCATTATACAACTTTTAAAGTTGAATATCAAAATAAGTTAACAAATATGAAAAATAATTTACATTTTTACATGAAAGAAAGATAATATAAAAAATGATTTTCTATATATACTATTATGAATATAATTTTATTAAGAAATAAGAAATTAATTTTCTTCTTACATAAATATTTATATATATATATATATTCTATTATGGATATATGTAATATATATAATATTTGGATACATATTCTGAGATATTTTCTTTAATTAAAATAAGTATTTTTAAATTAAATGTAATCAACTTAAATATAATTATATATAATTATGAACATATTATATGCCCACATAACAACTATACATATATCATAAATAGCCAAAATACTATATAAATTAATGTCTAACAGTCGAATGCATAACTTTAAAAGTCCATTACAAACTAATGATAAATGTATATCGTATATTTTTTTTTTATTTTTTTTGTTTTTTTATTGTATATATACAATATTGGTGTCAAATTGAAGATCGTAAAAAATAATTAATTATATAAATTATACGTTAAAACGGTTAAAATATTAAAGAAGTTATTCGATTTTAAAAAATAAGAAAAATGAAAAATATAATAATTAATGCGTACACACACAAATTTGGAAAATTCGTTTTACATAATTCTATTTTTTATTTAATTTTAAAAATAATTTATTTAAAGAAAATGGACTATAAAGAACAATCAAACCACAAAAATTTATTATTTATTATTTTTAATATAATTTTATCACTTTTTTAGTAATGTGATTTAGGCGGGAAAATATTTGGGTTACTATGCTAAGAATATTCTCTCTTTATATATATATATATATATATATATATATATATATATAGGGAGGAGATCTATGAGACCACAACTATAGGTAAGAACATATGACCCAACCCACACCATCCAATAAAATATATAAAATAGAAGGCTAGGATTTAATGGAATTTTTCAATAATAAAAATATGGGGGGATCGAATAGGGTACAATAGGAACATCAATTTCGAAAAAATAACCGTTTATTTGAAAATGCGGGAATGAGATCTTCTTCTTCCCTATTCCCATCCATCCCACTTCCATAATCACCACCTTCTTCCTCCACGATCCATTCCCACGTAAAAATAGAACCGAAAAATAGAAATAAAATCGATACCAAACCGGAAAACAACATCAAGATTGAAAATCAAGCAACGAAACACAAATCATCAAATCAACTAAAACACCAAAATCGTCATACACATCACTACAAGAAATATGGTCTATACCAACACAAATTTAATGACGCTACCAAAAAGCGTCGTTATAAATAAGTATTTAATGACGCTTTTTAAAAAATCGTTGTTAATTATAAAAATTAGTGACACTTATTAGAAAGCGTTAGTAATTTAGTCAATTTAATGACACTTTTATTGAAGTGTCATTATTTCAATAAAATTACTTGACTTTTTTTATAAGTGTCACGCTAATTATAGAATTTAGTTCGCTTTTTTTTTTTGTATCCTTAAAACAACAACGCTTAGTAAAAAGCGTCATAAAATTGATGACACTTTCTAATTTAGTTACACATTTTTTTAATTGTCGCCAAACTTTTAAAATTTACTTACACTTTTATTCTTTGTGTCACCAAAATGACGACACTTATTAAAAAGCGTCATAAAATTGATGACACTTCCTATTTTACCTATATATTTTTTTATTTGTCATAAATTTTTAAAAATCTACTTACACTTTTATTGTTTCTGTCATTAAAATAACGACGCTTATTAAAAAGCGTCACAAAGCAAACAATTAGAATATCTATTGTCACGCCCCAAATGCGGCCAATGACAATGATCAATCACTTAAATAGAAATA
Organism: Rehmannia glutinosa; assembly: GCA_016081115.2. Classification (NCBI taxonomy): domain Eukaryota; kingdom Viridiplantae; phylum Streptophyta; class Magnoliopsida; order Lamiales; family Orobanchaceae; genus Rehmannia; species Rehmannia glutinosa. Next base: position 161,323 of record JABTTQ020002717.1, on the reverse strand, counting down.
AACCAACAGTCTAAACCAATGATACAAAACTCCAAGTGAAATAGAGTCTAATGCGCGGAATAAAATAAACACAAATGTACGAAATACATCTCAAGGTCCGATAACATCCGAATACTATCCATCAAAATATCCGAATTTAAACTTACAGTCCAAACTAAAACAGAATGAAGGAGTTTAACAATAACAAAAGCAAAAGAAAATGTCGCTCGACATCAATGATTATAGGAACTAGTACGACAGGCGGAGCACGGGATTCAGTCCGTGGTAGGTTCGACGTCTTCAACGTACTCCTCATCTAAAGGTTAGAAAATAGGAGGGGATGAGACATAAATCTCAGTGGATGGGGTGATCGTGTGAGAGTGTGGCGATGTATATAGTTAATGCGAGAAAATGGTTGTATGAAAACGCGTGAGGTATGATGCATGTTTTCACACATAGTCCACAAGCGTCGTGATAAATATATATTAAGTAATATACTTATACGATTTAAGAAATAGTTTGTGGCCACACAAGCACTATGATTGAGCAAGACATGTAGGATTGCGTCTTGAATGTAACGCCAATCCTATGCAAACGAATAAAGGTTGCGTGCGGTTTGTAGCGCCAACCAATGCAATACAAGTAAGCGGTTGCGTCACGGTTTGTATCACCAACCAATGCAATACAAGTAGTGGTTGCGTGCGGTTTTGTAGCACCAACCAATCGAGTCCAATTAACTCCGGAATCATGTGGATCGGACAACGATTCCTTCGTTCTTCCTTGTAACTCCCGTTAAAGATGGTCAAGACTGTCACCTTATCGCTCCATAGGCAAAGACAAAATCCACATTGGAACTTGCAAGGCTCGGATTCGTCATAATCATGATTATACCTCAAGTACTACGACCTGCTTCCCTTGGACAAACTCCGTCCCTCGGTTGCGGGATTAGGGCGATGGGGCGGAAGAGTGGAAAAGCGGCCCGCTGCCCGATTCCATCCCCGACGTATCCATTCGTATTGTGAGCTCGACACACCAAGTTGACTCAGGCAGGAAAGTAAATATAAGTTCGGGTAGTCAATCGAGGCGATCGAGTATTATTGATTCGGGAAGCATTTTAAGAAAGTTTTTCGAAAATTTGCGCAAAGCAATTATAAGCGTTGGTGGAGTTATTTGGATGAAGATGATTATCGGGAGGATAAGCAATCTTCGATATCTTGAAAGATTAGGTGGAACATAAGTCCCGTTATAGATTCAAAATCGCAAGGCGAGGAAGTAAGCCCCACGATCGCGTATTAATCGGTCAAGACGATCCGATAAGTCGAGGGATTTTTGAGAAAATAAAATATTTTAATCAATAATTAAAGTCAGAGGGTCCAGGGATGTTCTTTAAAATAAAAAAATAATTTGAGTTAAGTCCTTGTAAAAAGAAAATTTACAATTAGCCCCATTCGTAAAAAACCAATTCTTTTGGGGTTAAATATTGAATAGATAAATGTCCCGACCTTGAAAAATTATGAGGCCAGTTCCTAAATTCCCTAAATTATTCAGATATTCTGGTTTTTAAAGTTTTGAGGTAAAGTTTTTATAAAATTTGCACATTAGCCCCAAATTTGTTAAAATTATCATTTCGGTCCCTAAGTTTAAAATAATTGGAACTCACAAAATGGAAGGGCTTTTAATGTGATTCAAGTTGAAAAATGTCACTAAGGTCAGTGGGATATTGGGACAAAAACAGTTTTAAAAAGAAATAAGTATAGGCCCCTTAACTTTTGAAAATCTCATTTTTGTCTCATTTGAAATAATTGTCTTTAAGGCTTTTAGGGTCCGATTGTTATGAAATTTGAACCTTGGGTCCAACATATCATTATGTTATAGTTAAATTAGTATTTCCAGGTGCATGGACTGCATAATTTCTGGAAATTTCATTTTGGTCCTCAATTTTAATCTTTTACAATTTGGTCCCTCAAGTTTTATAAAATTACTTTCCAAGCTCTAAACACTTGGATTTTTGGAATACACTTAAAATATATTATTTCCAGTCCCTTAAGAGTTAAAATTTCAAATTTTAAAAATAGGGCCTGGTACAGTTTCGAAAATTACAAAATAGCCCTTAAACTTCTAAATTTTTTTCAATCTAGTCCTTGGGCTTTTAAAGGTTGATTTTATTTATCTAAAAACTATTAAAACTTTATTAAAATGTTAAAACATTATTTTTGAACCTGAGTACAGTCCCAAAACTCAAAAATTACAGAGGGGTCCCTTAAGTTTTATTTTCTTGCAATTAAGTCCACCAACTTTCCATTTTCGCATTTTAAGTCCAAAAATTAAAATTTAATCAATTATGCTCGAATTTTCCAGGTTATAAGTCATACAAAACATAGATTTCAAGAGTCATACACATACATGACCATCTCATTAAAGAATTCATCAAATATAACAATAAAGTGTACACGTATGCCTAATTTTTCGATAAATCGCATTTTTGATCAACACTTGAGAAATTTTCAACTTGATACAAGAAAATATCATGCAATACATAATATATATATCTCAAGTGCTCAATAACAAAATACTACATGCATTTTAATTAAAACACCTAGAAGTTGAAAGAATTTTTCCACCCACCTTAAAGATTGATTTGTTGGTGAAAAATGGAATAAATCACTCTTGATGAAGGAGTGACTTAGGTCAGCCCCTAAGTCAAGGAGTATCAAAAAAATATAGGAGTTAGAAAAATGAGGTTAAAATTTAAGGAAAAGAAGAAAGGGGTGAAGAAAATTGGTAAAACTACACTTACCTTGTGTAGTAGATGAAATGAGGCTAGTAGAGGTCTCAAAATGGGTATCCTTGCTCACTCTTAAACCAATTCTTGAGGTCAGCCCCTAAAACTCCAAAAATGAAAATGGAGTATCAAAATTTTGGAAAATAGAAGAGAAGAAGAAAATGTACTAAAAATCCCATTTCTTACCTTCTAGTCCAAATTCCTTCACAATTTCTTGAGATCTAGTCAAGATGGTTCCAAGTCTCTATTATCTTCAAGTTGTCTTCTAAGTGTACCTCAAACCAAAAATCAAACTTAGGTTAAGAAATGAAGAGGATGAGCTAGAAATATCAAAATTGATTGAAGAAGAAAATTCCTTACATTGTAGTAGTGATAGTTTCGAAAATAAAGAAGTAAGAAGAGTTCTTGTGCTTTTGTTAAGTGTTTGAAGAAAGAAGAAAGTGTTTGAAGATATGAAGAAAGTATTCTTGAAGATATGAAGAAAGTGTGTTTGAAGATATGGAGAAGTGTTTGAATATATGAAGAAGGTGTGTTTGAAGATATGAAGAAATATTTGAAGATATGAAGATTATTTGAAATTATGAAGAATGTGTGTTTTGAAGATATGAATATTGTTTGAAGATTTGAAGATATGTGTTTTGAAGATATGAAGATTGTTTGAAGATTTGGAGAATGTGTGTTTGAAGATATGAAGATTGTTTGAAAATTTGAAGATGTGTGTTTGAAGATATGAAGATTGTTTGAAGATTTGAAGAAGAAGATGAACTTATGCTTAGAGAAAATGTTGGAGGATTTTTGGAGAGAAGGCTGGAGAGAAGATTTGTTTTTTTTTGGTTAAATGATGAGTTAGGATAATAATTGAGGAAGTTAGAACATAAATTAATAGCTAGGTTACTTTATTAGGGACAATTGGCCAAAATGTAGGTTTTAGGGAGAAATTTAAAATTTGTTGAGTTGACTAATGGGGTAGTGGGATTTGTAGAGAAAATTTTTAATTGTAGGCTCAAGACATAAAATAAAATAGAAATAAAATTATCAAAATTTTATTTATTATTCCCATAATAATCTAGTTGGGAGATACAAAAAAAAAAAAAATAGTACAACAACAACAACAACAAACTAAGCGCCAATCCCACAAACTCCGCTGCATATAGGCAGGCAACCCGTCTATATGTTGCGATCCCAAGCCGGATAAAAGAGGAGGGTTGCGTTAGGTCGACAACCAGCGTAAAACTCTTGTCATTTCCTTATGGTATGGATCATATAAGACATCGTGATAAAATAAAATAGTAATGAAAGAAAAATGAGTTATTTTCCCATTTTAGGTGATAAATTCGAAAATTAGGGAAAACAATTATTTGGTTTCTTTTCTTTATAAAATTGAGGAAAAATAAAATGTATAAATATCCATAATTAAATATTTAGAAACTTAAAATAAAGATATGAAATAAGAAATGTGTACTCCAAAAATAAATTGGAAGTTTGTTGGGATGAATTATAAAATAAGATGAAATATTCGGATAAGGGTCGGAATATACTCCTAAATTATCGAGGATCCAAAAATTCTAAAGTCGTAGTCAACCCACCAAGTATTAGTACTAGAGGAGAATATAAAATCATTATGCTCGAAAATAAGGAGACGTAATTGACATTGGAAGAAATAAATAAGAGTCGTGTCGCGTTTCATTAATAATAGGTTTGTGATACATAGCCGAATAAATAATTACTACATAACACCGTATCTCACGTTGTTAAAATTCGGGAGCCTCACATCTATCCCACATCGAAAGATTGAAGTATTGAGAGTAACTTTGAGAGTTAATAAATAGAAGACATGTGGTGTATAATTGAATAACGAAAGTAGATTCAAAATGAATCAAAAATTAAATATTAAGTTTAATTTTTTATAAAAATTAATTAATAAATAACTGATCTTTAATAAATTTTACAAAAGCTAGAAATGTAAAAATCGTCATAAAAATAATGACACTAATTTTCAAAAGCGTCGCAATTTTAAAGACGCTTAATAGCGTCCCTAAATTTAACAACGCTTTTAGCATAAGCAAAACTTCATTTAAAATAATATTAAATTTTTATTAATTGTGACGAGAAAATAGCGTCACCACATAATGACGCATTTGATAAAAGTGTCGAAATGTGATTTACCTACACATAGATCTTGCGTCATGGATATTTTCGTGACATCAAATTTAACAACGCAACTCATGATGCTTTCAAAAGCGTAGGTAATATACATTGTGGCTAATAAGCGTCACCAAGAGAAAATTTTAGCGTCACTAAACACCATTTTTTTGTAGTGCATCAATGAAATCGAGATTGCGATGTCACAAAGACATGATTCCCCCACGATCCATTCGCATCAAGGTAATAATTTCACACCAATTCATCTGTAAAATGTGTTGTTTGAATGCATGTAATGTTGAACAATGAAAAAATTTACGACCCCACAAAGAACACAAAAAGGAATGTATAATTATAACAAATATTGTGTGTGTTTATTATAAGTATTTTATACATATAGCTTTCTAATTATGTAAAGAAATCCTCAAACAGGGAGAAGCATAGGCGAAACGCTTTTAAGAAATTCGAGCGAAAGGGATTCAAAAGTAGATTGAATGGACTTCCCCGGATTAGAGTTGTCGGCCTTATTGATCGGTTGATCGGTTCCTTCCATCACCTCGGTTCTCGGTGATCTCCGGCCATTTCGAAATCCTCGGTTTGGATTCAATTCAACTCAATTGCTACTCAATATTCGAAAATCGCCATTATCCAAGGGTGGTTACTTAGAGTTCCCAAAAATTATTTCGAATTAACCATAAGTCGGTTTCTCAAACTATAATTTTTTTTTCAAATTATTACTGTTAGAGTTATATTTCTATGGGGGTATTTTTGTATTTTCCCTTCTTAGTTGATAGCTAGGGTTTTATCTATATATTAGTAGCCTCCTCCCCATTTGTATTGTATTGTTTTCATTAATATTTGTTGTACTTCTCAAGTGTTCTTCAATTCATCTTCTCCATTTTTCTATCATGTTCATGTGTACCAATTAATCTAACATGGTATCAAGAGCAAGGTTTTAAAAGCATCATCGACTTCTCGTGCCCCATCCTCATTCATCCGTTCTTGTTGTGCCCCATCGTCCACCTTCTCGCCTTTCAGGACCTCACCCAAAGGTTCTTTGATAATGAGTGTAGTTCTTTGTAAACAACCAGGACATTGGAAGGCTCAATGTCACGAGTTGAATAAAGGTGGTCAACAACGTTTTCAACGAGAAAAATCCACGACCTCCCCAACATCGGTTTGTCCATCCAAATCAACGTGGTTTTAGGCGCCCCCACCGACTCGTGTTCTTTGCACTGTACCTCATCGTTACGTGACGTGGGAACTCTTACCTCGATCGACCTTCTATGGATACAATTGCGAACAATTTGAAATTTCTTGCCTCATCTCATGCTTTGTCTGCCTCGGGTTTGTCGACTCAGGCACTCGTCGGGTATATCTTCCTCTCTTTGGGTATTAGATTAGAGCTTTTCATCATATGTCCCCGATATATCATGTTTTACTTCCATTTCACCCACATATGCTAGACTGTTATTCTTTTCGATGGTACTTTGTTACCATTAGCGGGAATTGATCTGTAGCCACACCTCAATTGTCTCTTCCACATGTCTACCATATTCCCAAACTTGCATTAAATCTTGTTTACATTGCCAATTGTGTGATTCGGGTTACTTAGTATCATTCTCTCCTACTTAACATTGTGTGCGGGATCCAAATTCCGGGAGGCGATTGGGACGAGGCCATAGGCACGGAGAGTTATACATTTTGGATGAGCTCGGAGTACCCTCTATCGCAGCTTCTACTTTGTTGATTTGTCTTCTTTTCGTTTGAGTCCTTCATCGTCTAGCTTTTATTTGTGGCATTCTCATTTTGGGTCATGTTTAGTCTTCACGTTTAAGATTTTTGGTTTCTACGAGTTCATTAGGAAAATTGTCATCTCATGATATTTCTGATTGTAGTGGTTGTAAATCGGCAAAATTTTCCGCTTTACCTTTTAATCGGAGTGTTTCTTCTTCTCTTTGCACCATTTGATTTGGTTCATTCGATGTGTGGGGACTGCTCCCATTTCCACAAAGGGGTTCTCGATATTATGTCTCTTTTATTGATGATTATTCTCGTTATTGTTGGGTTTATTTTATGAAGCATCGTTCGATTTTACTCGAGTATATATACTTCCTTTCGAGCTTTTGTAAAAACTCGATTCTCTCGCTATCATAAAATGCTTTAGATGTGACTTGGGTGGGAATACACATCTAATAATTTTCGTGAATTGCTTGCTTTGGATGGGACTTTACATCAAACTTCTTGCACTGAGATACTCACGAACAAAATGGTATTCTTTGAAAGAAAACATAGGCATATCATTGAAACTGCTCGCTCACTTTTACTATCTAGTTCAGTTCCAAGTGAATTCTGGGGAAGCCGTTCTTACCGCTGTCCATTGTATAAATAGGATTCCATCATCCATTACATCTAATTTATCACCATTTCAGAGACTTTATGGTTCCACCCCTAGTTATTCGTCTTTACGAGTCTTTGGTTGTGCATGTTTTGTCCTTCGTCCTCATGTTGAACGCATCAAATTATCTTCTCGTTCAGCTATTTGTGTTTTCTTAGGATATGGAGAAGGTCAGAAGGGATACCGTTGCTTTGATCCTGTTGCTCAAAAATTATATGTGTCTCGTCATGTATTTTTTCTTGAGCATATTCCATTCTTCTCTATTCCCTCTAGTCTCATAGCATCTCCAAAACGATCTTGTTCATATTGATCCATTCTCGGATAACACGAGATAGAGACTCATCGAGATCATCTGCTGCTCCGTCTACGCTACGGCACCCCAATCGCTTCCTGAAATTGTGGATCGTTTGCCTCCTCGATATCCCAACGTACACGTAAGTCCACTCGATTACGACTTTGTTTATTCTTCTTATTCTCCCGCATTTGCTTCATTTTTGTCCTCTATTCACCAAATTTCTGAACCACACTCCTATAAAGCGTTCGATCCTTTATGGCGGATGCTTATGACCGAGAACTTTACGCTTTGCATAAAACAAACACTTGGGATTTGGTATCTTTACCACCTGGTAAACGAGCAATTGGTTCGCGTTGGGTTTATAAAATTAAAACCAAATCGATGGTTCGATTGAGTGATATAAAGCACGATTGGTTGCTAAAGGTTATTCACAACGATATGGTATGGATTATGAGGAAACATTTGCCCTGTTGCAAAGATGACTACCGTTCGTACTCTTATTGTTGTTTCTTCTGTCCGAAACTGGCACATATCTCAATTGGATGTCAAAAATGCCTTCTTGAATGGTGATCTTCAAGAAGAAGTTTACATGATCCCACCACCTGGAGTTCCTCATAATCAGGGCGAAGTTTGCAAGCTTAAGAAAGCATTGTATGGTCTCAAACAGGCTCCACGGGCTTGGTTCGAAAAATTCTCTGTCGTCTTACTTCACTTGGTTTTAGTTCATAACCATGATTCTGCCCTTTTCTTCAAGCGTACATGTGCTGGTATTATTCTTCTTTCCTTATATGTTGATGACATGATCATCACCGGTGATGATGTTGATGGGATTGCATTGTTGAAATCTGAGTTAGCTTCTCGCTTTGAAATGAAAGATTTGGGACCTTTGCGATATTTCTTGGGTATTGAGGTAGCCCGCTCCCCGAGGTTATCTTTTTCACGATCTAAGTACATTGCTTTGACATACTTGATCGAGCTCGTCTTGCGATACTCGGACGGTTGATACGCCTCTTGAACTTAATGTTCGATATTCTCCTTCGATGGCACCCGTTTATCGATCTACCTTATATCGCACTATTGTTGGAAGTTTGGTTTATTTAACCATTACGCGTCCGATCTTGCATATCTTTGTTCATATTGTGAGTCGATTTGTCACTTGCCCCACTACGATTCATTGGGCTGCGATTTACTCGTATCTTGCGATACCTCTGTGGCACTCTTTTTCGAGAGTCTTTTGTTTCCATCTACATCTTCATTAGAGTTGAGGGCATATTCGTGCGATTGGGCGGTGATCCTACTGCGATCGAAAATCCACTCTTGGTTTTTGTATTTTTCTTGGAGACTCACTTATTTCTTGGAAGAGTAAGAAACAAAATGTTGTGTCTCGATCCTCCACAGAGCGAGTATCGGGCAATGGCTTCTACTACAACCGAAATAGTTTGGTTACGTTGGCTTCTTGCGGATATGGAAATTGGAGCTTAACTAGAGTAGTTTGATTAGTGCCTTCATGGAACTTAACACTACTTGATGTCGTAAGTTATTGTACAAGTTGTTACATTATATCTATTTTTAGTAATTTTTTTTTGGAAATGGTTGATGTATGGTGTGTTGAAACCGGAAGTAAATATTTATGTGTTTGACAACTTAAATAACCTCATGCATGTTATTTCTGTTTTTCAGTAGTGTGTTTGTTTCTGAAAATGGTTAATGCTTGGTCTGTTGAAACCGGAAGTAAGCCCAAGGGTATTTATATGTGCTTGACAACTTAAATTACCTTATGCATGGTTTAAAGGAGTCCTATCATTCATATTCCTGGAAGATGGTTGAACTTTATCATTTCATCTAACCCACATTTTTGATAAAAAAATATATTAAAAGGCGTCAAAAATAATTTTGTGTTTATCGTGGAGTAACGAAATAGCAAACATATTATAATGATCACAAAAGCAATTGTCGATGGCTGCCTTTTCTAATGAAAAATCAAACAAGGTTATACAAAAAAAAAAAAGTAAATTGGTATAAAAAAAATTAATGATATGGCAGGGACTTTCTCATAACTATAATTTATGAGGCTTATGTATAATCAAGAAAATTTTTGCTTCTATATGAGCTTTCCTATCTGCCAAGCCTTATGTATTTAACTAATAATTATAAGTGGAAAATAAGTTTGAATTTAATATGAGTCCAGAACTATTTCAATTTGAATTTGGTGAAATTGAAACTATACTGCCCTCTCTCATAATCGAGATGAATTGAGGTAGTAATCCTCAACAACGAGCTTTTAGGGTACATTTATTGTTTAAAGGGGAAAAGGAGTGTCAAAATCCTTTCGATGTGATCATGATTCAAGTTTTCAGCCATAGCTCTTTCAGCACTGAAATCCTCTGCTTGAATTTTAACAGGATCAGAACTCTGATTTGCTTCATGGTCGCTGGAGACTGCATGAGCTTCTTCTAATCTCAATACACTAGCAGAGTGATCATGTTATGGTTTGTTCATCAGTTCCAATAGTTGGTTGATAATTATCAAATACAATTATTCAAATAATAATTACATTAATATAATAAATATCTTATATTTATTTAATTCCAAATCTTGTTAAAACTGTAGAATACCATATATATCCCGGAATTAACTACTGGTGGGAGCACAACTAGTGGATATCAAACATGGTACATGTTGGAATTTGTTTTTGATAAATGAGGTGTTGACCCGATTTTGACCAAATAATTAAGTGGTTTCCATTAGTGAAAAATGGAATTAAATTAATTGTAAAAGTTCTATTAAGAGAGTAGATGAGAATAGCATTTGAAATTTCTCAAAACCGATTCCGGGTGAATGAGAAATTAATGCTAGAAGTTAGCCACTTAATACAAATAAATGGTATGGAAAATGGAAAATGTGGGGAGGAGAAATGCTCCATCTCACATAGAAAAAAGGATGATAAGTTTGCACACTTTATATAACCCAAGTTGGACTTATGCGTTTAGGCCCTTGGGGGCACCAAAGTTATTAAAGGGGTGAGAACCTACATACTTGTGAGTTTGGTTCAAAGCACACACGCGCGCGTCGTCGCCGCCGCCCGCCGCCAAGACCATGGGCTTGGGCTTCAAGGCCCTTATTCTTTTTGACCAAAACCCTTTAAAAATAAATGTTTAATTAATTTTTATAATTAATTAAATGGATGGCCCGTGCGTCTGCCAAACTTTTGCGCACTAACGACGGCGGGCGGGCGCAACCCGTGCGTGCAGTCGTGCGCCCAACAGTGCGTCATCGATCAAAATGTGTCTTTTTGAGCCAAAAGACGCGATATTTCCATACGAGGCGCTTGAGGCCTATAACTATCGACCCACGTAGATGAATTTGAACACGAAAATCTTAAGATAATAACTTTGTCATTTTGCATATGAGCATATTGACATCCTTCATTCAAAAGCTTGAAAGTTCAAACTCTTGTTGTTCCTTTGTTGTTCCGATTTTGCTAGTCTTTTAACCGGAGCTGTAAAAGTCGTTGTATCTTAGAGGCGCGCCCGAACTATAAGCACTCGGTATATGGGCGTTTTTCGTCTTGCGGAGACTGAATCAAATTCGGGCTTCGACTTTAGCTATCACTATACACTTTGCCATTTTCTAAACAAACCTTACATATCTTACCAAACAACATCGCAAGACGAAAAATTACCGTTTCCATTGAAAGCGATGGCATCATCTTCGATCTCTTTCACACCAATGGTTCTTGCTCCGCTCACCACGAAAAGCCGCCCAAGTTCTCCGTGGCAGGCTTCAAACGTTGGCAAAAGATCTTTGTTCTACCTCACCACCTTGGGTTGTCTCGTTTTCTAAAAGACGTCCCCTACCGCCGTTGGAGATGTCAAAGTTGACAACAACCGGAGAATCGTTGTGGATGCTTGGCATAACGGTGATTTTACGTCACAAATACGTGTTGAGCGGGCTAGACGACACCGTCTACAATGTGTATATCACGTTCAGACATCCAAGAATCGTGGGATTCCTTGGAAAAGAAGTACAAGATGGAAGATGCGGCACAAAGAAATTTGTTGTCGGCAAATTTGAGTACAAGATGGTTGACACCAAGACGATGATCAACCAAGTTCGGGGATTCAAATCATACTTCACGATTTAGTGTGCGAAGGGATGATTTTGAATGAATCATTTCAAGTGGCTACAATAATCCAAAAGTTGCCGCCATTGTGGAAGGATTTCAAAAACTACCTTAAGCACAAGTGTAAAGAGATGGGGCTTGATGATCTAATTGTTCGACTTCACATCAAGGAAGACAACCGAAAATCGGATGTGAAATCCGATGAAGTCTGGAATGGAGGTTAAGGCTAATCTTGCGAGAATCGAGCACTAGCAAGCAACGCAAGCACTCAGGGAAGGAAAAAGGAAAGGCCAAAAGTTCAAGGATAATTGCTACAAGCGGCAAACCGAACCACATGGCGAAGGATTGCCGACACCTAAAAAGCAATCAAGGTGGCAACCAACAAACCAATGTGACGGAGGACAAGTCGGTTCCAATCGACATGTCGGAGCTCGATCACCGCCGTTGTGTTTGAAGCGATATGGTGGATAACCCAAGGGAGTGGTGGATAGATACGGGGCTACTCGTCACATTTGTGCCGACAAGGAAATGTTCTCCTCTTACACTCCGATTAATGGAAGGAAGCGTTCATGGGAACTCTTCGACTTCCAACATCGTTGGGCTTGGAAATGTGGTGCTCAAGATGACTTAGGAAAGAAGCCTACCTTTGTAGATGTCTTTGCATGTCCCGGACATCCGCAAGAATTTGGTTTCGGTCCTTTGCTTAGTAAGACCGGGTTTAGACTAGTGTTTGAGTCCGACAAGTTTGTGATGACCAAGAATGATCGGTTTCTATGTAAAGGTTACCTTGATAAGGGCTTGTTTAAAATGTATGTAATGTCTTTTTTTCACTAAGAGCGAAGAATAAAAACGTTACTTATGTTTACTTGTTAGATTGTTCTAATTTATGGCATGGTAGATTAGGACACGTAAACTTCAACACAATTAAAAGGTTAGTGAATCTGGAATTAATACCTACGTTTAAAACCGATTCACAAGACAAATGCGAAATTTGTGTTGAAGCAAAATTGAAAATACGATCGCGAAAATCTTACTCATGGCGTACGGTGTCAAGTTTTAGTATAGGTTTTGAAAGTAGGGTTATCGTCTCCACATGGATTGTTATCGAATTTTATACTAAGTACTCTAATTAAAATAGCTTAATTCTATCTAGAAATCGAAAAGAGATGATGATTGATTAAACTAAAAATAAAACTAAAATTAAGCAAATAAATTGGTTCGACAATTTATCAAACACGTAGAAGATGAATTCTAGAGGTTGATTTCACCTAGTTATCCCCTATGTTTACAATCCGGTTTATTAATCACAAGTTATTAATCTATAAGCCAATATTCCTATCGTTTATCACTTCCTCTATCGAGTGCCAAGTGATTACAGGTTCTAATTTACGATTTCGATATCTCTATAAAAATCATAAATTAAATCTATCGCTCAATGAATATTCTATCACGAGGCTTCAAAAGATTCATAAATCTCTCGATTCTATGAAACCCTAAGTTGTGCTATTCTATGGCCGGACGTTTAATTACCTCTCTCGGCGTCAAATCAAACACACCAAATAATCTAAATTATTGATCGAGATAATCCGATGCAATCAAATCAAATAGCACAAATAGATTAATAAACATGCGGATATCATAAACCGAAATCAAAACATAGGTTCAAACGTAAGTTACATCAATCCCTAGAAATATGGGTTTAGCTCATGTTGGATGTACAAAAATTCATGAAGAAATAATTATACATCTCAAGAAATCGACAAAGAAAAACAAAGAAAGAATTGAGAAGAAAAGAGAAAGGAATTCTCTTTGTGTCCCCAGGAGAAGTGCCTCAATTGATGTCCCGAACCCTCGCTCCTAGTCTCTTGCCTTGCGTTGTGCTCAAAATAATGTCCAACCCCATCCCGTCACGAGATTCATTGTATTTATATCCTTCAAACCCTCAAAATCCATACAAAAACGGCCCAAAAATAAAAGGCCCGATTTGACCCATCGCTTGTGACTGCGCTGGAAGACACGTCTTTGCGCAGCGCCCTAAGAACGTCCCTTTCGTCCGCTCAACTCACGCCGGGCGCTGCGCCCAGCCTTGAGGTTCTGCCGCGCCCTGAAGATGAAAATCTGTTCTTTGTTGTTGTATGCGCGTTGCGTGTGGGGATGGCGCGGCAGTGCGCTTATCGTCACCCTGCTTCTTCTTTGCCGCCCGATCGGCTATTCTTCTTTGCATGTTCTTTGGGCCTGCTTCTTCTGCGATTGGCACATCTTGGCGATTGGCATTCTTCTTTGAACTGCTGATTGGCCTGCTTTCTTTGGATGCTTGGCCACTGCTTCTCACACGCCCTCTTGCTATTTTTTTTGGGCTGCTGACCCTTGTGTATGGCGCTGCAGCTGCATCCTTGATATGCGTCTTTGTCTATTTTGTACCCCCACGCTGCGGCGGGGAGTTTTAGTGACTACTGACGGCCTTTCGTGCTCGTCGATATTTTTCCGTTTTTAGCTTTTAAAATGTGATCTTCACCGTCCAAACACGTCGTTTTCATCATTCTTGATCATTTCGGCTACCAAAATTAGTCCCAACTCACAAACGACAACTAATGAGACAAACTCGACTCTAACGACGCTAAAATACTCGAAAACACCGCAAAATCTGAGTCTAGAATACTCAATACATTGGTATAAAAACCAACTTAACGATGTCGTTTCATTTGGTGACGAGAAGTACCAAACCACTCGAGTTAATTCATAAATATGTGTGTGATTTAAAACTTGTGCAAACTCGGGTGGGAAAAAATACTTCATAACGTTTATAGACGATTGCACAAGATATTGCTATGTGTATCTTTTGAAAATCAAAGATGAAGCTTTAGTAGCTTTTAAAATTTATAAGAATGAAGTTGAAAATTAGCTTAATTTGAAAATTAAGATGATTGAGTGATAGAGGCGGAGAGTATGTTGCTCCGTTTGAAGAATTTTGTTCGGAAGCGGGCATAATTCATCAAACGGTGCACTTTACTCACCTCAATCAAATAGTATTGCGAGAAAGCAAAAATCGTACTCTTAAGGAGATGATGAATGCAATGTTGTTAAGTTAAACTTACCCCAAAACTTGTGGGGGAAATCCATACTTTCGCAAACTACATTCTTAATAAGATCACACACAAAGGTAAAAAAGAAACTCTATATGAGTTATGGAAGGGACGTAAACCGTCATATAAATACCTCAAACTATGGGGGTATTTGGCTAAAGTCGAAGTATCTATGCCGAAACAAGTGAGAATCGAGTCCAAAGACGATCAATTGTGATTTCATTGGATATGCTAACAATAGTAGTGCATATCGATTTTTAGTGCACAAGTCGGCAATTCCTAATATAAATGAAGGTATGATCATTGAATCTTGGAATCTTTGCATTCCTCAAGAATATCTTTCCGAACAAAGAACGGAAGGAAGAAAGTTCAAGTAAACGGACTTACGATCTTTGCAAGGTTACCTCAAAGTGATGATGAAGAGGAACCAAGACGCGATAAAAGGACAAAGTAGCTAAGTCTTTTGGTCCCGATTTTCTAACTTATATGTTATAAAATGAACCCCGAACTATTCAAGAAGCATTGTCTAGTCCAGAAGCTCCTCTCTGGAAAGAAGCTATCAAAAATGAGATAGATTCCATCATGCAAAACAACACTTGGGAGTTGGTTGATCTCCCACCGGGTTGCAAACCTTTGGGATGTAAGTGGATCCTTAAAAGGAAGTAAAAAGCGGATGGATCTATTGACAAGTATAAAGCCCGATTGGTAGCTAAAGGGTTTAGACAAAAGGGGGGATATGGCTTCTTCGATACATATTCTCCTATCACGAGGATTACGTCCATTCGTGTTCTCATTGCTATTGTAGCTTTGCATAACCTTGAAATATATCAAATGGACGTTAAGACATCGCTTCTTGAATGGTGAGCTTTAAGATGAGATCTATATGGAACAACCTTGAGGTGTGTAAACTTGTTAAGTCGCTTTATGGACTAAAACAAACACCTAAGCAATGACATAAAAAGTTTGACTCAACTATGAAGTCAAACGGTTTCAAGATCAACGAATGTGACAAGTGTGTCTACATTAAAGGTACTACAAATGATTACGTCATAGTATGCCTTTATGTGGATGATATGTTGATTATGGGCGTAGTCATGATTTTAATCATGAATACTAAGAACATGTTGAAGAAGAACTTTGACATGAAGGATATGAGATTATCGATGTTATATTAGGGATTAAAATCTCTAGAACTTGGATGGAATTGTCTTGTCACGATCCCATTATGTTGAAAGCATACTTAGAAGGTTTAATGCTTTTGATAGTCCTCCTAAGACACACACCCGTAGATCTAAGTCTACACTTGGCCAAGAATAGAGCGAACCAGTTTCTCACCGGAATATGCAAGGGTAATTGGCGATCGATGTACTTAAAGAATTGTACACATCCGGACATTGCATATTCAATGAGTAAACTAAGTAGGTTCACAAGTAACTTGAGTACGGATCACCTGGAAAACCGTGACAAGGGTACTTAGATATTTAAAGTATACCATGAACTATGAAATACTTTATACGAGATATCCAGTATTAGAAGGATCTTGTGATGCCAATTGGATATCGACAAAAAGACTCCAAGTCCACAAGTGGATTTGTTTTCACAAATAGGTGGAAGAAGCGATTAATGTCGTGAAGTCTTCTAAGCGACGTGCATAGCTCGATCCACTATGAAATCCGAGTTCATTGCTTTAGATAAAGCCGGAGAAAGAAGCGAGAATGGCTTAGAAACTTCTTAGAGGATATTCCTTGTTGGAATAAGCCATGCTGTTTGTTATGATACACTTGTGATAGTCAATCGGCATTCGGAAGGGCACAAGCAAGATGTATAATGGTAAGTCTAGACATATACGTCGGAGACACAATACCATTAGGCAGTTGATTTCGAATGGGGTTATTTCGGTTGACTACGTGAAGTCAAAGGAAAACCTTGCGGATCCACTTACGAAAGGCATAAATCGAGATCAACTATATAAATTGTTAAGGGGAATGAGTTTAAAATCCACAACTTAAAGAATGTTCATAGCGGTAACCCAACCTTGTGAATTGGAGATCCCAAGACCTTGGTTCAATGGGACAACTAAGTTATGAATGTTCAGTTGAACACTTGAAAAATGTGTTAGCTCATTCTCGAAACATCTAAGTGAATGAAAACCTGCTGAATGTGGTGAGGTTAAGTTTAAGACTTTTAATGATTCCTATACTGAAAGGTGGAGTATGGCAGGATACTCTTCAATAGGAGATCACTTATATAAGTGAGAAGTAATTACCGCTTCAAAGAAACACTTATGAATATAAGATATGGTCCAAGGCCGAAATGGACACAACGTGAGAACAACAAGTGTTAGATTTGTTATTGTGTAAGTACTGTTGTCTCGGTTTACACAAACGGCTGAGTAGTTCAAGACATCGCGTCACTAAAAGCGGCTAGTAATCCGATAGTATTTTACTAAGGAAAGTTCAAAGCCTTAAACTACCTATCCGATGCAATAACGATTCGCCGAGACTTTCAAGCGAATCGGCATACACGCATGCATTAATTTCATTCATGTGGGGATTGTTGGAATTTGGTCTTTGATAAATGGGGTGTTGACCCGATTTTGACCAAATAATTAAGTGATTTTCATTAGTGAAAAATGGAATTAAATTAATTATAAAAATTCTACTAAGAGAATAGATGAGAATAGCATTTGGAATTTCTCAAAACCGATTAGGGTGAATGGGAAATTAATGCTTTAGAAGTTAGTCACTTAATACAAATAAATGGTATGGAAAATGGAAAATGTGGGGAAAGAGAAATGTTCCATCCCACATAGGAAAAGGATGATAAGTTTGCACACTTTATATATCCCAAGTTGGACTTATGGGTTTGGGCCCTTGGGGCACCCAAGTTTTTAAATGGGTGAGGACCTACATGATTGTGAGTTTGGTTCAAAGCACACACGCCGCCGCCGCCGCCACCGCCCGGCTGGAGTGCGGATCGAGGCGTGGGCACGGGCTTGGGCGCCCTTATTCTTTTTGGACCAAAAACCTTTAAAAATAAATGTTTAATTAATTAAATAGATTTAATTAATTTTCGTAATTAATTAAATAATTTTCCAAGCTCGGGAACAGAGGCTATAACTATCGACCCCTGCAGAATTTGAACACGAAAATCTTAATATAATAACTTTGTCATTTTGCATACGAACATATTGACATCCTTCATTTAAAAGCTTGAAAGTTCAAATTCTTGTTGTTCGTTGTTGTTCGGTTTTGCTAGTGCTACTAATCGAACTGTAAAATCATTGTATCTTAGAGGCGTCGGAGCAGTAGCACTCATAAACGGGGCATTTTTTTGTCTTGCGGAGACGAATTAAATTCAAGCATCGATTTTAGCCTATACACTATACACTTTGCCATTTTCCTAAACACCTTACATATCTTACCAAACAATCTGATCATATTACGACAATTAATAAGTCCACAAAATATGCATATGACGGTAGGGTATCGACCAGGCGACACTTTGTAGCTCGGGATGCCATGATAATTTACCTATAAATTTATTATTATGCACATTTAAAATATATCATTATGTATATATTTATGATATCGTATGTTATAGAGTACTCTACTCGATCGATGTGGATTAGTGTTCGGGATGTCGATCTTCGACCCGCGTTACATTGATCACCTTAGGCGTGGCTTTATTGAGGAGATGACTAGTGTGCAACGTCTCCACGGGATGCTTACTCCACCGAGTCGTTTCCCGAGACAAATGTAATCACAAGAGCATATGATCGGGCACGCATCACACTCACGACCACTCGTATTGCGCCACGGACACCTCACACATATGCGGCAAGTCCATCGGATATGAGCGGAGTCCCTCCACTTCATATCATACAACCTATATGTCGAGCATGTGGATTATGATCGATTCATAACACCCTAGTTCACATCATTTACATCACTCAACATAGATGTGAGAATGGCGGAGTCCATCTCGGATATGCACATCCAAGTTTTCAACATTTGCTTGTACCATTTCCCAGTAGATCTTAGGGGAGTTATACGGACGTGGATCCGAGCTCGTCTACATCCGACCAACATAATATTGATAATCTTGAATACGATCTTTAGGTGGAGCATGCGAGAAAAGACATCCTCCAGGGATGTGGCACCGTGGACACGGATATTAGGATTATCACTAGTCAAAATTATTTTTTAGTAATATTTTGTTAAGATATTTAAATTTTGGATGTAAATATTATTGATTATATTAATATTAATTTGTCTTAAAAAATTGTCCAAATAATAAATACAATAAAACACCAAAATAAACTAAGTTAAATAATACAACAAATATACCTGGTTTTCTTTATTATTTTTAAAAAATCAACAATTTGGCGCAATGTATGAATGCGCCACTTTTCTTTAATTTTGTTTTAAAAATCGATCGCAATGTATGAATGCGCCCGACCATTCACAAATATTAATAATAAACAAATTTAAATTGTTGGCACAATAGTAGAATCGCCCAACCACTGTTCGGCGCATTTACCTGTTGTACCAATGTGTAAAAACACCTCTCCCATTTCCACCTATTTTGACTATTTGGTTACAATTTTACATTATATAAACAATTTTCCAAGCACCAAACTAACAGATATTATTTTAATTTTCCATCAAAAATATTAGTAGTCATCGAAAAAGTATTAGTAGTTACTGGAAGAGTGTAGTTCTCCTAAATAATTTGAACATTTTCCATCAAAAGTATTAGTAGTTTCCATAAAATGTAGTAGTAGGTCCCTGCAAAGTATTAGTTTTTCCCATGAAAGTTTTTGCTGACAAAATTATTAGTTTTTTGCACGAATTTTTTTAGTAATTCTCCTGAAAAGTATTAGTATTTTTTCTTTAAAAGTATCAACAATTGTACTAAAAAATATTAGTAGTCCCACTGAAAAGTATTGCTATTTCCTCTAAATAATTGTAATAAAAATTATAGCACACCCTAACTTCTCGGAACAGCCAGGAGCAAATAACAAGCACCCTACTTAACATACGAAAGGCGTAATAAACAACACGAAGGGTCATAACTTAGTGTATACTAGAAGATGAAAGTAAAATATTCTCGATTCAATTCCGGCGTAGCTGTGCATAAAAACCTTATAACTAAACCAAAATAAGGGGTTTTTATTCTAAAAAAAAGGAACCGATTTTAGATTTAGACATGTGAATATGTATATATATACATATATATATATAATAAAGTCATCCATGGTTTACTTTTTGCTCGGGTTTGATAAGGGTTTTAGATGAAAATTGAGGAACATGTGGATTCCAGGACGGGTGGGGGTGATGGCGCGGGTGGTAACTAGGGGCGACAATGGGATGGAGTGGGCGGGTATTTCAATACCCGGATCGCCCCCCTCCACGGGACGGGGCAGGGCGGATCACCCCATGTTGATTATTTTTTTATTTTCTTTATATTTTTATGTTATATTTTATATTATTAATAATTTTTCAATATTATTTTGTATTATAAATACATTGTTTATAAAATTAGTCATTATATATGTTAAATATAATATTAAATACATAAACTATATTATTTTATATAATATACATTAAATATATTAATAAAATAAAAAAATAGCACGGGGGGCAGGACGGGTACCCACGGGGCGGAGGTGATACCCAGACCCGTCCCACCCCACCACGGGTCATGGGGTGGGGCTGCCCAAACGGGATGGGTACCCATCACAGCGGATCATTTTGTCATCCTTAGTGGTACAACAACATGAGTGATCAACAGAAGGTGGTTGGGTTGAGTTTCAGACAGAGTAAGGTCAAAGGTGGAAGGATTGAACTTATGGCGTTATTTGCGTTATTTGGGTTGTGAACAGTAATAGACGAGTGGAGGTGGGAGGATTGTTGTATTGGGTCTGAGTCGTTTTTGGAATCCATCTAACGGATTAGATATGTTAGACCGTCTAATATGAGACACACTCTTATTTCTCTCTCTCTCTCTCTCTTATAAAGAATTTCAGTAATTTCTTTACTTTATCTTTATTTTTATTAAGTTTCTCATAATTTTGATAACAAAAAAGGTATAAAATAAGTTTAATTTTTCTTGGATTTGTTTTGGCAACTAATCAACATCTCCAAAAAGTCTTCATCACGTCACCATAATTATTATTTTTCTTAAGACAATCAATCACAACCAATAGTTTTTTTTTCTTTTTTGGGCTAAAATTTATGGGAACTCTAATTTTGGTGTAACTGCGAAAAAATATCATATTGACCAGACCTATGGGTTATACCGGATTAACACGGATCTATCACCGACCCGTCAGTTACTGAAATCATTTTAAAATGAAAATCTTGACGTCACTAAATTCTGAATTTTGATCCTATTCCCAAGAAAAATAGAAGAAAAAGGATAATCAGATTACTTCATTTTTCCACTTTCCGTGGATACATCGCCAACACGATCGGGTTCCGTTTGCGTGGGGAATCATATTGGCCGGAATTTTCGTTATCTACAGCAAAATCTACAAAAACAAACACATAAACTGAATACACACAATAAAAGGGTTTTAATGGGTACCCGCGAGGAAGAGAGGCTGCTCCTGGAGGACGGTCTTGTAGAGGTTCCTCTCCTTTTCGTCTATGTTTTTTTATTTACGCAATTTTTTTTTTCGGATTATTGTTACTATATTCTTTACGCTATTCAGTATATTGCGTAATTAGAGAATAGAAAGCTAGTAAATTAGCAAGCTTGTTGGAGTATAGTGTGGTGATAAGTATTTTACATGTTTAAGCTAAGAGGGTTTCTGTTTTTGGGATCTGAATTTTATGAAATTTTATGTGTATGTTTATTTGGGTCCCAGATTTATGTCCTTTTGTTGGGTAATTAAGTCAAAGGAAGAAAAATTATTTTTTCATTTTCTTTTTTGGCTTCGGGCAACAGAGGAAGATGGGGATTTTCATTTTCTGGGAAAATGGTTTATGCTGATCTATTGTTATTAGTTCTTTAGAATTCGAATAAAGTGAAGTTGGTCTGGTTCTAATCTAAGCAACAATTCCAACAAGGTAAAGTACAAAGAGGTTATCAGTAAGGTTTAAATGATTCCCACTTGCCACCATAATGTAAAGTTTCCATACCTTTATCTGTCTTAAATATGCCATTGAATGCTAAACATTTGTTGAGGATGCACGGGCACTTTAAATGTTCAAAGAAATCTAGCTGAAAGGAATATCACTACTCCAGTACCCAATTTAGCTATTTGCAGATTCATGAATAATGTAAAATTTGGGCTAATAATTTGATTTTCAGAAGTCCTACTATGTTTTGCTTTTCTTTGTCTGTTGGTTCTCTTATATCTTTTTGTCTGAAATTGTTGTATAACTCGACCCTGAGTAATAGCTTTCAAAACTTTGCTTCCTTGAAATACCATCTTCACTGAAATTGTTGGGTTATATTCTTAACTTTCATGACATCTTAACAGTAAATATACAAAATTGTAACTCTTGGACTGTGTATTTATTCACTTTTCTCTTATATGCCAGAAGTTATTATACAGCAAATATTCCTGGACTCATGCCTATGATATCTGGACTAGAGAGAAAAAAATAAATGGAAAAAGAAAGAAAGGACAAAGTGAAAGTCTTTTATCCATTCTATTGGACACTGCATCTACTTTGATAATGATTATAATATTGAATTTTCATGTATTTTAGTTTGATGCTCGTCAGTTCGGCTTTTCATTATACATTTTGTTTTCTCCTGTAGGAAGGTAGTAATGGACTATATACTGGTGATGGTTCTATTGACATTAAGGGGAACCCCGTTTTGAAGAGCAACACTGGGAATTGGAGAGCATGCCCTTTCATTCTGGGTATTTACAGACAATATATTACTCCTCAATTTTTTGCTCATTCCTCATTTTTCTAATTTTATATATTGATGGCAGGGACTGAATGTTGTGAGCGTTTAGCTTACTATGGGATTGCAACTAATCTTGTTAGTTATCTCACCAAAAAGTTACACGAAGGAAATGTGCCAGCTGCTAGAAATGTGACCACGTGGCAAGGCACATGTTACCTAACTCCCTAATTGGGGCAGTCCTAGCAGATGCTTACTGGGAAGATATTGGACAATTGCTGCCTTTTCCACTCTTTACTTCATTGTAATCCCCTAACTTCTTTTCATAATTTCAATATTTTTTTGGTCTGAAACCCAGATTATTGGCTGTAAATTGCTTCAGTCTCTTATTTTTGTGTGCTAACATGGTTTCCCATCTCTCACCTATGCAACCATCACCGTCGTCCCCATTATCCAAGTTTGAGTCTTTACAATAGCAGATTTTTGACTCAATTTTTTTTCAATAAATTGTAGATATGCATGTTTTCTTGGATCAGTCCTTAAATTTCTTCATGCACTCTTCATTGCAACAAAGTAAGAGAGTGGAATTGGTCTGATACTGTCTGCAGATTGCATTTCTCCTCAATGAACCTAAACCACGAAAAACATCTCAATCTCCTTGATTCGGTTGGAGTATTGGTGCTACAATCTAAAAAGTCCAACTTCTGTTTCCTCTCTTAAAATTTTTATTTACTTCCATGCACCTATTAAACTCCCGTTGGTGCATGCAAATTTAAGTTATATTTTTTATATTTGGTGCAAGTTGAAGTTTGTCAAACTTTTGGGTTCAACTGGTAAATTTGTTTTGCGCAGGGTTTGTATCTTGTTTGTAAATTTTTTTCGGTAGGTTTAAGTAGAATTGAGGCTAGTCAATTGAGTGAATTGTTGGATTTGATTGTAAATTATTATCAAGGGATTGTGGAACAAAATTTAGATATGTTTCTGGTAGTAAACAATACCCAGGGTCAGTGAGTTTTAGAAAATGCGTTTGTTTTGGTTGATCAGTGAGAAATTTGCTTGAAGCTGGGAATGCAGTTTTTTGGCCCAAAACTACTTGAAAACTTCTGATTTAAAGCTACTGTATCGATGCTTTCAAAATGGTATACTCTAGAATTACAAGGTTTTAAAATGTACGCAAAAGCCTGCATTTAGCTTTTAACTATTTTCACTAATCAAACGGATGAACTTGTTTTCCCATAATCGAACCATTATATAATTAGCTCTTATATTAACTTTTGCATACATTATTCAGAAATTATCTTTAGTCTTTTGTATGTTCTTTGTTTATATATGTTACTTCTTTGGTTGCTACCCATCTGATTAATCCAACTGCTTTTCTCTAAACTTATGAAGGGAATGTGCACGTTGACTCTATCTGCAACTATACCTTATTTTATGCCTCCTGAATGCGTTGACTCTGTATGCCCTTCTGCTACACCTGCTCAATATGCAGTATTTTTCTTCGGGCTATATCTCATAGCCCTCGGAACAGGAGGGATCAAACCATGTGTTTCATCTTTTGGGGCTGATCAGTTTGATGATACTGACCCTGTCGAGAGAGTTAAAAAGGGTTCTTTCTTCAACTGGTTCTATTTTTCTATCAATATTGGTGCTTTGGTATCTAGTAGTTTAATTGTGTGGATTCAAGATAATGCTGGATGGGGCCTTGGTTTTGGCATCCCTGCTTTGTTTATGGGAATTGCTATAGCAAGTTTCTTTTCAGGCACTTCTCTCTATAGATTTCAGAAGCCAGGAGGAAGCCCTATTACCAGAATGTGTCAGGTCCTGGTGGCATCGTGCCGCAAATGGAATTTGTCCTTCCCTGGTGATAGTAGCCTTCTATATGAAACACCGGATAAAAGCTCCGCAATTGAAGGAAGCCGAAAATTGCTGCACACGGATGAATTGAAGTAAATTTTTTTGGGTTACATCTTTTGCTTAGCCTCTAGTTTTCTTTCGGGAAAATAAATTATTTGGTCCTGTAAATTGGACTATTTTGGTATTTAGTCCTCTAAGTAGTCACTTTCAAATTTTAATCTAGTATCTTTTAAAAATTTGGATATTTAGCATATTATGACCGAAATTGTGTAATTTTATTAGAAATTGCTGATATGATCAGAAAATTGGGGATTTTGGTGATATGATGAAAAAATGCCACCATTACATTGAATCCTCAAATTTTTCGCAAAATAATCAAAATTTCTAGATTTCCTAGACATGTTAGCACCCATTGGTCGTAGTTAGCAATTACGGTAAAATTACACAACTTCGGTCAAAATCGGAATTAATGTCTGAATTTTGAAAGATAGTGGACCAAAATTTAAAGATGACTACTTAAGAGGACTAAACCTCTAAGTAGCCCAAGTTATAGGACCAAAAAAACTATTTTATTTTTTCTCTATATAGTTAATGGAGTCTGGTTTGTTTTTCAAAAGAAATTTCCTGCGTTGATGAGGGTGTTTAAAACATATAAATGGCTTGGAATTTCTCAAGGTACTTGGTACTCAATTTATTTTTCTGACAAAACTTGCCATGGTTTTATAAGATCTTTGACTCGTAGGATAGACTGCTTAGTTCAACATTATGCCTTATTGGTAATGGTGCATTTGATATTTTAGTTTGAAATATTCTTCAATTTCAAAGAAAACTGAAATAACCTAGCTTATTCCGGCATTTGCTCAACTCTCTTAATTGATTTGTGTTTTTTTATACTATTGTCATACGACTGTATGGTTGTCGGTTGAGCTCTTTAATAGGCAGCTGTAGCCTTTACTTTGTAGTTGGCTTGTTCATTGGTGATGAAATTTTATCTTCTAGCCAGAATAATCAATTACAGATGCAGTCCTAATTATAAAATACTTTGAGGTCTCCACTTGGTAACAGATGAGAATGCAAATGCACTTGGTCAGCATTATGCCATTCTCAAATTTGTTAGCTTTGTTTTTCTTAATGATGTTAGTTTCCTGAATATTTTATCTAACTGTGCTAAATATCCATGTCCATTTAGAGGTTTGGGGATATTGAGACCATGGTTTAAGGCATCAGTAGATGTTGTCTTTGTTATTAGTCTTGGACCTTCAATGTTGTCAAATTTGTCTAATATATCAGGCACTGTCTTAATTTCTAAGTAAACAAATTAGGTTACTAATTTATTTTGGAATAAAAACTTCTAAACATTTAAAAAGTCTATCCCTTCCTTTCTGATGTTCCTTTTTATGCTCTTCCTTCTTAAGGTGCCTCGATAAAGCTGCTATAATTTCGGACGCCGAAAGCAAAACCGGAGATTACTCCAACCCTTGGAAGATCTGCACAGTAACACAAGTCGAGGAATTAAAGATTTTAATACGCATGTTTCCCATCTGGGCCACCGGAATAGTCTTCTCCGCCGTGTACGCTCAAATGTCGACAATGTTCGTTGAGCAAGGCATGGTGATGGACACTTCGATCGGCTCATTCTCAATCCCTGCAGCCTCTCTCTCTTCTTTCGACGTCATCAGTGTTATTTTCTGGGTCCCGGTTTACGACAAGTTCCTCGTCCCAATCGCCCGAAAACTCACCGGCAAAGAAAGAGGATTCTCCGAGCTACAACGCATGGGAATCGGCCTTTTCCTATCGGTCTTGTGCATGTCGGCCGCTGCGATTGTGGAGATCCGACGGCTGGCGATCGCCGAAGAGCTCGGTATAGTCGATCAACCGATCGCAGTGCCGTTGAGTATTTTCTGGCAAATACCGCAGTATTTTTTATTGGGTGCTGCTGAGGTATTTACGTTTATTGGACAACTTGAGTTTTTTTTACGATCAATCTCCAGACGCCATGCGTAGTTTGTGCAGTGCTTTTTCGCTCCTCACGACTTCGTTGGGAAATTATTTGAGTTCGTTTATTTTGACTGTCGTGACGTCTCTAACTACACGAGGAGGGAAGAGTGGGTGGATACCGGATAATTTGAACGAGGGCCATCTCGACTATTTCTTTTGGCTCTTGGCTGCACTAAGCTTCCTGAATATGGTGATCTACGTTTTTGCGCGAAAATGTACAAATCGAAAAAAAGCGTCGTGAGATTTCTGAGTTTACTGGAAGATGTGGTGGCTGGAGATCTAATTGTTGCTTTATTTTCCCTATTTGATCAGTTTAAGCAAGCAATGGGACCCTCTGTAATTTGAATCTAAAGATTCTTAAAGTTCCAGATTTGGCCAATTCTTTTCTTTCCCTGCACCTGATTAATACATACATGTTTCTGTGCAACATCGATATATCGAGGGATACTTACATTAACTCCCCTGAGGTTTGGTCTAATTACAGAAAAACCAGAAATTCTTAAAAATTAGAAAAAACCCCTTGAGATTTGATTTTGTTAAGTTAGGAGGTTTTGAAATATTTTTGCTTATTACGGGAAAAATGTAAGACATAATCAAATCTTAAAAATGTCTGGACTTTTTGTAATTAGTCCAACCTCAAAGGTGTTTTTGTAATTATTCCATATTATTGGGTACATTTGCAGAAGTTTTTCTTGAGGCACTGACCCTTTGGGTTTAAAATTTACCTTTACCTTGTCTAATATTTGTTGTTATTTTGTAAAACATTTATAAAATGCATACATATATAAAATTTTACTATGTTCGCCAAGATAAATAAATGAATAAATACATTCTCAATTATTTTTAAATAATTTGCTGTATATTCTGAACAATTTCTATAAACTGGAAATCGAAAACTTAAACTGCATATAGAATTACAAATTTCAGCAGATAAATTTGCAAAAACTGAAATTACATAATGTTAATAAGAATATATGACTTGAATCGTGTGTTGACCACACTCTCATTAATACAGATTCGTCCCCTATTCTCTAGACGTCTGTTTCCCAGGATAAGATAGGATAACCGGATTACCTCTTGTCCGGCGAACTGAAACTTACACTGGAAAATATCACCAAATATGCAAGAGGCCAAGAGGAATTTTAGAACAATATGCAGAGAATAGTAAGAGTGCGGATATGTTGTTTGTGGTTTTTGATTCTTTGGAAAATCGACTATTTATAGAGTACGTAAAATATTTGAGAAATTAAATATGTTGCTGTTATAAATGTATATTGTTGTTACAAAATTAATCTGCAAGTTATAGGAATTAATTTATTTGTTGTTACAAATTCTTTTAAATTCAAAAATAACAATCTGCTAATTTACAGATTTAAATTCGAAAATAAAAAAAATAATTTGCAAAACATAGGCTAGACTATGTGGCTAAATTTTAGTGCGATATTCTTGTCCGTAGGTCGAGGCCCGAAACATACCGTAATTTGCATCCTCCATGCTTGCGCGCGTGTAGACAAAGCCTCTAAGCAATATAATCTTACTTCTTAAGAATAAGATAACATTATATATACAAGTCCAAAAAGCCTATGGATGACAATGAGCGGGGACGGGGCTGGTATGGGACATACGTTGTAGTCCATGCCACCCACTTGGGTGGCACCCAAGTGGGTGGATCCACCGGGATCCACACACACCCATGTGGTTGTGTGTGTGTGTATGTGTGATCCAAGGGTGGATCCACCCACTTGAGTGCCACCCAAGTGGGTGGCATGGACCAAACCGGGACATACCATCCCCGTCCCAGAATCCCATTTCAAATACCATCCCTGTACCATTCCCCGTTTTGGCCATCTGGTATGGGGATGGTGAATCTCCGTTCGGGGAACGGGGTCCCCGCGGGGATTCGCCCCATTTTATATTTTTTAATACAAAAATAATTTTTTTACTTAAAATAGTTAATAATTAAAATAGATAATATATCATGAATCACTAGGTAATCTTATAATAACTCCACAATATAAAATACTTTAACAAATTGAGTTAAATACAACAATTTTCGAAATACAAAATCTTGTAATTTTAAAAATTAAAAATCATTATATTATAAAACACATATTTTTTAGGGTTTAATTTTACAATTTAATAAAATAAAAAATATAAACATAATTAATATTAATAATATATATATATATATATATATATATATATATATATATATATATCGGTGAAACGAGGGACGGAAAAATCCCGTTTCATCTAATTGGGGGCGGGGACGGGGACGGGGATGGAACGAGGGATTTAAATACCATCCCTGTCCCATCCCCGGTTTTAGAAAATCGGGGAATCCCCATCCCCGAATTAATCGGGGATTCCCCGTCCCAATTTATTCGGTACCAAAGGGGATGGTTTCCTTTCCATTTTTTGCCATCCCTAAAAAGCCTTTGTATTGCCATGTGGGATAAACTCACCTTTCAAAGAAGCCAAACCCACATGTTTTCTTCTTTTAAGTTAATTCTAATAATCCACTTTAAGCTTTAATTTATCCTTCATCCAAACACCCATTGGACAAACAAATATTCGATTATAATGTTCTCACGGAGTAGAATAAAAATCCACTTTTATTTTTGTCATTAGATAATAGAGGTCCCAAGAAAATCGCACCAAAAAATGCAATTCCTTCACTTTTCCCATCCTTTTTAAATTTGGATTTTAGACATTTTGTGCATTGTTAAAGGTGTCTTTAAATGTTCATTTTTGAATGATTTTCTAGGGAAAACGGAAAACCACAGGCGACAGGCCCACAGGGTTGTAACTATAAACTAGAAAAAAAATTAAGAAGGGTGATTACAATTTACAAACTAGGGGATGTTTAAACCTCGGGAGGTTTTTTTTTTAATGTTTTACAAAGTGTAAAAGAATAATTTCATAAAAAAAATCTAGAATTCTCTAGTGGGAGGTAAATATCATTTCAAAAATTTGAGTAGGTCTACTTGTAAGAATACCAAATTCCAGTGGATACTCCTGTAATTTCCTTATTTATTGGTCCTTGAAATTGAATTTGATGAGAATATGTCAAAAATTAATTGAGTTGCTAAGAAGTGCATACACTTTAGGAGGCAATGCACTTGGATTGCTGATAAGGAGATGTATATGCATGTATTCTTAGTGGAATCCAATGCTATTTGTATGGATATTATTGTTGACAATGTTTCACAAGCAATGGAATAATTTGAGTTGTTAGTAGAGATGATATGGGTCCTTAAAAATCTTAATGGGTCGATCTCGGGCCGATAAATCCAACTCATAATTGAATAAGACTCGATCCATTACCATCATTAACTCGTTAAGTATATATTAATTGTTTGATAAATGGTTTTATCATGATTTTGATGATTTTGTTTTTATACCAAAACAATGTTTTTTTAAGGTTGTCCAAATACTCCTAAATGATATAAAATAGTTTTAATATTTTTCGGAGTATTTCTTCAAGTTTATTTTCGACAAAATTGGACAACACATTTAATGATTTCGTGTCAATGAGTTTTTACATCTAAACTATATTTCTAATGTCGCCCAAAATACTCCTGATCGGTCTAAAATATTTTACTAATTTTTTGGAGTATTTTTTGAAGGTTGTTTTCGATAAAATATTGGACAACATTTTTGTCTCGTGTTCAACCGGACAACCCATGTTTGAAAGATTGGTTTTGAAACGAAGCGAAACGAGACGTTTTGGAAGACCACGGAGGTCGGCCAGGTGCCGCACAAAAGGGCGGCCGTGCAAGAGATTACAATGTTACGTAACTCACAAAATAGCGGGGTGATCGGTCCCTTATGGGGGCGACCGGTCGAACCCATGGTCGACCACGAACCCCCTGGACCGGTCGACCAATTTAATTTGTGTTAACTTCTTTTTTCTCTCAGACGTATCGATCTTGTGACCGTCGCCCTCAAGTTTGACAAAAAAATTCTAACCGTTGTCGTGACTTTTTCCCTAAATTGTGGGATTGATTTTTAACAACTATAATCTTGATTTTAATTGCAATTTTTTTGTAGATATCAGATTCCAAGAGGGGCCTATCAAGTATCAATCATCTCCTATAAATAGAGGAAGATTTGAAGCACAACATTAAGAGAGAATAATACAACACAACAAGAAATACTCAAGCAAACACTTGGTCTTATATTGTCATTATTCTTGTTGTAATTTGCCTAGCTTATCACTTTCACATTCTTGAGGTCTAGGCTATTCTTGATTACACTTGCACTCAATTGTATAATTCATTATCGAGTTGTAATCTTGAATTTTTTGGGTAATCATTCAACACAAGATATCCTTGTGAGTGTTCTTGTGGTAAGAACACACTTGGGTGATCTAGGTGTTAGGTGTAAGAAGATTGTGGTAATCTTTTTGTCGAGGTGTTGAAGAATTTGGTATTCTTCAAGGTTGAAGATTGTAGTAATCTTCACAAGGTGCCGTTGGAGATTGTGGTAATCTTCAAGAGAGATTGCGGTAATCTCAAAGGTGGTGTTGAAGAAGAGTGTGGTGCTCTTCAAGGTGTTGTTTTAAGTTGAATTTGTATTAATTTTGGTAATTAATAAAATTCCTTTTCTTTTTCGAAACCAATCCCGGATATACTGGGGTGGTAGAGCACGTAGTCCCTAGGTGGGGTGAAGCTCTATAAATCGACGTGTGTTGTTTACTTTCCGTACATTTATTCTTGTCTTGGCGTATTTGATTCAAAAAGAGGGTATAATCGAAAAGATGGAGATAATCTATTCACTCTCCCTCTAGATTATCGTAGCCGCTTGGACTTACATTAATTAGTATGAGAGCTTGTTACATTGAATAATCTTCCAACACTAAATAAAACTTAGTACTCCTCATATTTAAAATAAGTGATGTTCTAGGAAAAAAACACACATATTAAGGAAGGTATTAGAATACCCAATGTACCCTTAATTAATCATAAATGCTTCCTTCAAACAAACAAATTAAGGCATTATTGTTCATAAGAATAAGGGTAATTTGGAAAAAGCATTTCCTCATTAATCTTGAAAACATCAGAACATCATTATTTATGAAGAATTTTTTATGTGTCAAAACGACACTTATTTTGAATATGAGGGAATATTGGCACTTATCCTCTTTCATAAAATACATTTATATTTCATTAATACAAACTTTTGTGTAAAAGCATTTATTCTTATCAATTTTTGAGCACATGATTTGTGGTGAGGCAAACTCATTTTAGTTGGCCATATTCATTTTCAACTTTGTTACGTATTTAATTAGTTGGTTCAAAAAGTGCTAACAAGTAACTACACTTTCCTTGTATGAGTTGTATCTGGTTTGGAGGCATTGAGCTCCACAAATTTTAGCCTTGCCAAAACCAAATCCTCCATTTGTACCCAATAATATGGATTTCTTGCTATACTTATTATTTTCCCACTGCAATAATGTACGCAGCGCAATATGTACTATTGTTCAACCGCTAAACACCTAAATTAATTTAGAGATGCTCGCAAGAGTACGAGATCAATTATAGGATAACAGGTTAACCACAAGTCGTCTCTAAAGGAAGACTTAGCCGACAAATAATTATTATGCAACACAATTAAAAGAAAATAAATCCTAAACACTCTAACAAAATTTATGATTTTAATTAACTAAAGAAAAATAATAAAAAGACCAATTAAAACTAAACACAATTAAACTCGAAGAAAAACGATATGCATAAATGTCTAGGATTTCGGAATCATCTCATTAAACTTGCAAGCAGAATATCAACTAATTGATCATGCGATTAACAAATATAACAAACATGTAAAAACTAGACTAATATCTGATAACTCACGTATCCATAGATTATGGGTATCCCTACATAATTTGTTATTTTCATTAACCAAGTTAGACAATACATTTCTGATTGATATCTAACCCCCTAAATAAATTTAGCCCATGATTAATATCTTCTCTCGATCTCAATTATTCCCTCAAAACAACCAAAAGTTACCGAATCATTAAGTAAAGCAATTTATTCAGGAAAGCACATCAATTAGTCAATACTCATGTTTATTTGTTGGAACAAATCATCTAGTGATAGCAATTTAGACCGAAATCGGGTAATCGTGTGAGTGATTGCCTCGCTTTCTACATGTCACACATGTGCATCTAAAGGGCTCCTATAAACATGTCAAAACCATCTTAATCGTGTTACTCTAATTTTCTCATCTAATTGTGTTTCTCCCACTTTGTTTCTAATGTGAGCATTTCTTATTCTATCTAATCTAGTGTATCCGCACATCCATCTTAGCATTCTTATCTCTGCAACCCCCATTTTTTGTTCGTGTTCATATCTAGTCGCCCAACATTCTGCTCCATAAAGCATTGCGGGCCTTATGACCGTTTTATAAAATTTTTCTTTTAATTTTAATGGTATTTTACGGTCATAAAGGATTAAAGATGTGCTCCTCCATTTATTCCAACCCGTCTGGATTCTATATATGTGTGACATCCTTATTAATTTCCCCGTTCTTTTCAATAGCATATATATATATATATATAACTATTTAATAAACTAAATCAAACTAAAAATATAATATATAATAATATAGTCAACTAAAATTTAGACTTATTTATATATTTAGAATTAATAATTAATATAATCATCAACTAGTACTATTTTATCATAAAGTCATAAGCATATTGCAAATGTTTAAAACATCTCATATAAATTTTAAAATATTAGTGTATGTTATTAATAATTATCCAAAACTAAAATTTATTAGTTAATTATAATTCTAAAAATTTATTGTAGGCCCCAAGCGGTGTGAGTAAGGTTTAGAGGGGGGGGGGTTGAATAAACCTTACCAA
This sequence comes from Rehmannia glutinosa, assembly GCA_016081115.2. Lineage (NCBI taxonomy): Eukaryota > Viridiplantae > Streptophyta > Magnoliopsida > Lamiales > Orobanchaceae > Rehmannia > Rehmannia glutinosa. Next base: position 127,923 of record JABTTQ020002717.1, on the reverse strand, counting down.
CTTTTTCTATTTTAGTCCTTTTAAATTAATACGAGTTAAATACACACGGCTAAGTCCTCGAGGGACGATATAGGTTAGTTAACCAAATAGAGATTAGCCACTCAACGGACTCGATTGAGTTTGTTGATAGAATAACTCAAATTGTTTAGTCTAAACCTTAACTTGGGCGTGATGAGATTTTCAAATTTAAGACTTAACACACTTAAGTTTGGTTTAAGTTTGTTTTAACACTTGGTTTTAGCACTTTGCTAATTATCGAGTTGGATAGCAAATTATCAAGAGATATAAAATGATATGCGAAAATTAAATCTTTGAAATGTAAATGACACAAGAATTTTTATAGAGGTTCGAAGATGGGGTAATTCTTCTACTCCTCTCTTCTCCAACTCCTGGAGGAATCCACTTAGTATTAATCAAAGTACAAAGTGGTTATCACCCGTATACAAGTCTTGATCACACAAATGACTTGATCCTTTGGGACTCGATGCGGAGATGCCTTGGTCACACAAACCGGCTTCTCGTCCGACTCGAGCTTCTTCACAAAGGCAAATTGCCTTGCTACTACAAAATCACTTGCTCAAGCTTCTTGGATTTGATCACAAAGCCCTCCAATGACTTGAGACTAGTTCGACCTTGAACCTTTATACAATCCTCCTTGGAATGTAGACCCCTTTTGATTCTTCAAAAGTTTCATCTTCAACAGTTTGAAGTTGTCTTTCCTTCACAGCTTGGTGTTGGATCGATTTCCTTTGAAAGTTAGGCTTGAGGATTTTGCTTGAATAATTTGAGAATATTTTGCAAGTTACAGTTCGAATAATTGCTTGATTGTTCGTGGTTCTGGTAACCTTCTCTCAATGAGATTCCTCAGCCTTTTATAGTGAACTTTCAAAAAATCTGCCCGTTGAAGAGATAGGCTGATTTTCAAAAGTCACTTGTGCTCGTTGGCTTGTCTTGTTGCGATCCTTGAAGTTGACATTTCCTCGTATTAAATGAATGTTCAGCTTTTCAGAGTCTGACACGCGGTGCAGTGTTTCCTATTGGTTTATTCCTTTTGCACGCTTCTGGGACTGAACGCTTTAAGACATGGCAGCATGGAAGTATTACTTGTTTAGGTAATATTCTTGACTTACGTACAACGGATTCTTTTCGATTGTCTTGAATTGATCGGTTCTCTAACTTCCCCGAGGTGACTTGAGTGTGCTTCCAAATCAACGGATGACTCATCTATCACTTCAACTTGAGACTTGGCTTCTTGAGTTGACTTGACTGACACTTCACATAGTTGTATCCTAGCTGATACTCCTTCGCTGAGTTCTTGTCTTCTTCTCCTTGCCATACTCGGTTGTTTCACAAAAAGTCTTCATTTCGATCTTGATTGACTTCTTGTATATCCAGGCATAGTTGACTTGACTACTGCATACAACCTTGTCTATTACAATGCAAATTACAAGGAAAATGGGATGCCAACTTTCTAGTCTAAATTTCACATGGCATTCATCAAAATCTAAGCAATAAATTTTCCAACAATTTCCCCCTTTTTGATGATACCAATGTTCGACCGCTAAACACCTAAAATAAATCTAGCAATCCTCGCAAGAGAACGAGATCAATTGTAGAGTAGCAAGTTAACCACAAGTCGTCTCTTAAGGAAGACTTAGCCGCAAATAATTATTATGCAACACAATAGACAGAAAATAAAACCTAAACACTCTAACCAGATTTGTTGGATTTAATTAAACTAAAAGAAAACAATTAAAAAGACAAATTAAGACTAAACAGGATTAAACTTGGAGAAAAGGATATGGAAGAAAGTCTAGGATTATGGATTCATCTCATCAAACTTGCAAGCAGAATATCAATTAATTGATCATGCGGTTAACAAAAATAACAATCATGGATGTTTTCAGACTCAGGTCTAGATCCGATAACTCTCGTATTCACAGATTAGGGCTATCCCAACATAATTTGCTATTTTCATTAAGCCTTGAGTTAGATAATACATTTCTGATTCATATCTAACCCCCTGAATAAATTTAATCCAGGGATAATATCTTCGATCGATCTCAATTATCCCCTTAAACAATCAAGAGTTGGCCAGACAATCAATCAACAAGTAAAGCAATTTATTCAGGAAAGGAGATCAATTAATCAATACTCATGCTTATTTGTTTGAATCAAATCATCATAATCCTAGAACAAGGAAATTAGTTCATGCTTGGGGATGGGATCATAATCTCAATTGAAGGAAAGAAAACAATCATAAACATGATCATGCAATAATAATAATCACCCCAACACTTGAAATCAGACAAAATAGATGAAGAAATCTTACTCTTTGATTAAGAAGCAAAAATAACTTCAAGGGGAAGAATCCAAGCAATCCCAATGTTGAATGCAAGAGAAAAATAACTGTCTGCAAACCGTGAGACCTCCAAACATCGGAATTTCGTCTTGATGTCTTCTTATGAATTGTAGATCTATCTCTTAGCTTTCCATAGCCACTTGAATCACCTCAATATCAATTTTCTAGAGAACGTTATGGCCAAAATACCAAGACGTGCCATTTCCGAGATTTTGACATATTATTTTGCCTTGTACATGATTGTAACCCATCGAAACGTCTTCATTCGCATTTAGTAGCAGAGATAAACATTGTAGAACTTTGAATTGTCTTTCTAATGGTGCATGAATCATGTCAATTGGACTTCAGATGCGAACGTTAAATCCAAAATACGATGACTGCCGCAGTTGCGTGAAATGACTTTTTAACGTTTTTTGCTCCAAAACTTGTTTTTTCCACCAAAACCTAAAAAATCAATAAAATAACACAACGTAACACTAAAAATGCAAATGCAAATAAAACACGCTAAAAATATGTATAAATCATCACACAAAACACACACAAAAACATGCAAAACAACCAAAACTTAAACATACATACAAAATGTAAATAGCAAAGATATATACAGACAATGTAGAAACATAGAATGTATGCGTAGAATCAATCTTTTTATCGATCATAACATTCTTGTCCTTTACACAGCTGTTTACAATGTGTATCAGAGCAAATATATCATTCTATATCTACGCAAAAATATAGAAGTTACACAATTTTTATTCATCGTACAGAAGACTTACATACATATGTATTTACAATAAGTAAAATACATGAAGGAGTGGACAACAACACTTCATCGCCTTCACTGTCTCCTTCTTTCCTCTTCAGCTCTGCTCCTCTCCGCTCTTTTTCTCTTCTTTTTCATCTTTAGTTGCTTTTTTTCTCGTAGCTCTTCTGGTAGCTTCGTCTTTTCTCTTTCTTTCTTGCCTTTCTTCCCACAGATGATCTTGCCTTTTATTTTTTTCTTCAATTCTTTTGACATAGTCAACATTCTTCCTAGCCACTTCCCGGTTGGCTACTTCATCATATCCAGCCCAGTAGATCCTTCCCTTCTTCCTCTGGGCGTATATTGTACTGGAGTCTTCTTCTTTCCAGCAGAGTGACTGCTAGTAGTCTGTTGTCTGTTAGCTTCTTCGCATAGCTTTAGACCCTTGTCCCAATACAAGTCCTGTGCTTGGGCTATGGACATATTTTTGAAGATTACAACTCGATAATGAATTATACAATTGAGTGCAAGTGTAATCAAGAATAGCCTAGACCTCAAGGATGTGAAAGTGATAAGCTAGGCAAATTACAACAAAAATAATGACAATAGAAGACCAAATGTTTGCTTGAGTATATCTTGTTGTGTTGTGTTGTTCTCTCTTGTTGTTGTGCTTCAAATCTTCCTATATTTATAGGAGATGATTGATACTTGATAGGCTCCTCTTGGAATCGATATCTACAAAAAATTGCAATTAAATTCAAGATTATAGTCGTTAGAAATCAATCCCACAATTTAGGGAAAAGTTGTCTGTTGCTAGCTGATTAGAATTTTGTCATCAAACTTGAGGGCGACCGTCGCACACTCGATAGAAATTTGAAATGAACACATCAAATTTACAACAGGGAGACCGGTCCAGGGGTGGTCAAACTGCATCGCCTCTAGGCGACCAGGTCGCCCTATGGGGACCGGTCACCCGACCGATTTTTGAGGTTTCGCGAGTTCTTTAAAAGAAACTCGTTCCCTGTACCGATCGCCTCTTTGGTCGACCTGGCCGATCTCCAAAATGAAATGTTGTCCGATTTTTGTTGAAAATAAACCTCTAGAAATACTACGAAAAATTAGTAAAAATATTTTAAACCGTTCGGGAGTATTTTGGACAATATTAGAAATATAGTTTTGATGAAATAACTCATTAACACAAAATCATCAAAAGTGTTGTCCGATATAAACTCCAAGAAATACTCCGAAAAATAGTAAAAATATTTTAGACCGATCGGGAGTATTAGGACAATATTTAGAAACATAGTTTCAATGTAAAAAGCCATTGACACAAAATCATTAAATGTGTTGTCCAATTTTGTCGAAAATAAACTTGACGAAATACTCCGAAAAATATTAAAACCATTTTAAATCATTTAGGAGTATTTGGACAACCTTTAAAAAATATTGTTTTGGTATAAAAACAAAATCATCAAAATCATGATAAAACCATTTATCAAACAAGAACATCCTCATCTGAGTCTTTTTGATGTGCAGTTGGGGTAGACTCAGCTTCATCTGCAGATCCCAGGAAGGTTGTATCAGGATCATCCTGGGAGTCATGGAGAGCACTGATTTCCTCTTCTAAATCATAAATTATGGTCTGAGGAATGCTCTTATCTCCTTAATTTTTACCTAGGGAAGTCTCAACCTCCCTTAGGCCTTCATTACCTCCTGCAGCTCAATCGCAGGCGCACTGTTTAATCCCTTCGACAAAGCGCAATCGTCTTAGGGTCTTCTGCGATGGCAAGTCTCAACTTCATGGATTGCACTTTCAGGTGCCCAGTGTTAACTCCCGGCGTAACCATCCTGTGCCTCGACGCATCGAGAACGCCTCAACCTGCGAGCGGTTGGCACTTCAGCTGAGACAGATTCAACTGTCTGAGCTTCGTCAGTGACAACTTGTTGTGTTTCCTTTTCTTGTTCCTTCTCCACTTCGCCTCCTAGATTCAAGATGGAGTCAGTTGTAGCATCCTCCGACCTAGTTGTAGTAGAGGGAGTTTTCCCCTCAGCTGGCACACCAGCTGAGTGACTTATGTTGGGGTCACTCTGCTCCGGACTCGACTTTTTCCCGTGAGTGTTCAGGTAGTGGGGGGTGGTAAGACACCTTCAACGGGGTTGGCTCAACTTGGGTCCCCAAGTTCCCAGTTTCATCGCCAATTCCCTTAGATCCGTCTTCTGAGTGAACTGGGGAAGTGGTTGCAGCAATAACAGTGGCAATCTGTTGTACAACTCCCAATGGATCAATCTCCAACTGAGATTTGGAAGATTCTCCAGGTCCTTCCGCTCGCCTATTGTTCATGCATCATCCTGGATTCCCGCATGGCTTGCTTTGCATTTCTATCTCCTCTGTCGCCGCAGGGATCCAAGTCCTCATCACTTCCCCGGAAGAACATCTATACGCGGATGAGTGTGATCACCGGTTCCAATAAAAGGATAGATGTTAGCTTTCTCACGCGCCGCTTCCTCAATTTGTTCTTGCCTCATTGCTCGTTTTCCTTCCGAATTTGCGATATTAATACATTATCCTCATCTAGAGCTTGCAAAGATCGTATCAACTTCGAGAAACTTGAAGAGTTCTTCTTCCTCATCAATGAACTCGGGTTTTCAAACTGCACCCTAGAGTGACTCAACTTCCATGTCCTCTATGCTCTTATATGATTTTGGATGTCTGGGTACAATGGAGAGCATATGATTACATCATCATCCTCATCCTCTCCCTGTTGCCCTTCATTTTCAGGAATGGAGGGTAGCAAGCTCTGTTGTTCTTTGCCCTCGCGGCCGTCCTGCGCGGTGGATATACGATCCTGTCGACAAGGGATTCTCATTGCTCGTCTACTTTATTCCTCACTGTTCTATCCACACTGGGTCTTGATGTGCCTCTCGCCGATTGGCCTCGGCCCAGAGACTTGGCGCTTTCATCAAGCACTTCGAGACCGCTGCACTTCTTGAAGAGCCTCGAGATCTTTTCCTACTGATTAAGCGACTCACTGTCTTCTCAAGCTCTGAACGCTTGGTAAGTCTTCTCCTTCTCTTAGTTTTCACCAGAGGAATTTCTGGTTCGACTTCCTCCGGTTCCTCGAAGGTAAAGGCCTTTGGAATTGCCTTAGAGGGAGATGCCTTTCTCACCTTGGCAGTCCTCTTCTTCTTTATTCCTGGAGAAGGTATTAAAGATTCCTTCTCCACCGCGGCTACAGGGGCAGGAGACACGGCTGCAAAGGCAGGTGCATATTTCTTCTTATTCGCTGTAGGGACAACTGTCTTCTTTCCAGCTGCATGGGCAACTTTCTTCTTCGGAGGGGAGGCAACAATTGTTTCCTCGGGGTCAACTGATTCCCCCTCACTGGTGTCCGCCCGCTTGGCGTAAGCTCTCTTCTGGGCTCCAGACAAGTTAAACATCTTCTTGTTAACATGGAATGATTTTCCATGTCGAAGGGGAACACCCTTCACCTCCATCAAGTGGCCAATTACAAGGCCATACCCCAAAGATCCTCCAAATGACCCATCGTCCTTGATCGATTTATTTGCAACATTCTGGCAGAGTCTGTTGTAGACGAATTCTACCCAGTTGGCCTTCTTCTCCTCCATGATCGCAACCATGACGATTAGCTTGGTTTTGGACAGCTGATTAAAGCTTCCAAATTTCATGTCTACACATTTGGCAACAATGTCCATAAGTTTATGATAGTCCTCCTTCAGCAGCTTCTTCTCAGCTGTGTAGACAACTTTCGCAGCACATTCTGGTTTGACCACTTTCTTCCATGCAGCGACCAAATCAACGTCTACTTCATAAATCTCCGGCATGCCCTCCGATGGCAATAAACAGTGCTCTGCAAGGTCCTTTGCAGTGATTAAGATGTCCTTGCGGTGGACAGAGGACTTAATCCATTCGTCCTACACCTCGGCATTCACATAGAACCGGGCGACCTCTTCTACGTACGTCATAGGATATTCCATCGTCAGAAAGGGTTTCAACCCAGATTTCTCGATCTTATCGGCTATCTTCTTCATCGTGGGTTTCATCGAACCCCGCTTCAACATTCCTTCAAAATCCACGGTTGATCCAAAGTGGATTTGCTTTGCAGTTTAGTAAAATCATGTCTTTGTGCCATTTCGATTTTGTCGAACGAAACTTGACGAACTTGCTCTGAAGATTGGTAGGGTTTTGAGAGAAAAGATACTTGCTTTCTTGCTTTGGAAAGATGAACAGTTTTTGAAGTGAGAGAAAAAACTGAACAAATGGGTATATAAGGGTTATGAAAGGACGTGCTTTCGGTTTTTGAAATTTTGATCAAAATCAACGGCTCAGATTTATTACGCCAATTAGCATTTAATTTCCCGCATTTAATGCGGCACATTTATATCCAATCATATGCTTGTTGTGCAGCTTTTGACTGTACCTGTCATTATTACGCTGGCGCCATCCTTAATAACATTCTCGTTTATTAAAAATGACTGCGTTTTTGTCACTTAGCTTGTAAATGACTTAGCTCATTACATAGATGACTTAACTCTTCTTCTCTTTTTTCGTATGGTGACTCAACTGTCAGCTAACTCGATACAGCTGACTTTCCGATACGGCTGATTCACTTGGCTAATTTTTAAGATCTGCTTCGTTTTCATCTTATCATGTTTCGTCTCTTCTCATTGAGTCTTCTGAGTGTCAACTCAGCTCAATCAACCGTAGCTCATGCTTAAGCTCTTCAAATCTTGATTCACATAATGGCTTTGTGAATATGTCAGCTAACTGTTTATCAGTTGAGACGTACTCCAAGGTGATGTCTTTATTTTCAACATGATCTCTTATGAAATGATATCTGACATCAATGTGCTTTGTTCTAGAATGCAACACAGGATTCTGAGTGATTGCAATAGCACTTGTGTTATCACACATAATTGGAATCTCTTTCTCTTCAATTTCATAATCTCTCAGCTGCTGTCTCATCCATAAGATTTGGGCACAACAGCTGCCCGCAACTATGTACTCAGCTTCAGCTGTGGATGTGGCTATTAAATTTTGCTTCTTGCTAAACCAGGAAACCAACCTGTTTCCAAGCATTTGACATGTACCTGAAGTACTCTTCCTGTAAACTCTACATCCAGCATAGTCATAGTCTGAGTAGCCAATTAGCTTGAACCACCTTCCTTTGGATACCATAAGCCAACTTCTTGGCATCCCTTCAAATATCTTAGGATTCTCTTAGCAACAGTCATATGGCTTTCTTTTGGAGCAGATTGGAATCTTGCACATACACCTACAGCAAAGGTGATGTCTGACCTACTTGCTGTGAGATAGAGCAGTGATCCAATAAGTGCTCTGTATCTGGTTTGGTCCACAAGCTTACCATCTACATCCATGTCCATTTTGACTGATATATTCATTGGTATTTTCACAGAAGACTTCTCTTCCATACCAAATTTTTCATTAAATCTCTGGTATATTTTGTCTGACTTATGAAGGTTCCTTCTTTCAGCTGTTTTACTTGAAGTCCTAGAAAGAATGTCAGTTCTCCCATCATGCTCATTTCAAATTTACCTTGCATGAGGTTTGAGAACTTATCACACAACTCTTTGTTTGTGGATACAAAAATGATATCATCCACATATATTTGAACAAGCAGTATACTCTCTCCATCTTGAATTCTGAAGAGTGTTCTGTCCACTTTGCCTTTGGTGGGATTCATTATCTATCAGAAATTGAGATAATGTATCATACCATGCTCTAGGTGCTTGTTTCAATCCATATAGAGCTTTCTTGAGCTTGTACACCTTATCTCTAAGAGTCTTCTGCTCAAAACCTGGAGGTTGCTCAACATAGACTTCTTCTTCCAACAATCCATTTAAGAATGCACTTTTCACATCAATTTGATATACAATGAAGTTCTTATGTGCATCATAGGCAAGAAACATCCTTATTACTTCTAATCTTGCAACATGAGCAAATGTTTCATCAAAATCTATTCCTTCTTCTTGGCAATACCCTTTGGCTACCAATCTTGCTTTGTTCCTTACCACAAAACCTTCCTCATTCACCTTGTTTCTGAATACCAATTTTGTGCCAATAACATTTTGATGGGTTGGTCTTTGTACCAGTTCCCATACTTTATTTCTTTCAAACTGATTCAGCTCTTCTAGCATGGCTTGAATCCAATGAGTATCACCCAATGCTTTGGACACATCTTTTGGCTCTATTTGGGAAATAAAACAAGTGTACATAGCTTCTTGTTGAGCTCTGGATCTGGTTTTTACACCATCTCTTACATCTCCAATGACTAGCTACGGTGGGTGGTCTCTCGGCCCATCTCGCATCAGGTTGGAGTAAGTTAGGTGGGTTTAGTCGTCTTGCGGTTGTGTTGCCTTGAGCAGCTCTCATCATCATCGCTTAGTCAGATTTTCCATTGTTTTTGAGATTGACTATTTCACCTTCATCTTGATTGATTGCTCCACTTCTTCAACATAGGGACTCTTCGCATAGTTGGTGATTCAAATTTATCAACTAACTCCTCAATGTCTTCTCTATTTACATTAGGTTCATCAAAAACCACATGGATAGACTCTTCGTGACCATTGTCCTCTTGTTCAAAGACTTTATAGGCTTTGCTTTCAATCGAGGATCCCAAGAAGATACCTTCAACAACTTTAGCATCAAAAGCCTTCGATTATCCTTTCCATTGTTGTGGATAAAACATTTACATCCAAATATTCTAAAATATGCAACATTTGATTTTCTCCCCGTCAAAATCTCATAGGAGTCTTTGTCACCGCTATTTATCATGCATCTATTTTGAGTATATAGCATGCAATGTTGATGGATTGACCAAAATCATTTAGCAGATCCGACCTTCTTGCTAACATGGTCCTTGCGAACTTCCTTGAGAGTTATGTTTCTTCTTTCTCGCTACTCCATTCTCATTGTGGAGTCCTTGCTACTGATAATTCATGAGCTATACCATTTTCAATACAATCTTTTGAGTTATTATTCCATTGACAAACTCAGTTCCTCTATCAGACCTCATCTTTATAATGGTTTGACTCTTCTCATTTTGAACTCTTCTCATTAGTTGAGGTAACTTCTGCAAAGTTTCCTTCTTTTTACACATGAAGATTGTCCATGTATATCTTGAATAATCATCCACCACTACTAGAGTGTATTTCTTTCCACTTATGCTGGCTGGCTCAACTGGGCCAAATAAGTCCATATGTAACAGATGCAATATCCTTGATGAAGATGGACTTGACTTCTCTTTGAATGATGATTTGATCTGCTTTCCCATTTGGCATGCATCACAAACACTTTCCTTCTTGTACACTGAGTCTGGCAGTCCTTCTACAAGATGACTCCTTGCAACCTTGTTAATTGTCTTGAAGTTCAGGTGACTCGGCTTCTTGTGCCACAACCAACTTGATTCGGTTGTACTCTTTGCTAACAAACAAGTGCTTGGTGTGGCAGTCGACCAATCTACCACATACATATTCTTTTGTTTGGATCCTTGCAGCACCACCTTATTTGATTCAGTATCTTTGATTTGGCATACTCCCATATTGAATCCAACATTATAGCCCTTGTCACAGAGTTGGCTGATGCTTAACAGGTTGAAATTGAGGCCTTCAACATATGTAATATCTGTGATTTCTATTCCATTTTTCTTGATGGATCCAATACCTCTTATTTCCCCTGGAGCTTCATTTCCTCCAAATATGAATTTTGCGCCTCTAATCTCCTTGAATTTTGATAGATTTTTCTCATTTCCTGTCATGTGTCTGGAACAGCCACTATTCATGTACCAGGTTCCTTGGCACTCAGCTGTTCCTTGAACCTGCAATCAAGGAAATTAGTTTTTAGGTACCCATACTTGTCTGGGTCCTGAGGGGTTAGTATTGTAAGAGGTTGCCATCTATCTGTGCCATAATCATAATTCACCTTGGCAAATTGCTTGGGGGCTTTAGGTTCATGCAACTGTCTCTTTTGTCTGTATGCATGTGTGTGTGTTTTAGCAATTTCCTTTCTTGGGTAGTTGTGATATTTCTGAGTGTAGTGCTTGGGTGAATATGTGTGCTGATGATAACTCTTTTGCCTTTGGAATGATCTTTGTTGAGTTCTAGGCCTTTGCCATTTTGGCATATATTCCATAGGTCTTTGCTGATATTTCACATTATTCCAATCAGCTTGGCTTGGGTAGTTTCTACCATTCCCATCATTTATATTCCTTTGATAGAACTTCTGGGGATTCTGGTAGCTCTATTTCTTCTTCACATAGTACTTCCTGTTTGGAGTTTGCTGAGGCACTCTGCTGGATTTCTTCTCAGCATACTCAACTGGCTGTTTTCCTTTTCCTTTATATCCAAGGCAAGTTTGTTTGTGGTTGTGCTTTGGAATGAATGTGTGTGCAACATTTGGTGTCTTGGATATTTGAGATGCTTCATTACTTGAAGATCCTTTTTCCAAGATCATTCTGGGAGTTTGACTGTGCACAAAGGAATTGAATCATATGCCTGTCTTGTCTCCACACACTTTTTGGCTCATAATAAGGTCATCAAATGATTTAGATGCCTTTGTGAATGAAGCAATCACATTTTTAAGATCATTTTCCCTCTTTTCTATAGCAGTTATCTCTGCTATTAGTTTAGCATTCTCAGCCTTCAGCTCTTTGTTCTCATCAGCTATGTGACTTAGAGTACTCAACTCCTTAGTCAGCTGTGAGTTTTGGCTTTTGAGTTGGTTGTTTTCCTCATTTAATAGTGTGTGTGAGGACTTAATGTGCTCAAAGTCTTTAATCATTTTGCCTAATGAATTATAAAGATCAGTGGGTGATGAAGTGTGTGTGTCACAATCGCTATCACTAGAATCTGAATGAGATGAGTTAGAATGCACCTCATCTTCTTGGTCAGGTTGGTCTTGTTCTTTGTCCATTAAAAAGATTAAGGCTTCTTCTTCAGAGTCACTTGAGTAGTCAGCTTCACTACTCTCTGAGTCTGTTGCTTCTTTTGACTTAGTCAAGCTTTCAAAGATCTCAAAGAACCAACATTGTCTTTTTCTTTTCTTGTCTTCTTTCTCTGAAGATTCTTCTTTCTTTCTTTATTCCTGTATTTATTGACTACAGGATATGGACAATCAATAGCAAAGTGTCCTGGTTGTCTGCAATTCTAACACAGGTTTTCAACTTTTTGGTCAGCTCTCTCATTTCTTAGGTTGTCAGCTCTTTGATATTCGGCCTTTTGACACTCGGCTCTCTTTGATATATCTTCCCTTGATTTGGAGGGGGTGAATGTCTTCTCGGAGGATTCACCTTTATTTTTTTGTAGTTCTTGTTGAAGAACTTGTTGAATCTTTTAACCATCAAGGTAATTTTCTCCTGGTCAAAGGCTTCCTTGACTTCAGCTCTCTTCCCATCCTTAACTATAAGTGCAGCTGTTTTGGGTACAGATGTCTCATCTTGATCCTTTTTTTTCTCAGCTCAAACTCATAAGCTTTGAGGTCTGAGAATAGTTCATGATTGGATGTTTTTGATAGGTCCATAGAGTGCCTTAGAGCCATGGTCTTCATTTCCCATTCAGCTGGGAGACTCCTTAGAATCTTCATACACATCTCCTTCTGTGTGTATTCTTTCCCAAGTGCTGAGAGCTCATTTGTAATTTTAGTGAATCTAGCATCCAGCTGATCCATTGTCTTACCTGCAAACATTTTAAAGTTTTCAAATTTTTGAACAACAACAGATAATTTATTTTCCTTAATTTGCTCTGATCCTTCACAAATTAAAGTTAATTTATCCTAGATTTCTTTGGTTGTCTTGCAAGATTTGACTTTGTTGAACATGGCTTTGTCCAAAGTCTTGTAAAGTATATCCTTGGCCACATTGTCTAGGTTGTATCTTTTTCTGTCATCATTTGTCCATTCAGCTCTTGGTTTTTCAACCATAGCTAGTCTAGGAGCAACAACCTCTTCTCCTTCAGCTGTAGCAGCTCTCCTTGCAGCTGTGTTTACCTTCATTATTTGCAGTGGCCCATCCTCTATCACTATCCACATCTCATCATGTAAAGCTGATAGATGAGCCTGCATACGTATTTTCCAGTGATCAAATTCTTCAATGGTGAACATAGGAATGCGAGTCAAATTTGCTTCCATGATAATAACTTTGCAAAAGAAAAAAATGGCTTTTGAAAGAACAACTGTTAAAAACTTATTTGAGAGATTCGTGAACTAGTTCAGTAACCAGTGCGGAAGGCTCAATGAACCAACCGCTCGGATACCACTTGTAGGTCCCATGGGGTGTGAGTAAGGTTTAGAAGGGGGGATTGAATAAACCTTACCAACTTTTTCTATTTTAGTCCTTTTAAAATAATACAGAGTTAAATACACAACAAAGTCCTTGAGGGACGAGATAGGTTAGTTAACCAAATAGAGTTAGCCACTCAACGGACTCGATTGAGTTTGTTGATAGAATAACTCAAATTGTTAGTCTAAACCATAACTTGGTCGTGATGAGATTTTCAGCGGAAGACTTAACACCCTTAAGTTTGGTTTAAGCTTGTTTTAACACTTGGTTTTAGCACTTTGTTAATTATCGTTGATTGCAAATTACCTATGAGATATAAAATGATATGTAGAAATTTAATGCTGAAATGTAAATGACACAGTAATTTTTATAGAGGTTTGAAGATGGGGTAATTCTTCTACTCCTCTCTTCTCCAACTCCTGGAGGAATCCACTAAGTATTAATTAAAGTACAAAGTGGTTATCAGTCTAGATACAAGTCTTGATCACACACTGACTTGATCCTTTGGGACTTAGTTTGGAGATGCCTTGGTCACACAGCTGGCTTCTCGTCCGGCTCAGCTTCTTCACAAGGCAACTACCTTGCTACTACAACTCACTTGCTCAAGCTTCTTGGATTTGATCACGAAGCCCTCCAATGACTTGAGACTAGTTCGACCTTGAACCTTTCTACAATCCTCCTTGGAATGTAGACCCCTTTTGATTCTTCAAAAGTTTCCTCTTCAACAGTTTGAAGTTGTCTTTCCTTCACAGCTTGGTGTTGGATCGATTTCCTTCGAAAGTTAGGCTTGAGGATTTTGCTTGAATAATTTGAGAATATTTTGCAGCTTACAGTTCAAAAAATTGCTTGAATGTTCGTGGTTCTGGTAACCTTCTCTCAATGAGATTCATCAGCCTTTTATAGTGAACTTTCAAAAAATCTGCCCGTTGAAGAGATATGTTGATTTTCAAAAGTCACTTGTGTTCGTTGGCTTGTCTTGTTGCAGTCCTTGAAGTTGACATTTCCTCGTATTAAATGAATGTTCAACTTTCACGTGGTGCAGTGTTTCCCATTGGTTTATTCCTTTTGCACGCTTCTGAGACTGAACACTTTAAGACATGGCATCATGGAAGTATTACTTGTTTAGGTAATATTCTTGACTTCTGTGCAACGGATTCTTTTTAGTTGTCTTGACTTGACTGCGGTTCTCTAACTTCCCTAGGTGACTTTGAGTGTGCTTCCAGTCAATGGATGACTCATCTGTCACTTCAACTTGAGACTTGGCTTCTTGAGTTGACTTGACTGACACTTCACACAGCTGTATCCCAGCTGATACTCCTTCAGTCGAGTTTTTGTCTTCTCCTCCTTGCCATACTTAGTCATGCTTTCACTGCGAAGTCTTCATTTAAGTCTTCAGTTGACTTCTTGTATATCCAGGCATAGCTGACTTGACTCAACTCGTACAACCCTATCTATTACAATGCAAATTACAAGGAAAATGGGGTGCCAACTTTCTAGTCTAAGTTTTACATGGAATTCATCAAAATCTAAGCAATAAATTTCCCAACACTTACGGTAATTTCATTTATGGTTTGCATTTTAGTAATATGTAAATTTTTATCTAACTATTATGCATTTGATTTTTACTTTTGTATTGCTACAACAAGTGATTTAGTTTTAATATGAAATTTGATTAAGAAATAAAGACTATTTAACATATATTTTAAGCTTTAACGAACTCGAACTCGATTTTCAACGAGCCCGGGTTTTCTTTGACGAGCTCGAATTCGAGCTCAAGCATATAACGAGCCTTTTTCGAGCGAAGCTTGAGCTAAGCTCATAAAATTTAAACGATCCTTTAATGAGCCGAGCTCTTTTAAGCTTAAATATGTCTTTAACGAGTCGACCTCGAGCTAAGCTCGTTTTAAGCTTAAATGAGCCGAATTCGAGCTAAGCTCGTCGAATATGTTAAACGAGCTTTTGACGAGCCGAGCTCTAATTGTTCGCGAACTAAATAATTTTTAAATGAGCCGAGCTCGAACTCAATTAGGAAAGCTCGTATCGAACTCGAGCCGAACTCGAGCTAATCCAAAAACTAAACAAATTGAACTCTAGCCTGTTCATGTTTGGCTCGGTTCGACTCGTTTGCAGCCCTAACCTCAATGTTTAAAATTTGGTTCACTCATTTAGTTGAAAATCTTTTTTATATATATATAAATATATATATACACACACATAGGGTTAGGATCAAATGTGGCAGGGTGTTTACTGTGTGGCAGGGTGGATTAATCATCCATTCACACATTTTATTCAATGGCCCAGATTGCTATTAAAAATAGCTGATTTATCAATTAATTAATATGTGGAAAAAGCATAATAGTAACTAGCAAAATGCCATAAATCATGCCCATACAATCATGGGGTTGATTAATATCACGTTTTCATAACTGAATTATGCACCATTTTAATATCTGAACCATACATCATTTAATAACTGAATGTACACCATTTTATATCTAACAGTCCATTTTTGTATAATTAATTGTACACCATTCAATCCCAACGATTTTTATGAGATTTGATTTTACGATTGTTTCCGCTTTACATTCAATTATGATTTACTCACAATGATGTACAATTAGTTATACAATGATGCATTGTTAGATATAAAATGGTGCACAATCAGTTATTTAATGGTGCACAATTCAACTATTAAAATGGTGCATAATTCAGTTATGGAAACGTGATTTTTATCACATCCATGATTGTAGGGCGTCATTATGGGAATGTGGTTACACCATTTTATCTTCATAGGATTTTTAGATGATGTATAATTAGTTATACAATGATGTATTGTTAGATACAAAATGGTGCACAGTTAAGTTATTAAATGGGAAGATGGTTATACCATTTTGTCTTTATAGTTCCTATAGATGATGTACAATTAGTTATGATGCACTATTAGATATAAATTGATACAAAGTCAGTTATTAAATGATGCACAATTCGAGATAAAATGGAAATCGGAAACAATCGTAAATCAAATCCCACAAAAATCGCTGGGATTGAATGGTGTACAATTAATTATACAATGATGCACTGTTAGATATAAAATGGTATACATTCAGTTATTAAACGGTGTACAATTCAACTATTAAAATGATGCACAATTTCAGTTAATCAATCCCTTGATTGTAGGGGCTTGATTCAACATTTTGCTAGTTACTATTATGCTCGTTCCACCTATTAATTAATTGATGAATCAGTTATTTTTAATAGCAATCTGGACCACTGAATAAAATGTGTGGATGAATGTGATCAATCCACAATCCAAAAAGAGATCGTTTCTCATCCCTATATATATATATATATATGCATTACCTTTCTATTCATTATTCCAAAATTTCTTCACCCCCCCCCCGGCCATAAGCATAAAGATAGGTCGGGGGTATCTAATTAGAGCCAAAATCTTACGTGTGTGGATGGAAATATTATTTATTCGGTAGGTAGGATTGGGAAATTATATCATATTTGGTACTCTTTAAGAAGTTGAAGCAACAAATTACTTAATTTAAAAGTTTGGATTTCAAATTGTTAAGCAGCATTACCTATAATTAACAATGGAGGTACCAATTAAGTTTTGGATTATAATGAAAATAAATTCCAAGTATATATTTATTTGTAACTTAATTAACAACACCATGTTAATATATTTTTCTTACCTCGGAACACATTTCAATATTAACTAATTTGCTAGAATAATATTGACAGATAATTCTTTTTCTTGTTTTGATAAAATTGACAGATAATTATCAGCATCTTCATATTATGGAAAGTGTCGAATTAAAAGAGTCACCTAAGTCTGTTTAAATTCTTTGCGCACTCTGTTATTATGTGTACTATTGAAATGTTAGATTATTTTTCATTTTCAATTTGTTTGTCAAAGAAACATCAATATTACCTAAAAAAATTTATGACTTTAATTTATTTCATTGCCAAACATAAGTTTTTTAATGATTTTAATTTATTTCATTCTTTTGCCAAACCTATATTTTTTAGAGCAAATGGGGCAAATTACCCACTTGGAATAGGTGATAGAGTTTTTTGACATGTAGGATAAAAAACATAGTTTTCTACCCACTTTTGGTGTTCTTTTACCACAATACCCTTGAGGCTTTAAATGCAAGCCTTTAATATGTATTTCTCTCTCTTGAAATTAAATACTCCCAATACATAACATACGTGAACACTCCCTTCTCTTTTGCTCTTCATTTTTTCTCTCTCTTCTTCTTCTTCTTCACAAAATATCAAGAAGTTATTTTTGTGGCCTTTCATCACCAAAATCGCACCAAAAAATCGAATAACAAGGTAATGTTCTTCTCCTCCTAATTAGTTAACCTTGTTTAAATCGTTCAAGACCAATATATTTGCAAAATATGTGAAGTGTTTTGTGAAAGGAAAAATTTTCTGCATTTATGAAACACAATGCACGATATCGTGTCATATATTAGGCACGATATCGTGCCCTTTATTAGACACGATATATCGTGCTGTATATTAGGCACGATATATCGTGCCCCATATATTAGGCACGATATATCGTGCCCCATATATTAGGCACGATATATCATGCCTATATATGCCCCATATATTATCGTACGATATACGTGCCCATATATAGGCACGATATATCGTGCTTGTTTTGTATCGTGCCTCAATGAAAATGGGCACGATATATCGTGCCCCAGTACAAAATAGGCCCTTTTTTATGTGTTCTTGCATTTTTTAATATTTTTTCTTTGTATGTAGATGAACTCTCGCTATCTTGTTGTTCGATTTGGTGGTCATTGGGAAGGTTTAGAATATAAAAGTGGTGAAGAAGAAGTTGTACGTATTAAACCTGGACAAAATGAATTATAGTGAAATATTGGAGGAGGTTTATGGTGTTGTTGATGTTGATAGGGCGTATACGATTGTATAATGCATGCTATTGTAGATATTTACGAAACAAACTTGGGAAGTTAAAGTTGAAAAACGATGATGACATTGAAATGCGTTTGGGAACACCGAGTTACCGATTGTTTTTGTAACACTTTGAAAAGAAAAATGATGGGTGAGACTAGTTCGCATAATGTATTGGGAGGTCGGTCCCGAGCATAATCGAGTTGAGAACGTTGAAGGTCAACAAGGTGTTGGTGGAAGTTTTATGCAACTTCTTGGTTTTCAACAATTCGTTTTCACCACAAATCAATCTATATAGTCATGCAAAGAAGGCCTAGTGGAGCACCTTTTATGCATATGAACAATGTTCCAATTATTGATCATCCGCGTCCACTAGCACCTACGATTAATGTTCCAAATATCAATTGTCCGGGACCTAGTATAAGGCCAAGCAATGAAGATGGCTATTATCCTGATATGGGTTGTGATAATACTTGATGTTAATTGTGATAATACTTGATCTTTGATGTTGGTTGTGATAATAATGAAATTAATTATGGTGCAAACTACACCAAATGATTTTGGTGAGAACTACACCGCTTTTTGGTGATGTTGGTACGACGTTGAAGCTAATAATCAATTTGAAAATGACCAAAGAACGTCTTTGAATTTGAGGAATTTTGTGAGTGGAGACGCGTGAAGCGGAGAGAAGTATTTCGAAAAACCAAAACCAAGATGCAGGCAAAGAGGAAATGCGAGGTGCTAACTTACATCCAATATCCATAGAGACAATATGGACGAAACAATAGTGCCCACAGGACGAAGTTGGGTGATTCCCCGGTACACTCTCGCACATTTCAATTCCTCCCGAGGAACCTGCTAGGTTGGAAGATCGGTGGGACATTGCGCCAAAGAGCAACATACATGAGCAAAACTCGAAATGGATATCGCACTAGGCATGTATCACCTTGAAAATCAAGTCGAGTATCGAGTTGAACGCTCGGATAAGACTCGTTTTCATGCAATATGCAAGTATGAACGATGCCCTTTTCGAATGCGTGCATATGGAAAGGATGGTATTTGGAGAGTAGGGAAGTTTGACAAGCACCATGGATGTGGGTTAAATTTGAATGACAATGCATCTAGGCGGGTGCATTCTAAAGTAGTAGGTGCGTATTTTGCATCTAGATTACTAGTGGAACATTCTGCTCGTGCAAGAGATATGATAAGCGGAGTTGGAATCGCGACATGGGCTTAAAATGAGTTATAATGTTGCGTTGAGTGCAAAGCATCATGCCTTTGGGTTGATATATGGAGATAGCAACAAGTCATTCAATCTAATTCCGGCATACTTACACATGTTGAATTTAACGAATCCGGATCGGTAACTAGATGGAAGTCGGATAATTTTAATAGATTCAAGTACGTGTTTTTTGCTTTGCATGCATCAATCACCGGATTCGAAACAATGCCCGCCGATTATTGTGATTGATGGAACACACCTTAAAGGCAAATACCGGGAATATTGTTTGTGGCAGTAACAAAAAATGGTAATGAACATATTTTCCCACTTGCTGTTGGAATCGGGGATGTTGAAAACGACGATTCCTGGACATGGTTTTTGAGACAGTTGAGAGATGCTTATAATTGCCCTCGTGATCTCTCGATTGTTTCGATCGGCCAAGAGTATCGATAGTGCCATAAAAGCGGATACCCGAAGCATCACATGGGCTTTGCACTTATCATTTGTAGAGTAATTTGGCTCAATATGGTCAACATATAGTAGCAATGTTTAGGAATGCAACATATTCATACCGCCGTGAAGATTATGATAAGTATTTTGAAAACATAAAAGTTGCTAGTGAGACGGGTGCGTTTAAGAAGTTAGAACGTGCGGGGAAGACATGGTCTCGAGTTAAGTGTCTGTCCGTCCGTTATGGGTTCATGACATCAAACTCAGCTGAGAGCTTCAATAGTCGGTTATTATGGGCCAGAAAGTTACTTGTTTGTTCTGTGCTTGAGTGTGCTCGGACTATTATTGAAAAGTGGTTTTATGAACGAGACAAGCAGGTCGTCCTAGACAAGAGTGCGAGACTTAGTATGCAACCCTCCAAATAACCCGAGACAAGTAGGTCGTCCTAGACAAAGAAGAGTTCATTCCGCTGTTGAATCATCAAGTAATCGTTCACATAAGAGTCAAATTTGTTCAAGGTGTGGGGGTGCCGGCCACAATTGCGTCAAATGCACTATGTCATTGCCGCTTGATGAGCGTGAAAGTGCCTCAGTGACACAGCCGGGTCCTTCGAGACAAGTGCGTAGTAAGAAGAAATGTGGAATATGCCGAGCAGATGATCATACCCGTAGAAAATGTCCGAGACGTCCGGATGATGAAAATTAGGCAAAAGTTTATTTCAAATGTAACACTATATTAGAAAAACACACTAAGAGCTGAAACTTAGTAGTCATTTTGTTAATCATGTCAGTAGTGCCCTTTATATCGTGCGAAATATATAGGGCACGATTTCGTACCAAATATAAGGCACGATATATCGTGCGAAATATATAGGGCACGATATATCGTATAGGGCGCGTATATCGTGCCTTTATATAGTTGGCATGATATCGTGCCTTATTATATAAGTGGCACGATATCGCCGTCGCCCAATTGTAGTTTTTCTTACTCGCTTTTGTGGATTTCTTATCTGCTAATTGTAACTCTTTTAATTTAAAGAATTCTTGTTTTTTTAAACAAAATGAATATTTAATTTAAATAACTCAAAATATTTAGAAGATATACAACAAAATGTACTACAACTCCCAAGTACTACTATCGATCTTGTCTTAAAACCCGTTGTGCCATATTCTTCCTTATCTCTCGGAATCGACCGCTCCACATACTTCCTATTAATCTTCCGTGTGATACAACTAATGATGGAATGTATGGCAAATACACCACAATCCGGTGGGGTCGTTTCAAAAAATAATCTTTCACCGGGCATGGACAAGTTCCCACTCGCGGCGACAAAGCTCTTACCTAAGGCTTCGTAGTAGCTAGCGAATGAGTACACATGGGAGCATGCGACGGAGGGGACGTGTGTCGGCACGCCGATTGGCAAAACTATCATATGTGTATCGGGCACGTACAGAGTCGTACATATGTAGTTTGGCTCTACATAGATCCAGTCTGCACACGACAAAATGGCCCGATAAATTCACGATCATGTACACCTAGGGGAAAACAAAATCAGTAAATAATCAAAAAAATTTGAATGAAAAAAATGAATAAACTAGCCAAAAAATAATTAAATTCAAGTATACATGCGATGACACTCCATGGACCAGGATTACCCCATCCTCGGAGATCCGTCTTTGACAACCCGACCAACTCATCCACTCTGTCCCGGAGGAATCTCCTCCATGGTCGCTGGTCATATATCGTGTCGTCAATAGGATCCGTACCATGCATACCATTCCATATAAGTCGTATGGAATCCTACACATTGAAAAATGTTTATAAGCTAACAAGTATCATTTATTATGTTTACGGTGAAATGCGAGCACATAATAAATAAACTAACCGAAAATGTCGTAGATACAATCCTATAAGTCCCCCTTGCTTCTCATGAGGCTCAACCCCAAGAAAATGGGGATCGGATAGTATGGACATGTATGCATTTATATGTTTGTACATAAATGAAAGAAATCGATATTAATCGATAAAATATTCATCAACTAAATAATGCAAAATAAACTTACATCATTTTCCAACTCTATCGTTGATCCGCCATTTCCTTAAAAATGATGGCCCAACAAGGTACATAAGCCCCACGTTCCTCCTGCAATTGGACCCTCAAATATTAAGACAGTGGAATATAAGATGTTATTACTAAGACGATAAGACAAATGCAAAAATATTTACTTACTCTTCATTAGACTTTAAGAAGCGGGTAAACTCCTTCTCGGTCGGGGCTGGCTTGCGAGACCTAGGATCCCTGAATGGGCTGCGAATATGCCGCGATGACTTAAAACCCAAAATCGCGATTGATATGCTTACCTGTTCGGAAGGGGCGACGACGGCGAGGAGGATGGTGCGAAGGCGGCGATGGAAGCGGCAGCGGCGGAGGTGGAGGCGGAGGCGGCGACGGAAGCGGCAGTGGCGGAGGTGGAGGCGGTCGACGTCGACGACACGATTGAGTCCATGTTCTTCTCTTATTGGGCACGAAATGGGGGGTTGGTACTTCTTCTTCTTCTTTTAGTCGCACGAAATGGGTTCCTTTTTTCTTCCTTTTGTTTTGACTGTTGGGGCACGAAATGGGGATGGGTTTGGTTTCTTATTTGTTTTTTGTTTTTATACGGTTTCTTATATGGTTTTGAATGGTATAATAATGATTTAAATTTCAAAATTCAAAAATACCAACTTAAAGGAGGGATAATTTGGTCAATTTGGGTAGAAAATAAGTTTTTTATCTTATTGGGTAGAAAAGAGTACCCACTATCCATAGTGGGTACTTTAAAAATTCTCCTTATTTTTTATGACTTTAATTTATTTCATTCTTTTGCCAAAAGTATCCCAGCAAATTACTAAGGTTGGGCATGCAATGTAATTATAAGTACGTATATATGAGCATGGACGGACCCAGGGGCTGGTGGTGGAAACCGCCCCTCTCATTTGGCGATTGAATCCCTATATTATATTATTTAATAAATTAATATAGTATATATAAATATAAATCAAAATATTTTGCCCCCCCTCCTCCCAATTTTCATGTAATTTAGTTATAAAAACTTGTATGTTTTGTTTTTATTTATATTAGATTTGATTTTGCCAGAGTAGGTCCAAGATTTCGAAAGGCTTAGAGCAAAAAATAATATATATACAATCTTGGAGATTGGGGGAGGCCCACCCGGGACCTGCTACCCTCTTTTTAAAAAACAAATTAAGGTAATTTTTTTTAAAAAAAATTAAGTTAATATTTATGTGTATTTTTTAAAGTTTTTTTATATGTCCTAACCCAGTTTCGTGTATACAATGGCGTACCTAGGAATTATTACGGGGTGGGCCGATACAAGAAATTGGGTACAATGGTGTACCTAGGAATTATCACGGGTAGGCTGATACACGAAATTTGGGTGGGCCAAATAAAAAAAAACTAAAAGAAAATACACATAAATATTAACTAAAAATATTTTTTTTTGAAAAATTTTACCTAGTAATTTTTTTTTAAAAAAAGGTGGGGTCCGGGTCGGCCCCTATCTCCGCCATTGATTGTATATATACATATATAAAAAACAACTCCGGGGACTTTCACCGGAGAGCTTCCTGTGCGGCGGCACCATCTGCGCCACCCCAAGACCGCCCCTGGATTTTGGCCCCCCAAGAGCAAATTCCTGCGTCCGTCCCTGCATATGAGACACATGAAAACGCAACTATTATATATGTTAAAAAGTGAAACTTATTACTTAATATTACTCATAGATGACCAAATATTTATCTTACTATGAAATGTTTGATTGTTATATTTCTTTCTTTTGAGGAAGTTCGACAATAACTATTGTTGCACACTTTATTAAACAGATATAACTTGGAATGAACATGATATACATTTACTTGAAAAGCGAGAGGACTTATATATGTAGTAAATTAATGTGAGAATTGATAGAATTCAGAGAATTTGATACATAGGAAGAAGATCATCTTGAATTGAAATTAAAATCTGCATAAATGTTGAATGAATTACAATGAATGATTGTGTCAACCTTTTATACAAGAGGATGTCAATTTTAAGCCAATACATCATTGTTGTCAATCTTGACCATAAGATATAAAACAAACTTAATTAACTAACTCTAACTACCAATATATAGTTAATTTTTCAGTTAACATTATATGTATTTGGAAGTGAAGTTTGACACCCCCTTGCAAGTGGAGCATATATATCAATTATGCCCAACTTGACAATAAAATGATGAAACAGTTGGGGAGGTAAAGGCTTTGGTCATGATATCTGCAGTATGTTGAGCTGAGGGAATATGAATGACTTTGATAAGGCCTTCTCATATTTTCTCTGTACAAAATGACAATCAATTTGGATATGTTTTATCTTATCATGATGACAGTAATTCTGAGTTATCAAGTAAGCGAATTTGCTATCTGTATATAGGATTGCTGGTTTGCTGATAAGAACTTGCAGGTCTTTCAACAAGTATGTTAACCATTGCACTTCACAAGTAGCTAGTGTAATTACTCTGTACTCAGCCTCAATGGAGGACCTGCTGAATGTAGGTTGCTTCTTGACTTTCCATGAGATGAGAGAATACCCCAAGTATATGGCATATCCACTAACATTGCGCCTTGTGTCTTTGCATCTAGCACAATCATCATTTGTGAAGACTTGGAGCTGCAAGGATGAAGAAGATGTGTAACCCTTTACCAAGGTTGGACTTGATATACCTCAACACTCTATAGGTTGCGTCGAGATGAGAAGAAGTTGGATTAGACATGAATTGACTAAGAGTATGAATACTTTAGGAAAGTTCTGGTCGTGTAATAGTTAGATAGAGAAGTCTTCCTACAAGTCTCATGTAGACTGCGCGATCTATTAAAGGAGTCCCTGCTTTGCTGGTTAATTCTAGCTTTGTATCCATTGGGGTATTACTTGGTTTGCAACCCAAATAAATTGTTTATGTGAGTATGTCAAGAGCATACTTTCTTGGCAAATAACAATGCATTTGGAAGACCTTGCAACTTCAAAGTCAAGAATGTATTTCAAAAAGCCAAGATCCTTTATTCTAAAGGTGGCATTTAAGTGAGCTTTAATATCTTGGATTTCTATAAGATTATTCCCTGCTATAATTATATCATCCAAATATACACAAAGTACTGTAATAGAGACAGAAGATTATTTGATAAACAAGAACTATAAGAAAGTCATTGGCAGAAACCATAGCCTAATAAACAAGAGATAAGTTTATAAAACCATTGTCTAGAAGTTTGTTTAAGGCCATATAAGCTCTTTGTAAGTTTACAAACTAAGTTGGTGTTTGTAAGATGGGGGAGGTTTCATATAAACTTCTTCTTGAAGATCACCATGTAAAAGAGCATTATTAACATCTAACTGGTGTAAAAACCATCTTTTTGTAGCTTCCATAACTAAGAATAATTTGACTATTGTAATTTTAGTGACAGGGAATACAGTGTCAAAATAATCTATTCGCTCTTCTTGTTTATATCCTTTTTGCATCCGGTCTAACTTTATATCTTTCTATGGAACCATCATTTATATTAACTTTAACAACCCATTTGTAGCATATGCAATGCTTATTTGGGGGAAGCTCAGTCAACACCCAGTATGGTTCTTTTATAAAGCTTGTATTTCCATTCAAGATGTTTACTGGCTTGATTATATGTTTTAAGTTCTGTGATATGACTAATCTCTGTTGTGAAAGCTTTATGAGAACTAGATAAATGTGAATGTGAATGAAAATTACAGATACAATAAGGCTTGCCTGATGAAACAGACTGAGCTGATGAACCTTTATGGATTGAGGGAGGGAGATTATAATCATAAACATGAAAAATATGGTACACACAAAGCATTATGTAAAATCAATTATTTAGAAATTTGAACTTCTCCAATGTGTGTGGCTATAACAGTGTTATCATTCGGTAAATGGATAGATATGTGTGTTGGTTTTGGAGTAAAAGAATATAAATATGGATCACAAAGCATGTGATCAGTTGCCCCTATATCAATAATCCATTTATAATCTGAAAATTGGATTTAGAAGAAAAAACCATACATGTGTTTCCTGATATGGTTGTGGCCACTGAATGAACATTTTCTGTATTTGACTGAGAATTAGCATTCTGAGTGCCCTGCTGATTCTTGGCATATGCCAAGAATTGCTCAACCATGGCAGAGGTGAACAAAGGATTGGGCAAAGATTCATTGGATTCTAGGGAAGCCACAACAACAATTATTGTAGAGAACTCCTTGGCATTTCGAGGACCTTTTGGGCCTTTCCAACCAAAAGGATATCCAATGATCTGAAAATAATGTATGCCATGTGAAACCACAATGAGAACGACAATCCTTTTTAGAGGGAATAAACCTTGACTGCCCATTTGAGCCAACATAGCTATTGATTCAATAGTATAGAGAGAATTAACAAAATTATTTAGCCCTCGTTGAGTCTCTTCTTGGAGCGAAAGAGAGTGAAATTTGGATAAAGAAGGCAAATGAGAAACCAACAACAACTTACTACGGATTGGAGCATAAGATTCATGTAAGCCAGTTGTGATAGAGGAATGACCCTGGAATATAGAGCCGAGAGATTTTTCAAGATGGAAACTCTTGGGCCGTCACTCCTAATATATTGAACCCTCAATTCTTCTAGAACTCATGAGCAGAAGTGAAATATAACAAACTTTGATGGATTCTTTGGAAATTGAATTCAAAATCCAAGATAACACCAAATTATTTGCTCTTTGGCAAGAAAAATAAAGAAGATCAGAGGGAGGAGGAATAGGTAAAGTATCATCAATGAATCTAGTCTTATTTTTGACATTTAATGCCATCAACACAGCATGAATCCAGGACACATATTTTTCACCATTGAAGGGCTTGTAGACAATTACTGCACCAGGATTGTCAGTCGAATCTAGAAAATATGGAGAATTGAAGTCATCCATGGGATTAGAAATAAATGACATCGCAATTTTGAGACTCGGATGATCTTGAAAGAATCGACAATCCAAAAATGGAGAAGAAATGGATTGCAGAGGTTTAAAGATGAAGAAACCGGAAACAACAAAATATTAATAAGAACTAAACTGATACCATGTGAGAATTGATAGAATTCAGAGAATTTGATACAGAAGAAGATCATCTTGAATTGAAATGAAAATATGTATAAGTGTTGAATGAATTACAATGAATGATTGTATCATCCTCTTATGCAAGAAGGATGTCAATCTTAAGACAATAGATCATTACTATCAATCTTGACCATAAGATATAAAACTAACTTAATTGACTAACTCGAATTACCAATATACAATTAACTTTTTCTGTATTTGGAACTGAGGTTTGACAATTAACATAATTAACTTGCTAATACTCACAAATCTCAGTACATAAAATATTAGTTTACATCTTGCAGGGAAAAGCCGTGGTATGCCAAGAAATTTGTACCATATTAGTTTATATTGTATAATAATTTATTTTTAGTTTCATGAAATATCTTTATACTCATTATTTATTTTAGATGTGGAATTAATTTTCCAAATTTTCTTGGAAAATATTGATTCACTTCAATTGTTAGTAATTTTAAGTACTAATAAAATAAGATCAATATGCAGTGAAATTGTAAAACCATATAATGTAATTCGATTCACTTTAGAATCTGTATCAGAAGTCTCATAATCACATTATTTTAATTGAATAATTATTTCAACATATATCCTACATGTTTGGAAAAATTATGTATTGTTGTTTGTAATAGGCACACCCAAATGTTGTAAGTATCATGAATTGAAGTTTAAATTGGAACAAGAAAAGAAAAAAAAATGATTGTGACTCCGTTAGAAATGAAAATTTGCCTTTTTAATTAAAAACATAAATAATTCAACTGAAATATCATGAAATACCTAACTTTAATTCTAAAAATCACTACTTCAGAAACCGAGTGTTGCAATGACATATTGTCATCATAAAAATGCCCTTTCCATCACAAATAAGTTTTTTGCGACGACATTTCATCACAAACTCTTTGTCGTGAATAACTTGTCACAAAAAACTTATATGTGACAACAGAGTCCTTGCAAATAAGTCATCGAGTGAATTTCATCGAATTGTTTTGGCAAGATGATGTGGCAAACTTATTTATGACCACATGTCGTCGCTAATATTTTAGAGTTTTTGCAACAAAAAATATCATCGCAAAATTTGTAGACACTATTAGTGATGACATGTCTAAATAATTCTTTTGGTACATTTCTAGTCTGCTATTTTAGCACAATTAACCACATGATACAATTAATATTCTTACAGAGGCTACCCTAAAATCTTATGTTGGATTACAATATATAGGCCTTAGTTGTGCTCGTCTTCGTTGTGTCAGCTAGTTATGTTTCTCATTTGTGTTAGTTGAAATGTTAATTAGACACTTGACATTAGCTAATCAGTTGCTTAATCCCAAAGTAACATAAATAAAGTACATGTAACCATTTTATACTTACACTTTTTTAATAAGTTGGGAGTAGTGGTTGAAGGGGAAGGGGATAAATTTCAAAGAAATTGAAATATACATGGTTCAAACCCTAGTCAACACCCTTACAAAGGGTGATCAATACCACTTGAGCTATTAGCTGGTATTTTATACTTACACTTCAATATACAAATTCATATAATTCTCATTTTTTGGCTTCTTTATTTATGGTATTAGAGCCATTTTTTTGCCATCGACTTGATAATTTTTGGCAGAATTCTGATTATCATAGTTTATTCGTGTTCTATTAAGATATATGTACCTTCGAGTGTTGCTGCAAATGGCGTCAAGTTCTGCCTCTTCCATTGTTCTGCCGATTCTTCACTTCACACCTCTCTCTCTCTCTCTCTCTCTCTCTCTCTCTCTCTTTGTGTCTCAATCGAAATAATACAACTACTGGAAGATTCATATACTTTCAATTGTTAAGGCTTATGGAATTGAAGATATACTTCTTGGTTATGATCTTGTACTAACTAGCTTACTTCTCGTACATACTTTATAACTATTATGAATGTTATGACTGGATGTTAACATCGATTACTAAATCTATGCTTGGGCATCTTACTAAATGTACTATTTTAGTTTGAGGTTTGGTCTTCTTTGGCTTATTTCAGTACCATTCTAAAGCTAAAGTCTTATAGTTCCTTTTTATGTTACCGACACCTAAGAAAGACAATTTACTGTTGATGAGCATGTTCTTCATTAAGATGCACACTTTGGCTGATGAATCAAACTTTGTTGGTGTTATTATTACTGAGGATGAACTTGCTCTCTATCTACGTGGTGGTTTTGAATCACAATTTGTGATAGTTAATTTGACATCTAATATTGGTGATCTCGGTCTACAAGAAATTCAGTTTGCTTTTCAAATTCGTGAAATGTGTTTACAAAGTAATGTTGCTTCTGTAGCTTTTGCATTACATATTGGCTCTATGATAGTGTACCCTTTGCTAAAGTTTCATATGGTAGCTAGATCTTTTGGATTTGGTATGAGAGGTGGTTGTAGAAATTACGTGGCTGAGGTAGAGATGACAAGCTCTACAAACAAAAAATGAAAGTACTTGTTCGTTGTGTGTTAGGCCTGGTTCATGCTTCGCTTAAGTACTATAAAAGATTTGATATCGACTACATAGGACCTGATAAATCTGATGTGCATGGATCTGATCCTGGTAATCCTTAGGTTTTCCTTTCTAATGCTAATACTTCCTCTATTGTTGAAAGTTGGTACTTTGACAGTGGTGTTACCAACCATGTCACAACTTATGGTGAAAATCTATCCTTGAAAGCAGGTGACTACCATGGCTTAGAGAAACTTGTTGTAGGTAATAGTTATGTTTTACCTATTTCAAAGTTGGTTCTTATTTCTAGTCTTCATTTTAACCTCTTTTATGATCAATAGCATTCTTTATGAGCCAAACATCACAAAACATTTCTTAGTATATCTCTCAATTCACAAAGGCTAATCATGCTAATTGAGTTTTTTTATCATGATTATTATCTTGTTAAGGACAAAACTACAATGAACAAACTACTGGCAGATACTCTTAAGGATGGTCTGTACCAGCTAGATATCTCCAAATTGAGCTTCATCCCCTGTAAAAAATAAGTGTACCTCTTCTATTTGTAATATATTAATGTTTGGAATAGAAAGGTAGGCTATCAGTGTAAATTAGTTCTTTCTACTCTGCATCAGTTGCATATTCCAATTCAACAAGCTAATGTCAAATTTTATGATGCTTGTAAACTTAATAAGTGACATCAGAAACAATATTCTTCCTTACCTACAAAAACTACTACTCCATTTCAGTTGAGGCATTATGATATATGGGGCTCCCCATGTATTATTTATTGGTGGTTTTAGATATTACAATCATTTATAAATGATTATACCATGCATTAACTGGATTTTCCCTCTCAAACAAAATCAATAGCACATTCTATCTTTACTCAATTCAATTCCTATGTTGCGAGATAGTTTCATATCAAAATTGAGACTTTAAACTCTTTGGGGAGGAAACACAAATCCTTAGCCCCTTGTTAACTCAATTGAGAATTCACTTCAGGCATCATTTTCCCCATATTCATCAGTAAAATGACAAATCTGAAAGAAAATATCTACATGTATTTGAAGTAGGACTATATATGCTTGACCAGGCTTCATTACATTTTAAGTTCTTGTGGGATGTTTTTCTATCTGTTATCTATTTATTAATTGACTTCCTTCTCACTTTACATCACAACTCTCCTTATCTAAAACTCTTTGGTTCTGCTCCAAACTATACATTCATCAATACCTTTGGTTGCATTTGTTATCCTTATATAAGACCTTACAATTTTTATATGTTCCACATAGGTATACCAAGTGTTTATTCCATGGCTACAGTCCTTCACACAAATGTAATAAGTGTTTAAACCCTTTAGAAAGATTGTACATTGCTTCTATAATTGAGTTTAAAGAACAAGAATTCCCATATATTGAATTGTTTTACACTGGTGTCAAGTCTTCAAGAATTCCCATATATTGAATTGTTTTACACTTCTTCTTCTTCTTCTTCTTCTTCTTCTTCTTCTTCTTTCCCTATCATATTCCTCTACTACTTCCCTATCATATTCTCTCTCTCTCTCTCTCTCTCTCTCTCTCTCTCTCTCTCTCTCTCTCTCTCTCTCTCTCTCTCTCTCTCTCTCCCCTCTCCCCTACCTATTCTCCTACTAGTTCACTAGTCTCTTTTCCATTGATTTTCTTAGCATCCATCAAATTCCCTTTGTTCATTTCCTACTAGCCCACATGACATCAATCTCACAATTGAGCTTCTTCCAATATCTCTTCATTAGAGATACCTCTACTCATCCCATGATCACACATTTAAAACTTGGCATACATGAACTCAAACTCCTTGCACCGCTTTTTTCCCTCTATAGAACCTTTTCATCACTTAAGATTTATTTGATCATAAGGTGTTGGAAAACAACTTTGCATGCTAAGTATGATGCCCTCATTTCCAATTACACATCGGTTCTGGTTTATGATATTCATGTTATTTCTAACACATGGGTTTTTAGAACTAAATACAAACCTGATGGCAGTGTTGAGAGGATTAAAGCTAGATTGGTGACAGGAGGCTTTGAGCAAACGACATGTGTTGGATTTCCTTGAAACTTTCAGTCATGTTGTCAATGCATGTACAATAATTCGATTGGTCTTCACCTTGGTTGTTGTTACATCTCACTGGTCTATCCAACAATGCATTCCTTCATCGTGACAAGCCCTTAGAAATCCCACAATAGTTTTCAAACTTTCAAAGTCTTTTATGGACTTAAACAAGCCCTTGGATGTTGGTTTATCAAGGTAAAATAGTTTCTCTTTACTATGGAATTCAAAGTATTAGTTTGATAACTCTTTGTTTTGTCAAAGAATTGCATGAAAACTTATTTTGTTACTTGTCTATGTTGATTACATCCTAATTACTAGTGAAGATTATACATTAGTCTATCAGGTAATTCAAGTGTTAATTAGGAGATAAATTTGCCTTAAAATTTTTGGGTAAGATTAATTACTTTCTTGGGTTGGAAGTTGTCAAAAATTCCCATGGCATTACTCTTACTCAAACAAAGTATTTGCATGATTCGTTGAGTAAAACACATATGTTACACAACAAAGTTGTATCTAAACGTGCAAGTCAAAGACTTAGCCTAACTGATAGCAAAGCCTTTGATCAACCCTCTATTTATAGAAGCACAATTTGTGCCTTACAATATCTCACAATGACCAGACCCATATTTCTTATGATGTCAATAAACTTAGATACCTTTATGCATCTACTGTCAATCACTGACAATTTGTAAAACATTTGGTTCGACATCTTAAAGGCACAAAAGATGCTTGTTGAAGCCTATTCTGATGTTGATTAGGTCAATAATGTGGATCTACGCTCTACCAGTGGTCATTGTTTATTCCTTAGAGGAAATCTTCTTGTTGTAAAATAGAACATATGTTAATATCAATTATGTTGCAAAATATTTGCAGTTTTTTGCAAGTTGAAATAAATTGAACACTTCAGGGACAAATTGGTCGTCGCAAAACCTTGGTTATTAGTGACCATCGCAATAGGTTTTAGAAATCAGGAACTCAATAAAATATTAAAGAAGATATTTTCATCAAGTTGTCGCAATTAAGACCTTTTTGTGATGACCTCTTGTCGTCACAAAAGCCTTGGTTGCGAAATATTGTTATTGTTGTAGTGTATTTACTCGGGATGACACTTAAGATTTAGTACAATAAACATTGGGAAATAGGAATTTCTCCATTTTATTTTCGTTATAGGAGCATTTTGAACTTGAATAAATATACCAGTTAGCTAAGACTGGTAATGACGGTCACTCCCTCTCAACTTTTAAAATTTCATAAAATTAATATAAATTATATATATAAATGTTATTTTAAATACCCCCTAAATAAATTAAAGAAATTCTTTTATATACAATAATTAAGGGAAAACAAACCTCGTCGGCCCCTCAGTCTTTATTTTCTGGCTCTGTCATTGCCAGTTAGGATTACGCTGGTGATGCTATCATATTAACTCAATGCTTACCCGCAAATAAATTCTACCATCCTACAATTAATTTATTATTGTAATCTAAGCCAAGATTTTTTTACCTAATCCCTCATAAATTCATTCGGCGGTTCAAATAAACTCGAAGAAAAAATTAGGGTAGCCGCAATTATCAGAGACAACCTTTACTTTTCCGTATCTCAGGTAACTCCAATTTCAATATATGAAATTATATATATGTTTGTTTTGATTAAGTACTTGTGAAATGAAATAAATTTATATCATATTTCTCTGTGGGAAGAGATCGTATCATTTCGTTCTTTATGATCATTCGGAGAAGAACATTTACATGCGCAAACAAGAGGTAAGTTGGAATTCATGTTTCAATTTGTAATATTGAATTTTCCCTTATGTGTATGCCGACTTTTCTACGATCTTAAAAGTTGTTAAATTAACCCTTCGAAAAAAGAAAGTTGTTAATTTAACGACATGCGTTGTTTAATGAAAAAATTAATGAGAGATCTTAAGAAAATCTTACATGTATTTTATTGTCATTTGCATATCCTTATTTAGCATCCGGTTAATTAGTTCCTTGTAATAATTGATATATTATCTTATGATTAATTGCTTTGACACAACATTTTCTTTATTTTATAAAATTTGTTATTTTCATTTCCATGTTTGTGCTTGAACAAACAATCTTGTAAGTACTAGCGCATATCAAAGTCTTTATATTTTCTTTGAAATTATAGAATTTCTTCTTCTCTTTGTGCGTGTGTGTGTGTGTATATATGCCTTTTAACCCCATGTTTTGGCCATATGAAAAAGAGACATTTTCAGGATTTTCTTAGATTTATTTAGTCCATAGGTTTATTTATTAATAGGAGACCTCTTGCAACCTAGATACAAAAATTGGAAGGGAAACAAAGAGGGAACTCGCCATTTTTATTAATAAACTGGAATATATTTGAATTTTGTACCGCATTTATATATAGTTAGAATTAATTAGAATGATGTTAGTATTTACAATGGTAGTCTTTGAAGAGATTTGAATATCATTACATAACAAACAAATTCTTGGTATTGCTATGTATTTATTATTAAGTTTGATGTGTTTCTTAAAACATTTATGTATAATATTTTTACTAATGTAGTTACTGAAGTAATATCTTATTTACACCCCCTTTAAAATTTATAATATAATTTAGTTTTCATACACACACACACACATTGACATAGGAATTAGGATCCTACTTTGATCTCACGCCACATTGTGGATTTTTTTACAGAAAATAAATGAGTATAAGAAGAAATAAACCACCCTCTCTTTTGTTA
Source organism: Rehmannia glutinosa (assembly GCA_016081115.2). Lineage (NCBI taxonomy): Eukaryota > Viridiplantae > Streptophyta > Magnoliopsida > Lamiales > Orobanchaceae > Rehmannia > Rehmannia glutinosa. The sequence goes on along the minus strand of JABTTQ020002717.1, from coordinate 93,432 downwards.
ACAATTATTGTTAAAGTAACAATATAAAATTACTTCATATATAGGCCACGCGCAATATTGGATGAATTTCATTATCATCATCTGGATATGCATGAAGGGAAGAAAATAAAATATAAAAATAATATATAAGATGAAGAAGAGAACAATCTAGCTATTGATAACTTCTTTATCTATTTTTGACAATTTTTATCAGAAAAATGTTTTATTTTCGGAGTCTAGTCAACATTTTAGGTCAAAAAACTACTTTTCCCTCACTATATTTAGATGTATTTTAGTTATTTATATCTTTGAAAACTGTATATATACGACGATATTATATTTTTGTGAAATATAGTTTCATATATAAAGTTTCTACACGTAAAATGACTTCTTTGCTTAAATCATGATGAGAATCATATATTTGAAAATGACATGTCCACTTAAAACATGATGTATCCGGATAATATATTTATCAAATATATATTATCATTATCATTATCATTAAATGATTTACATGTCTCTTTGAAATAGTAAGATGTCAATACATGTACATTTTCTGGTGATTTAAAATTGTATACTTAGGTGTCCATTAATGTTATAAAAAAATATACAAAAATTTTAAAAAAATAATTAATAGTGATAAGAATTGTAAGTTAGTTCCAATTAGTAACACATGAATAGTGAAAACAAAAATACTGTCGCAAGTAATATTATTGACAAATTTTGCTGTCACTATTCACACATATATATTACTAATTGTTAATATTGTGAAAATTTTGTTAGAATAAAATTAGTTATTATGGTCTCTTATAGAATTAGTAACATTTTGCAATACTATTTAATATTACTTTGTCGATCACTCGAAACTTAACGGGAATAGATGTGGAGGGAAGAAAAAATAACAACAATTTGATCTTATATGAATGAGTTATCATTATTTTTCAACCTCTGTTATTCTTCACTAGCTCATTCACAACAAACAAAAATAAAAGATATAAAAAAAAACCTCTAACTAGAACAAAAAAATAATAGTAATGACAAAATATTAAGTGATCATATATAAAAGTCGATCCCGTTTTTTTCCTAATTGTTGTTGCATCACACTTAACATACACAATGTATACATATATATTTGTATATATGTATGATGTAAGTGTATATATAGACATGATCCCAAGTAGAAGAGGACCTTGTTGAAATTAAATGGAGTTTTGTCTATTTTCTTAGCACAAAGACCCAAAGTCTTGGTGGTGCTATGTCACCATTGTTTGTCAATTGTAACTAAATGCACTCCTCTTACTTCCTACCAAAAGGGTCGTTGCTGATCTCTGCAACCATAGACAAAATCAGCCGTAACTAAACCTTAATTTCTTCAATTACTCCAACATATATACATATACACACACAAACAACACAATGGAAAAACCAATTTACCCAAAAAAATAAATTGTAGGTAAATATTAAGATAGTTGTAAAGTGTAATTAAAATTGTTGTAAGTAAAGATTAACAACAAACTATAAAACTGTTGGTAAAATACCTACAATATTTTTGTCGGTAATTTAAAAACTGCTGGTGATTTGTCGTTTATAGTTTGGAGGAAAACAATATTCTCTATTTTGCTGGTATTTTATAGGTAATTATAAAATTTAGTGACAAAATTATCTCTGTGAGTAAACAATAAGTTTTTTTTTTTGTAATGCAATATTGGGCTAGAACTAGTTTGGAGTTTGAAATAATCACTATACCATGGTTAGTGTTTGTTTGAATATTAATGAAGAATTGGAGTTTAGAATTAGAGTTGCATAAAATAAAATTATCCGGATTCTAATAAAGTGTTATTAAATTCATTTTTTAACATAGTGATTTATTTGAATATTAATGAAGAATTGGAGTTTTAGAATTAGAGTTGCATAAAATAAAATTATTCAGATTCGAATAAAGTGTTATTAAATTCATTTTCAAGACTGGATCAATTTTATGTTTCAGTGGTGAAAGATTGTGTTGTTGGATGATTGACCCGAGTTCAATCTCATCATATGAGTGTGTATTTCTTTTTCTACTATAATTGTGCTAAAAAAATTCATTTTCAAGACTTTGGTTCCTCCAACATATAAATGATTTATGAGTTATGTGATTAATAATTAATGGGTCTATTTGTGGGTCAGAATTGTGATACCTACTTCAAATCAACTGGACATAATTAATTACCCATTACCCTTACATCCTCCGATGTGACCCCCCCCCCCCAACCCCTAAACATGTATATATATTTCTTCTTGATCAAGAATGTCTTAATTGTAGTCAAAAAAATAAAATTAAAATATTGCCGCCTGATCCTTAGGCAACAGGGTTCCATGTTTACTGTTAAACATATAGTAATGAAATAAAAAATAATGTTGTTTAGTGTTTGGAATATGGACAATATTGACTACATGCATGTATTTTATTGTTATTTAAATTCTTTTACTGTGACTGCCAAAGAAGAGGTGACGAAGGTATGTTTGTCTTCAAGTGACCAAAAAGATACGAAATGAGAGAAAGAGAGAGCGGGGGGTCAAGGGGGTTGGGGTGGGGTGGGTAGAGGGGTACGTAAGGGATCGGTGGACCCCATTCCTTCGCCGCTTATGGACACACTATGGGACGTGGGCTCGGGATGAAAGCTCTGCAATTCACCTTCTCTCCTACCCTTCTCTCTATATGTATATGTGTATATATGTATATATATAATTATATATATAACATGTATGTAAATAATGGCGGATCCAGCACGCGGAAATGAGATGAGTCGGATCAAAAACTCAAAAATATCGTATAAACTATAATTGATTTATTTTTTAAATTTATTTCTTAACAATTGCGGGCTGGAGATAGGTCGGGTCCCAGTATGGCCTCCTATCTCCGCCATTGCAGGTAGATGTTTGTGTATATGTGTATATATATGCATTTATATATGTATATTTTTTTTTGTGAAATGTACTCCTTACATTTCATAGTAAATGTCGTTTTGGCCGATCAATAATTTTTCAAAATGAGTGACATCATGACATTTTCAAGACTGACTAGTAATAAAGGTTTTTTCTTCCTAAATCACTTTTGCATATTCTTTTTTAATAAGTTGGGAGTGTTGATTGGACGGGAGGATAAATATCAAAAAACTCGAATGATACTTATTGAGCTACAACCTCATGGTAAATTTATTTTTTATGTATCATTTTCCAACTAATATTATGTAAAGGTGTATCGAGTATTTTAACATATTCTTAGTTGGTCACCATCACACTCTAAGAACTTAGGATTTAGCCTGGAGGTCCTTGGTTCGAGTATGAGAAAACACATAAAACTCACTTTCAAGGTAGGAGGTCTATGAGTGTGACACAGATGAAAAACCCAAAAAAAAAAAAAAAACGGTTTAGAATAGTCCGGTTGTTATTGGGTTATTTTTGCTAAAACGATACTTATTGTAAACTGAATGAAGTATAAGTTATGTCAAAGCTCACTTAAGATTAAAAACTTTTAGGAAAAAAAATTAAAAACAAAAAAGAAGAGAGAAGAAAAAAAGGGACAAATGCTATGGATATGTGTTTGTGTCTGTGGACGACACCAAACACATAGTAGGAGGACCCTAATTAGTAGCATCTTTTTCGAAAACTTCATTTCACTGAAAGCAAGGGTTATAACATTACAACAACAGAAAAAAGAAAAAAAGTATCACATCACAGATAATTATCCTTCCCATGGCTTCATATTCTCTCTCCTTCTCCCTCCTCCTCTCTCTCTATGGCTTCAGTTAAAACTGTTCAGATATATGTATAAACACATATACATACATATATACTTTTATTATTAATTTCTTGATTTTTGCAGAGTTAATGAGAATTTTCAGCTGAAAATTAGCAAATAGGGTTTGCTAATTCTTGGATTTGTAGATTAAATTAAGTAGTTTTATTATAATCCAGCACATGGCAGCTTCGTCGTCTTCATCAGCTTTTCTTGCAATGAGAGATGAAAATGAGAATATTCAGCAACAACAGCAAGTTATGTCCTCTGCTGCACCACCACCCCCTCCTCAACCCCAGACCTCGTCTTCTTCGAATAAAAAAAGAAGAAATCAGCCTGGAAATCCAAGCAAGTATTTTTATTTTTTTTTTTTCAAATTAATTTGCATGAAATGAGCCCATCAAAATCAAATCTTGAATTTCACTCAAAAACCCCTTTCTTCCTTTTTAGCTTTTTCCAACAAACTTTTCAAAAAAAGGTTTTGCAAAAGATGGATTGGAATCTTCAAAACATAACTAATTTCTTGTTCTGGTTCACTGAAGAGACCCGGGTTCGAGTCTCTGTAAAGAAAAAACAAAACTAATTTTTTTGTTCATTTTTCTGCTATGTATTATTCTGATTATTTTTTGTTGTTGTTGCTGCTGTTGTTGTTGTGGTCTGGCAGATCCGGACGCGGAGGTAATCGCGTTATCTCCCAGGACCCTAATGGCAACAAACAGATTTGTTTGTGAAGTTTGCAACAAGGGTTTTCAAAGAGAGCAAAATCTTCAGCTCCACAGAAGAGGACACAATTTGCCCTGGAAACTAAAACAGAAGAGTACAAAAGAGGTTAGAAGAAAAGTCTATCTCTGCCCCGAGCCCACCTGCGTCCACCACGACCCGGCCCGAGCCCTCGGAGACCTCACTGGTATCAAGAAGCATTTTTCAAGAAAACATGGTGAGAAAAAACACAAGTGTGAGAAATGCTCCAAGAAATATGCTGTTCATTCAGATTGGAAAGCCCATTCAAAAACATGCGGTACTAGGGAGTACAGATGTGATTGTGGCACCCTTTTCTCCAGGTATTTAATTCAATCTTGATTTATTTTTATTTTATTTTATTTTGATGTGTTGTATATTTATTACATTGGGGTTCATTAATGTTTTAATGTCCAGAAGAAGAAAAACTAAATTTAGGGTTTTGTTTGATTCTTCTTTTTTTTTTCTGAGTGAATGAAAAAAAATCCTCACGGGTGTAGGAAATTCAGGTTTTTTTTTCAATTTTATTTCGTTTTGTGACATCATCTTGTACACGTGTCATTCATCCAGGGAAGTAGAACAGGAAATCTCGAAGTCTCCCAATTCGATTTTTTTTCTTGGTTTTGAAAATATGTTTTTTTTTTATTTCAATTTGATTTCGTTTTGTTCTTTGGAAGTTTGCCTGGCAGAAAAATGACTCCACGTGAATTATCTCTGGAATAAAAACGTCATGACCTAAGAGGGTTTTGTTTCTCTGTGTCTCTTTTCTCTTTCTTCTTGGGACATCCGTCCTTGTATAACTACTGTACATCCTCAGTTTCTTTTTTTACGGCCTGTTTTTTTTCCTAGTTCACGTGGTATTAATAAGCCAATGTAATAAAAGTTTTTATTTCGAAGATACCAGATTTGTTCTCTTGTGGGTTGGCTAGATGTGTTTCACCTCTGTACTTGTTGCAGGTTTTCGACTTTTTCATGATAATGTTTCCATTGTCCAACATTCACAAAATTCACCCCATAACCTTCTTTCTCTCTCTAAATTATTTGACTACTGGTTTTCCATGTTCTCCATGTTGGAATGTTTTTACCTCAAAAAAATTACAGCAATTTCATGGTTAAAATTGCTTATCATCAACAGTTGATAGGTTTCCAACTCGGTTTTCGGGTCAATTTCGGGTTATGTTCAAATACATCGAAAATATAAGTGAAATATAGACGTATCAGATTTGCGTTCGTGTAACATTCTATTTTGATTGTGTCAGATTTGTGTTCGTATTTGTATTTCTCTCAGAACATCGTTGAGTTTGTGTAATAGGTCGTTTATCGTGTCGTATCGAAAATTGTTGTCCCTACCTTTGCCTCATTGTTATGTTTTGATAACTAGAAAATGACCCGTGATGAGCCCAAATTAAACTAGCTTAGTACTAATGAAAAAGAATTCTAACAAAATTGTTCTTGATTAATAAAGTTAATTAAATCATATGTAGAAAACCCTTTACATTTGCTAATTATCTAATTAAGGGGCTAATTGCATAGAACTATAGAGAATTTCTTCCACCTAACATCCTCAATTATGTGTCTTGTCTTTTTTCCCCTAAACTATGTGCATTCTGCTAAAATATCTCTAAATATTTATCCTACCAACTTTATTCTATTCTATAAGATTCTCTTGCTCAGTATTACGGTACAAAATATATGTCGACATTTCATAATTTTGATGAGGCATATATCTGATTGTCATACCTAATTAATTCTCTTTCGAATTCCAAGAAATGCTAGTTCAGATGTATGCAAATGAAATTTAACAACCATGTTATGTCTACTCCTGATGAATCTGTTAAATTTCCCAATCCCACATTATATAAATTGATAGTTCTTATATATACATAAAATACAAAATTATTTGTTGTTGGAATGGACCATAGTTGACAAATGAGCCCCACATTGGGGTCCTTAACATATTGTCTCCTTGTAAATTTAGTGACAACATTATCTAAAATGCACCTACATAATGTGATTTCCATTTTTTCATGCATGCCCCAAATTGTTTAACCACATTAATGGTGCTACTAACATTCTACATTAGACATTGTTTGCAAACTCTAAAAAATTAACTCTCAGCTTATACCTGAAAAAAATAATTATATTTTTCAGCATAATCATAACTTTTTCTAATTTTTTTGAAAAATCGGCATCAATATAATTTCTAATTAGAAAAAAATACTTGCAGGCGTGACAGTTTCATCACCCACCGTGCTTTCTGCGACGCGCTTGCCCAAGAGAGTGCCCGAAATCTCAATCCACCTTCCTTGGGCAGCATTGGCACTCACCTATTAGGCCTTACCCAAATATCCACACCACAAGGTGATCACATTAATAACAATCAAACCCTATCAAATCATGATTTACTCAGATTGGGCAGGCCCGGCCCGCAATTCGAAACCCTTATGGGCCCGGGATATCGCCCTTCGTCGTCGTCTCGAAGCCTGCCCCCACCTTCTCCTGCCCTATTCATGCAGCAACAAGTGCCAAACCATGAGGAAAATAACCAATCTCCACATCATCATGGGCTTTTGCCAAACAAGTCCTCATCATCAATTCATGGGCTAATGCAATTACCCCAGCTACAGATTAACAATTCCAACAGCTCAGCTTCCTCCACAGCCAGTCTTTTTAATCTGAGCTTCTTCCCCAACAATGGCAACACTAATGCTAGTGCCATGGACGGCGGCGGCCATCACTCCGGTGGCGGAGAAGACTCCACTCAGCTGTTCTCATTAGGTATATATACTAGTCAAAATTGCGTGGTGAACTGCGATTTTAGTCCTGTATTTATAGGAGTGTGGCAAAATTTATCACTTTTTTGAATTCCATTTGGCAAAATCACCCTGTATCTTTGAAAAACTCTCGGATTTAGTCTTCAATTAGCCAGAAATTTTAAATTCGGCCTGAAAATCTCATGGGAGTTGCACGTGAATACAAAAGTTCAGATTTTCAAATCTCTGGCCAAAAATAAATTAGGGTTTTCGTTCATATAGTTAGTTGATAAGGTGTTGATTAAACCCCTAAATATGGCCGGAAATTCGAAAATCCCCAATTATATTGATGAATACAAGATTTTTTGAAGAAAAATACAAGATGATTGTGCCGAAGGACCAATTTTGCCACGTTCCTATTGTTACCGGACTAAAATTGCAGTTTGATTAAATCAATACTTTTTGTTATATGTTTAACTTTGGCTTCACAAACACATCCCAAATGGGGTTATTTGGGAGAAAATCTTTTAGCATTGAGAATTTATAACAAATTAAATAACTAAAAATGGGATTTGAATTTATTTGCCCAAATATATCTTGATTGAGGGTAGTTCGGGGTTTTTTTGCAAACTCTAGAAAAAAGTGATTTTCAGCTTCTAGACTGAAAATATAAATGTTTTTTCTGCTTAGAAGCTAAGAATCACTTTTTTTAGTATTTACAAACACTCCCGTCAACAATTATCTAAGTATATATTTCATCCTTGTATGAATTGATCCATTTGAATCAGATTTCCTGTTTCATTTTCTATTTCACTTCATGTTTCACTCCATTGAATATCCGACATATGTATTTACGTTTAAAAAATCAACAATCATAGTTGTTTTATTAATGCATATCCATCATCCATCATCCAATGTAGTGGAATACAAAAAAATGGAAGAGGAAATCCGTTCCCCGGATCCAAAAAATGGAATCAACTTCCTCAGAAATTAACTATCTGAAAATTTGACTCTTCTCTCATCAGGTAATCTCATGAGCATGGCCATCCCTTCTCTCTACAGCACCTCATCACATTCCATTCAAAACCCAACCACCGCACACATGTCCGCAACAGCACTCCTCCAAAAGGCCGCCCAATTGGGCTCAACCACCACCACCGTCTCAGGTGGCGGCGGCGCTTCATCCCTCCTCAAAAGCTTCGGAAAATCATCATCAGCCGACCACCACCACCACCCGTCTCTCGATCACAGCCACAGCTTCGGCGTCTTTGGAGGAAACAACAACAATAACAACAACAACAGCAGCAACAACCATCTCCATGATTTACTCGTAAACTCCATCGCTGGTGGTGCCAGCTCAGCATCCATATTCGGCGGCTTATACGGAAATCATGATGATCATCAACAGGACAATAATAATAATAATAATAATAATAATATTAATGGTGATGATCAGTACAGAGGGTTTCTTGGTAGTAATCCAGCAGCATCTGGATTTAGCAGTTTGGAGCAAGCTGGGAGATTGACTAGGGATTTTCTTGGGGTTGGTGAGATTGTGAGGAATGTGAGGGAGCAGCATAATGGGGTGGATATGAGCTCATTGGATTCTCAGGGAAAGAGTAGTGCATCTCAAACTCAAGCTTTTGGAGGGGGGATTCATTTTCAATGAAGGGTTTAAAGCTTTGGATTAAAAGGTATGTGGATTAATTAGTTGCTTTTTTTTTTATAATTCTTTGTGTGGATGTTAATTTTCATATAATGAGTGTGTCGGCAAACTCTAAAAGAAAATGATTCTCAGTTTTTTTGAATCTAGAAGCTGAGAATTATTTTTTTAGAGTTTATTACAAACACTCCCAATATTAACGCATTTACCCATTATTTGTTGAATGTGATTTTGTTACCAGATTGGAAAAAATAACATATTGATTTTTTTGAATTGGGGATTTTTTGTAAGAAAAGTGATAACTGTTTAAAAAGACAAGTGATAGTCATTTATATGGTGGAACAGGAGATAAAACGCTATTTTAGAATAAAATATCTCAATATTAACCCCTTGTTATTCCTAATTTTTAGGTATTTGGTTTGACTCAGCAGATCCATAGACCATCTCCAATTCATTTATAGTGTTTCATCTAGTGTTACATTATTCATCAATTAATTAAATGTCATGTGTATAAAATGATGTGATTATTGTAAAATTATTGTATTGAAATTCATAAAACACGTTAAAAATGGAGATTTTTTATAGTAAGGAAAGAAAAAGAAAAATCACTTTCAGAAAAATAGAGCCTTATCTTAAGACATTCAAAAGAAAAACACTTAAATCTATATTGCATTCAAAAATGAATAATGTCTTTATTGTGCAACTTTGCTTATAGTGCAAATAGTGTTCTCAAAATAGTCCTAAAGTGTATTTAAACACCTTGTTTTTCCATTGCGATTTGTCATTTGTCCAATAAAATTTTGATTCTCATTTTTTAAAATTTTATTTTAGATCTATATAAACTTAAGGTTTGTTGGTTTTGCAACCGTTTTTACTTACATTGTAATCAGTTGTAAGTTTCTTATGACGAATAAAATTCATTTCGATGCTAAAAAAATCTTGTTTCTCCTAATTTTTGCTTGTAAATTATTGCCAAAAAGTATGATCTTATATCGACCATATAAGATTTATAAAATGACAATCTTTAATTTTTCTGTGCAGGAGATCCAACTAGATTAAGGAAGATAGCGGCTGGCCGGCTCAAAAGAAGTTTGTTCTTCTGGTGTTACATACATTGTTAGCCGAACTAGAAAACAAAACGTACTCAAAACTTGTTGTTTTAAATTTTGTAGGTGTGACAATTTTATTTTATTTTATTTTATTATTTCGTTTTCAATGAACTTTTCAAAAAAAAATAGAAAAATAAGATTTTATGAGAAATTTATAGAGTCTAATTTTTGCCATTGATGAGCAAAATGACCTTTCATCCGATAATTATTTTTGAGTTCGTGGAGTTGGGGGATTTTTGGAAGGGGTATATTTTGTTTAATGTAAGAGAGGCTATTTAGGCTATTTCTGATTGTTAATTCTTCCAAATTTTGATTTGGAACAAAATGAGTGCCAAAATAGAACTTATGCTATAATTGTGTTGAAACCTGGGTACCCATTACCAGGTGTAGATATGCAATTATGCATGCATAAACGTATTTATCTTATTTTTGACAAAGAGGATGGGGCATAATCTATTGATACTAGAGGATAACCCTAAGATTAATTGGAGAAAGTAGACATATAAGGATTTTTCCACCTTCAAACTATTATTGAAAAAAATTTGCATTTTCTTTAAGCATTTTACTTGGAGAGTGTTTGCAAACACTTCTTCTTTTGGAGGAGGTAAATTAGTGTAGTGGGCGCAGCAAGTAGTTGAGAATTGAAATTGGTAGTGTTCGCAAATAAAAATTAAAAATTAATTAAGTTAAGAGAGATGTTTGGTGAATAAATTAAGAAAATTTTACTTTTAGCCCCATTAGACTGAGCACCTGGCGATTTTAGTCACATGGCTTGAAAATAGTCCCATAAGATTGATTTTGTGGCAGATATAGCCCCACTGTTAGTAAATAAATTTCCGAACATGTTAAGTCCGTGTAGTTATGCTTTTTGAAGGGAAATGAAAGAGTTAGGCCACATTTTGGAGGGAACGGAAAGAGCAGGTCTTAAACAACCATAAAGTCCCTCATCCCCATCATTTTCTTTGCTATTTTTTTCTCTTCTAATCTGAAAAACACAAGAAATTTGAAAGATGAGTTCTAGCTCCTCCTCAACACAATCTAGAGTCTTGTGTCATTGTGGTAATTTTGCTTGGTTGTCGGCTTCGTGGACACCTGATAATCCAAGAAAGAAGATTTATTTGTTGTGCTAATTCTCTAGGTAGTGATGTTGATGGATTTAAATGGAATCATTCTAAATGCAAAAAGCAGAAAGCTGGAAACAAAATTAATATTGAACTTCTTCATTTGATTTCTATGTTTTTCAATACTACAGCAAACATCCCTTAAATAGGCAAGATGGAATATACTAGAATCCAATGGATGGACAAGTGGCTAAACTCTATTGGTGAGACAAAAACCATTACTAACAACCTGGTACTAATGTGCAGAAAATGATGAAAAAATATATGCTGCAAAACCAGCTGTAAAAAGGACAACAACATCTCTTGATGTTGGATGGTATGATTTGATGCCAAATGTAAGATGGATTGGTTATTGATTACTGCTAACATCCCAGCAATTTGAGCGAGGATAAATCTGTCACATTTAACCGATTTCTCATACGAGCGAAGAATTGGCCGCTTAGAGGTTTTGTTAGGATGTCAGCTACTTGGTCGATGGCTGGAATATGATGGACAATGACTGACTTATTTTGAACTTTCTCACGGATAAAATGTAGATCGATTTCAACATGTTTGGTTCGAGCTTGTATGACTGGATTGGAGGACATGAAGACGGCACTGAGGTTGTCAACCCAAATTACTGGTGGCTGTCGAGGTGCTAAGTGCAATTCGTCCAATAATGACTTTAACCAGAGAACTTCTTGAAGTGCATGCCCCAAACTCCTATACCCGCTTCTGAATTGGATCTAGACATGGTGTGTTGCTTCCGAGGGCTCCAAGAAATCAAGTTTTTCCCGATATAAATACAGTAACCAGAAGTTGACTTGCGATCATCAGTGTCAGAGGCCCAATCCGAATCAGAGAAAGTTGTGATATGCAAATGAGGAGATTTGAAAAGACGAAGACCAAATGCTATGGTACCTGAAATATATCTAAGTAAATGCTTCATTGCCTTCCAATGGAGATCAAGAGGGTTCTGCATAAATTGGCTTAGCTTATTAACGGCAAATGTGATTTTTGGACGGGTGATTGTAAGATATTGCAAGCTCCCAATCATTTGTCTATAAAGTTGGCTATCAGTGAAAGGATTTCCATGAAATTTGGATAAAGAGGGAGAGGTGATCATAGGTGTTCCCATGCCTTTGCAATCTGTCATTTTGACTTTGGCTAGCAAGTCTTGAGCATACTTCTTTTGTGATAGAAACATTCCTTCAGCAGTGTACTTGACCTCTACCCCCAGAAAATGTTGCAAGGGTCTTAAATCTTTGATAGGAAAAGATTTTTTAAGAGCTCTGATAACATTGGATATCTCGACACTTGAGCTGCTCGTAATCATCATATCATCCACATAGACAATGAGGTAAATAATGGAATTAGATGTTAATCTTGTGAACAAAGATGCATCAGTTTTGGATGAATGGAAGCCAAGGGAACGTAGGACAGATTGCAATCTATCAAACCAGGCTTTGGAAGCTTGTTTCAACTCGTAAAGAGATTTATGAAGTCTACAAACCATTCCCTTTTCTTTGTTAATTTCAAATCCAGGTGGTTGTTGCATATAAATCTCCACGTCTTTATCCAAATATCCATGTAAGAACGCATTATCCACATCAATTTTCCAAACACACCAACCCTTGGCCAAAGCAATATTAAGAACAACCCTTATTGTGGCAGATTTTATAACTGGACTAAAGACATCAAGGAAATCGACACCAGCTAATTGATTGTACCCTTTAGCAACAAGGCAAGCTTTATACTTTGAAATGCTGCCATCTGCATTCTTATTGAGTTTGAATACCCATTTGCACCCTATAGGATTTCTACCAGGAGGGAGTTGTGTCAGGGACCAAGTGTTGTTTTTCAGTAAAGCTTCATACTCTGTGAGCATTGCTTGCTTCCAATTCACATCATTTAATGCTTCTGTAACAGTTTCAGGTTCCACAACATTTTTGACAATAGAATTATATATTTTGGGCTTAAAAATCCCAGCCCTAGATCTTGTGATCATTTGGTGAATTCTGTCAGGTGATTTTTGTTGAGCAGTAAATGGAGCACTATGTGGATTTTGATGTTCTGTTGGTGAATCCATTGTTTCATCATGTGCATGAGATGATGGAGAATCTGGAGAGGGAGAAAAATCATGTTCCAGTGGTGTAGTGTGAGAAGGTGATGCGTTTAAATGATGAGGTGCAGGTGAAATGTTTGTGTTTTTTGTGTGTGTAGTAGGTTCAGTGTGTGGGAGAATTATAGGAAGAAGGGTATGTAAAGGGGAAGAATGTTGCTCAACTTTGCCACAGACACCTTGAGATTGAGAGAGGAAAGGGAACACATTTTCATTGAATATAACATGTCTAGAAAAAATAACTTTCCCTTTGGGCAATAAAACTTTATACCCTTTGTATTGATTGCTATATCCTAACAAAGCAGTTGCTTGTGATCTCAGGTCCAATTTGTCTTTGTTGTAAGGTCTCGGGAAAGGAAAGCACTCACAACCAAAGGTTCTAAGATGGGTGTAGATAGGTTGTTGTTTGTATAGCATTTCATAGGGGCTTTTGAATTTCAGAACTTTGTTTGGAATTCTATTTATTAAATACACTGAGGTGTTAAAAGCATCATCCCAATGTTTCTTTGGCACTCCAGATTAGGACATTAAACATAAGCCAACTTCAATAATATGTCTATGTTTCCTCTCAACAAGCCCATTTTGTGGCGGTGTATAGGGACAAGAAATTTGATGGATAATTCCATGATCTGAGAACAGTTTGGTAAGGGGTTTAAACTATGTACCTCCATCACTCTGAACTACCTTGATCTTGGCATGAAAGTGATTTTCAATAAAATGCACGAAAGCAGCATATGTGTCTGGTTTATTTTGAAGAAAATATATCTAGATGAATCTGGTACGATCATCTATAAATGTAACGTAGTAGTTATGGTCATTTAAAGATCTTATTGGTGTTGGTCCCCATAAGTCTGTATGGATTAATTGGAAAGGTTCACTGCAGATTTTGGGTACGTTTGAAAAGGGCAATCTGTGGGACTTTGCCTTTGCACAGTGGGAACAAAAATCAAAACCATTCTCATTAAAAGGGATATTGCCAGCAATTAATGCCTTTTTAGTTACATGAATAGAAGCATGGCCAAGTCTATTGTGTCATAAACTTAAGGTTTTGAAAGGAGATGCAACATAGCAAAATTTTCTACTAGCAAACACAAACTTGGACAAAGGTTCTTTATTGGAAGAAATTGAGAATGGTGAGCCTTTGTGAGTCTTGAGCAGCTTGAATTGGTAAAGCTCATCCCTAAGGTCCCCCTTGAGAAGAATTTCCTTTGTAGCTTGATCCTTGACAACACAAAACAAAGGATGAAACTCAAACTATACTCCATTGTCTTTGGCAAATTGAGCAACATTCAAGAGGTTTTTAGTGATCTTTGGGACATGCAACAGGTTATTTAAATGAAAAATGTGTTGTGTGTGTGATTTATGAGTTAATGTAGGAGATGAAACAGTTGATTTACCAATATGAGCAATATCCAGGTTGGCTCCATTTCCTACTTGCAACTTGTTTGGCCCAGAGTATTCCGAACTCATATTCAAATTCATAAAGTCATTCATGATGTGGTGGGAGGCACCTGAATCTGGGAACCAAATAGCTTCAGAGTCTTGGTCAGTGGTTGCAACCATGGCAGAGGATTGGTTTTCAGATCTATGATTGAACCCTCTATTTCCTTCTCCATAACATTTTGGAACAAATTCTGGATTGAATCTGTTGTAGCATTTATCAGCAGTTTGGTTTGTGTATCCACAAATCTGACAATGAACTCTATTGAATGAGTTTCTACCACCTCTGCCACCTCTAAAATTTCTGCCTCTTTCTCGATATCGTTGGTATCCTTCTCTGCCTCTATGAGACTGAAAGTTGTTGGCAGATTTCACACTTTGATTCTGAATAGCAATGTTTGCAGAGGGTCCTGATCCTTCATTGTTCACATGCCCTATGGCTTCAAGTCTACTCTCATAGCTAAGAAGAAGAGATGTCACATCCTTTAATTTGTATGGCGCTCAGTTTTAGATAAAATACTAATTACCACAGCATCATATTCATTTCCTAAACCTTGCAAAACATGCATGACTTCATCTTTTTTAGCTATCTTGTTGCCAACAGCAGCAAGAGAATCACACAGGCTTTTAACTTTGTTTAAATACTCTCTCACAGAAAAGTTATTTTTTTGACATTTTGTAATTGGATTTTATATTGCATGATTCTTGCTGAAGAATGACTTGAAAAGTTGGATTCAAGAGATTGCCAAATATCAAATGTGGTATTCAAACCAACAACAGAAACTAAAACTGATTCTGAAAGGGAAGATAAGATCCATGATGCTAACAATTGGTCTTGCCTCTGCCAAAGTATGTATTCAGGATTTACCTCAAGTAATCCTTCATCCTCTGCTGGTATGAACCTCGTAGGGACTGTGAGAGAGCCATCCAAATAACCTTCTAGTCCATAACCTTTGACAGTGGTTATGATTTGTTGTTTCCACATGAGAAAACTCTCATCTGAGAGTTTGACTGTAATGGAATGATTTTGCAGGTGTATAATGTGAGAAAAAGAGGAGCATTGGGTTGAAGCATGGGTGGTGGAGAAGACTCCATGGTGGGGATTTGCAACCTCAGAAAGGTTGCTATTTATTCTTCAAGATCAAGGTAGATCGGAGCAAGCTAATCCTGCTCTGATACCATGATGGATTTAAATGGAATCATTCTAAATGCAAAAAGCAGAAAGCTGGAAACAAAATTAATATTGAACTTCTTCATTGATTTCTGTGTTTTTCAATACTACAGCAAACATCCCTTAAATAGGCAAGATGGAATATACTAGAATCCAATGGATGGACAAGTGGCTAAATTCTATTAGTGAGACAAAAACCAATACTAACAACCTAGTACTAATGTGCATAAAATGATGAAAAATTATTTGCTGCAAAACCAGTTGTAAAAAGGACAGCAACGTCTCTTGATGTTGGATGGTAGGATTTGATGCCAAATGTAAGGTGGATTGGTTATTGATTACTGCTAACAGATGGTTATGGGTTTTTTGAGTGGGTAGACAAGATTATATGTGTAGGATCAAAGATGATAATCCCCGATTTGTTGCGAAAAAATACATTCGAAGCTGAAATTGTTGAATTTCAAACAATGAAGCACACTGAAGAAATTTCACGTTTAAGGATGAGGAAATACATTTTACTGGCTTTACTTGCATTTTCTTGGTTCTTTTTTTTTTTGCTTAATTTGATTATGTGTTAGGAAATTTATCTTGTAGATTTTGATGATACCATGTAAAACTTAAATTAGAAAGTTGGCACCTCATTTTCCTTGTAATTTGCATTGTAATAGATAAGGCTGGAAAAGCTGAGTGAAGTCAGCTATGCCTAGAAATACAAGAAGTCAACTGAAGACTGAAGTGAAGACTCCGCTGCAAGACAGCTGAGTATGGCATGGAAGGAAGGTCAAGAACTCGACTGAAGAAGTATCAGCTGTGAATCAGTTGTGTGAAGAGTCAGTCAAGTCAACTCAAGAAGTCAAGTCTCAAGTTGAAGTGACAGATGAGTCATCCAAGGATTGGAAGCTAACTCAAGTCACCTGGGGAATAAAAGATTGCAGTCAAGTCAAGACAATTGAATGAGATCCATTTATGAAAATTAAGAATGTTTCTCAAAATGGTAACATTTTAAAGTTAAGATTGCAGCCAGCCCGACCTTTCTTTTGGCAGCTCTAGCTGCAAGACATTAAATACGAGGAAATGTCAACATCAAGGACTGCAACAAGACAAGCCAACGGACACAAGTGACTTTTGAAATCAGCCTAACTCTTCAATGGGCAAAATTTCAAAAGTTCACTATAAAAGATTGAGAAAACTCATTGAGAAAAGTTTACCTGAACCTTGCACATCATGAGAAATCAAGCATTATTCAAGCTATTAACCTGAAATATTCTCAAGTATATTCAAGCAAATCCTCAAGCCTGAAACTCGAAGGAAATCGATCCAACACAAGCTGTGAAGGAAAGGCAACTTCAAAAGAAGAAACTTTTGAAGTATCAAAAGGGGTTTACTTCCAAGGAGGATTGTAGGAAGGTTCAAGGTTGAACCAGTATCAAGTTATTGGAGGGCTTCGTGATCAAATCCAAGAGCTTGAGAAAGTGAGTCAAATGTAGCAAAGGCAAAGCCCGCTGAAGAAACTGAGTCGGAAGAGAAGCCAGTTGTGTGACCAAGGTTGTCTCTAGATTGTTGACCACTTTGTAAACAGATTTATTACATAGTGGGTTCCTCCAGGAGTTGGAGAAGAGAGGATTAGAAGAATTACCCCATCTTCGAACCTCTATAAAAATTAACTGTGACATTTATTTTTCAGCACATTTGTATTTCTGCATACTTACATCATATCTGCTGATAAACTCATATTTGTTATCCAACTGATTAATAACCAAGTGCTAAAATCAAGTGTTAAAACAAGCTTAAAACAATTCAAAGGGTGTTAAGTCTTCCCCTGATAAAACCAACACAGCCAAGTTAAAGTTCAGGTTAAACAGCCAAGTTATTCTATCAACAGCTCTATTGACTTTGTTGAGTGGCTAACTTAGCTGAATAACCAACTTAGTTGTCCCTCAAGGACGCAGCTATTTGAGTTAACTCTGTAATAGTTCTAAAAGGACTAAAATCAAAAAGTTGGTAAGGTTTATTCAACTCTCTCCCCCCCCCTCTTCTAAACTTTACTCACACCCCTTGAGACCTACATTATGTAATGTTTTAAGTCCTAAAAAATGGTGCACTGCCTCAGTTTTCCTGTTATGCATTGTGTTTAAAATGTATCCTATTTAAGTGATTATACAATTTTATTAACATTTCTAAGATATTATGCATTATGTTGTGATATGTTGTGATCCACGATCACGTGTCATACTGCAACTAATAATTTTCTCACATAGTAACATGAGGCAAAACCAAGCTAATTTAAACTGATGTAAATTAACATGAAAGCAACTTCAAATTTACAAGTTTGCCTAAACATATTGGTAGATGACCTTAAACACAAAAATATAACAAAAGAGTGCAGTTAACTTAAATGAGCAGAAGGGCCCTGTTTACGCTATCAATTACCAAAAAATGTGTCATATTTTTTCTCAGTTGATCTTCACATGAACAATCTCATTTATCAATTTTTCATCTTCCCAGCTTTGGCAAACTTTAATGACTTTGACGTTGCAGTGAAGCTTGACATGGTAACAAACTTTTTTGCATCCTCAGGTGATTATTTTAAGCGCTTCGATTGTATTAAGTGCAGTTGGGGTTGGGGTTCACACGGTTGAAATGCCATTGGAGAAAATGCCCTTATTTGAACTCTTGATTGCATCTGATATGTGGGCATGGGAATTAGAAAAGAAGATGCCGACATATTCACTGTTCTAGGTGTCTTTATGCTTTTGCTCTAGATACATTTGTTCTCTTTGATTGTTTCATTGGCAACTATGAATATAATGTAAAATGATATTTATGTTATGTGTTCGACCGTTAAACACCTAAAATAAATCTAGCAATCCTCGCAAGAGAACGAGATCATTCGTAGGGTATCACGTTGACCACAAGTCATCTCTGAAGGAAGACTTAACCAGCAAATAATTACCAAGCACACAATTGACAGAAAAATAAATCCTAAACACTCTACCAAGATTTTGTGATTTTAATAAACTAAAGGAAAATAATTAAGAAAACAATAATCAAACTAAACACGATTAAACTTTGAGAAAAAGATATGGATGAAAGTCTAGGATTTTGGAATCATCTCATCAAATTTTCAAGCAGAATATCAACTAATTGATCATGCAGTTAACAAATATAACAAACATGTAACAATAAGGCCTAGATCTGATTACTCACGTATTCACAGATTAGGGTTATCCCAGTATAATTTGCTATGTTCATTAAGTCAAAGTTAGATAATACATCTCTGATTCATATCTAACCCCCTGAATAAATTTAGTCCAGGAATAATATCTTCTCTCGATCTCAATTATTCCCTTAAAACAATCAAAAGTTGATCAGACAATCAATTATCAAATAAAGCAATTCATTAAGGAAAGCAAACCAATTAGCCAATACTCATGCTTATTTGTTAATCAAATCATCATAATCCCAGAACAAGGAAATCAGTTCATGTTTGGGGATGGGATCATAATCTCAATTGAAGGAAAGAAAACAATCATAAGCATTATCATGCAATAATAATAATCACCCAACAATTGAAATCAGACAAAAGAGGTGAAGAAATATTACGCTTTGATCAAGCCGTAAAAATAACTTCAATGGGAAGAACCCAAGCAATCTCAATGTTGAAAAGTAAGAAAAAAGAGAGAAAACTAGAGTCTAAAAGTGTTAAGAAGTAAAGTGTATCAAAAATAAAGGCTCCCCAAGTCTTATTTATAAACAAGGTGGAAGAGCCAAAAATCGGAAGAAAATCGCGAATTTTGTGTTCAGGATGTCACCGCGCGCAAGACGCCCATACCTGCTTCGCATCAATTGCTCGTTCGCGACGCAATCTACGCGCCCTCAAAAATTTGGAATTTCGTCTTTATGTCTTCTTATGAATTGTAGTTTTATCTCTTAGATTTTCATAGCCACTTGAATGACTTCAATATCAATTTTCTAGAGAGAGTTATGGTTAAAATACCAAGACGTATCATTTCCAATACTTCGACATATTATTTTAACTTGTACATGATTTTAGTCCATATAAACGTCTTCATTTGCATTTAGTAGCAAAAATAGACATTGTAAAACTTTGGCTTATCTTTCCAATGGTATATGAATCATGTCAATTGGGCTTCGAATACAAATGTTACATACAAATTACGATTACTGTCGCAGTTGCGCGAAATGACTTTTTAACGTTTTTTGCTCCAAAATTTATTTTTTTCCACCAAAACCTAGAAAATCAATAAAATAACACAACATAACACTAAAGCATACAAAGGCAAATAAAACACGCCAAAAATATGTATAAATCATTGATGAATGTTAAAAATGTATAATTATTTTTGTCTTATATTATTGTTTTACCTTATGAATATTATTAATAAAATAAATTTATAGTATTATTAATATGTTAGGAATAAAATAGGGAATCAACATAGAATTGTATTTGGAAGCATTTTTTAGTGCAGGTTCGGATCAACGAGCATAACTTTCATTTCCGACATGATTTTGGGATGATTCTTGAAGATATGGATTCACAATCCATTCATTTACAAGTTTTCAGAGATATTGAAACCAAAAATCGAAGTTTGGAATGATATTTTTTTGGATAAAAAAATTCATCATAAAATGAAGATTGAAGGGTTGCTCATTTAATTTTCAGACTTGGCCAAGTTTGGTATTTTGGACATAACTCGGAAAATACAAGTTATTTGTATCTGAAATATTTACTGATATGTACAAATCATAGAGCTACAACATTGATGAAGACCCCAAAGTCAGATTCGTATTGGATGCATTTTTTATTGCAGGTTCGGATCAACGAGCATAACTTTCATTTCTGACATGATTTTGGGATGATTCTTGAAGATATGGATTCACAATCCATTCATTTACAAGTTTTCAGAGATATTGAAACCAAAAATCGAAGTTTGGAATGATATTTTTTTGGATAAAAAAATTCATCATAAAATGAAGGTTGAAGGGTTGCTCATTTAATTTCCAGACTTGGCCAAGTTTGGTATTTTGGACATAACTCGGAAAATACAAGTTATTTGTATCTGAAATTTTTACTGATATGTACAAATCATAGAGCTACAACATTGATGAAGACCCCAAAGTCAGATTCGTATTGGATGAATTTATAAAAAATCTAAGAGGCTGTTGCACTAGTCAATCCCGTATGCCAACCACATCTCAATTATTCAACCATATATTGGCCCATGGTTGTTGGAATTCAATGAAATCAGTTGGAAATTCAAGCTAACACATGTGATAATTGATTTATGGAAGAAAATTGAGCAAAGATGGCTGATATCATGGACAAAATGACCAGTCAATGAAGGTGGCAAAGTTGGTGTTGATTTCCTTATTTTCTTACTTGTAATAAAAATAAAAAATAAAATAATTGTAAATTAATTTTGTGTTGGCTATAAATAGAAGGCATTAGCATTAGCCAAGAGCAAGTTTTATGTAGAGAAAGTTAGAGTTACAAAGTTCAAAAGAATTTTTCTTTCTTGCTTTTCTTAAATTATAGTAAGATTTCTAGTATTTTATAAAATATTTGCTTTAGTTTTTCTTCAATCTTTTGTTTTCTCTAATTTCTTCATGTTATTCTAAGTTTATTTTGTTGAGGAAATAGGGTGAAACTCTTTATGAAGGATAAGGAATGATTGTAGATTCATATTAAATTTCATTGTTTGTATCATCAACTTGTTTTTAGCTTATACATTTTTGTTTGGTGGTGTTTCTTGATTTATGTATATCTATTGGCACAACAAATACTTGGTTTCATTTAGTTAAATGTCTAGTTTTATTTCAACCGACTACTAATGTGGATACCTTAATTTGTTGTAGACAAAAGAATACATAAATACTTGATCCCATAAACAAGTATTGATGTTATAAGATAAATTCTAATTGATGATACAACATGATTACCTCATTGCATGATTTATATGTATAATATCTTCCCATTAGAACCTTCTTTGTGTATGGATTCCAATAGTGGCAATCTAAGAGGTAAGAAAATATAATCATTCCTTTATCCGAAATCAAGAGTGAATCCCTAATCCTCAACATTACTTTTAATTAAATTTCTTGTAAAAAAAATATTCTTACTAGATAAAAATCAATTTACTCATCACTTAAATAAGATATATCCTGTAAACTTCCATAAACTTCCCTGTGGATCAACCTCGAACTCCCGAGAAATTTATTACTTGAGACAACCTGCACTTGGGTTTGCAACCTTAAAGTTGTAGCAATCATCACACAAAACACACACAAAAACATGCAAAATATTATGAATATGAAAGCACACAATTAGAATTTGTAAGTAAGTGGGATAAAACTAGCTAACATTCAAGGCATGTTTTCTATGGCCTCACTAGTTAAATTCTTAGCAAACCGAGTAGTTTTCTTTTTTGCTTGCTTGACACCAACACTACAAGAAAACAATAAAATTCCAACAAAATAGTTCCAATGAAATAGAAAATTGTTGGAAGTTTTAAAATTCCAATGGAAATTCCAATGCTACATTATACCATTGAAAAATCCCAATGAAAATTCCAACGATAAACAAAATTGTTGGTATAAACTGTTGGAATTCCCGTTGGAATTTAAAATTTCAACAAAAATTCTAACAGCACAACAAACCATTGGAAAATTCCAACAATAATAAAATCGTTGGAATAAACCATTGAAAATATTGTTGGAATTTTAAAAATTCCAACAGAAATTCCATCGCTAAAACATATCATTAGAAAATTCCAACAAAAATTCCAACAGTAAACCAAATGTTGGATGTAATTGTTGGAATTTCGATGGAGTTTTCAAATGGAAATTCCAATGGTACAAGTTGTTAGAAAATTCCATTGGAAATTCCAATACTGTTAGAAAATTTCAATATGAGTTAAAAGATTTGATAGTATTATCCATATCGATAAAATATATCTGCTCTTCTAGAGTCAATCATATTGAAACTACATAGTTAAACGTGCTTGACTTGGGACAAATTGATGATGGATGACTTACTGGAAAGTTAAAGATATTAGATAATGAGATAAAATGATTGAATATTCAAATAGATATATACCATTGGAATTGTCATTGGACTAAATTCCAATGGTATTACTCCGTTGGAATAACCGTTGGAGTTTTTTCCGACGATTATATATATTCCAATGCATATACCATTGGACTAAATTTCAATTGTATAACTCTGTTGGAATTAGTGTTGGAAAAAATATTAGAGTTTTTCCAACGATTGTATATTCCAGTGGATAAATAACATTGGAAGTACGGTTGGAATATTTTTCCATTGGAATTTTGTCATTTCGACGGCCATTTTACCGACGATGCATTTTGTGTTGGAATTTCCATTTGGAATCGATATTTCCAATAGTAATTGGTCAAATTCCAATAGATTTTTTCCATTTGATTTTCATGTTTTCTTGTAGTACAATAATAATATTACTATAGTAAATTTAATCTTAACAAAGTAACACATCATAATTAAGCAGACAAATTACGCATTTTTTGACCTATCTCTAGTATTTGTTGTCAAAGGCACATGAACGAACAGACTCTGGTTGTACAGTTTTAGCTTGTGGATGTTGTAATTTTAAACAATAAATTTGTATTATGGTTTCCATTCAAGGTAATATACTAGGGATGTATAGGGGAATTGGATATTACCAAAATCGAACCGATATCCGAACTGAAAATATCCATTGACTTTTTTATTTTTTCCGAACTGAATCGTCTCGAAAAAATTTCCGGTACGGTTCTTGAGATATTTCAAATATTTGTACCGATAACCGTATCTAACTGAAGACTCAAATTAGAACCAATTTTAAAGATTTTTTTTATACATGCATATATACTATTTTCATCTTATTTATATTTTAATATTAAAGTAACAATATATTCTTTGAAATTCGATATTATATAAAACATAATACTAAAAATGTTAAATTAAAAGTTTAGCATACTTTGATATATTTGTAAATATATCAAATGAATTTAATTCACTAGGAGTTACACCATATTAATTATTTATTATAAATTAGTTGCCATCATATTAATTTATTTAAATTTACTCAATAGATTAAATTAAAAATTCATATTTGATTTGTAGAAAACATTGTAATTTGATTGTATTTGATAGATTATGTCAATATGGCATATTGTGATTTATATTTTTGTTTGATGGATTAAACAGTTAAAGTGTGATTTAATTTAATGATTTCATGTTGATTGTTCTTTGTGTTTTTGTAAAGTATGAATCATTTTTTATTCTCCATTTCTCGGTTTCGGAACAAGTAGGTTCATTAGAATTCTCCTTATCGAACTGGCCCGAAATTTCGGGCGGTATAGTATGGATATTTTTTAGCTACAATATGGTTCCGAATATCAATTTTTGAAACATCAGTACAACATTAAAAACGGTATAGAAACAACCCAGAAAACAATAAAAACAATATAGAAAAAATATACAAGAACAAAAAGAGCTTAAAATAGGTCAAAATTGCATTGAAACATCGAAAACAAAATGGAACAACAAAGAACAACAAAACAGCATTGAAAACAGTATAGAAACGACCTAGAAACAACAGAAACAATATATAAAACGACACATGAATAAAAAAAGAGCATAAAAAATTCAGGTAAAAGTTGCATTGAAACATCGAAACAATACAGAAACAACATAAAAACAATCAAACAACAATATATACAATATCGAAACAAATACGAAACAACAGAATAACACATAAAACAATACAGGAACAAAAAAATTCATGCAGGAGCTTAAAAATGTCAAAGAAAAACAAAAACGGGAGCGTAACTAGTGTCTTTTTTCCAGAAAGTATGGTAAGTCTGTTAGACCATCTCCAGTAGTTTGCACTACTTTGACATAGAGTTTGCACTATTTTAGTGCAAAATCTGCATTCCTTCTCCAGCAGGTTGCACTACTTTCTGCACTAAAAAAGAATATTCTATGAGATTCTTTTTTTTATTCATTTAATATTGATTTTTATTACACTATAATTGATATTACATAAGTAATTTTATTTAATATAATATTTATTAAATATTTTATTATTAAAATTAAACAAATTCAAAAAATATTAATTTTAATGAAATTAATGCAAAATTAAAATAAAAATTCATAAACTTATATATTATATTATTTTAAAAAAATCACTTATAACAAAATTAATTTTGATATTATTTCTATAAGAACAATGAAATAAAAAATAATATAATATTGTAAATTAATAACAATATTCGGACTTGACAAGAAATAAATTTAAACAACAAAAAAGAAAAAAAAAGAATATAGTGCATGAACAATCGGCGCACCGCAAAAAAACTAAAATGGCACCCTAAGAGCTTCTCCAAAGAATTGCCTCAAATTGGCGCTAGGCGTTAAAATGGAGTGATTTGCTTCTCCCGGCACTAGAATCTGCGCTAGTTTAGGAAATCTCTGATGCGGCGCCGATCTGGCGCTACATCGCTCTAGCGCTATACATTTTTTTTTTTTTTTTTTTACTTTAATTTATTATTAGTTTGTATATATATTTATAATGTGAATATTGTAATTAATTGTAAATTTCAATTAATTTAATAGTAAATAATATTAAAATTAATTTAATTATATGTGATAATTTATTTTAAATAATATGAGGTGTAATTTTCATAATACTATGATATTTAAAATACTACACAAAAAAGTATAAATCTTAAATAAAATTTCATTTTAAATATTGAAACATAAAATTACAACAATAAAAAACAATTACATAAAAATAGATTAAGTTACATAAAATAAGTAAAAATAAATATTATTTTGAAGATGAATTTTTTAATAAATATTATATTAAATAAAATATTTAAATATATTTATCAATTATAATGTAATAAAAATTAATATTAAATTAATAAAAGAAGGAATCTTTTAGAATGTTCTTTTTTAGTGCAGAAAATAGTGCAAGCTGCTGGAGATGGATTGTAGATTTTGCACCAAAATAGTGCAGACTTTGCATCAAAGTAGTGCAAACTACTGGAGATGGTCTAAGTGGCGCACTGCTGGAGGGAAATGAATAGCGTTGGGCGCTATTATAGCTCTCTGCTGGAGAAGCCCTTAATTACTCCTAAAAGTTACCGAACTTATACCATTTTTCACCATTTTATATCGAGGGGATTTCCATGATAAGCTCTTAATAGTAGTCCAATTAAATCATGACTGATAAAAGCGTGAACTTATACTTACCGTATATATGAACCGAACAAAGTCAAAGATCATTAATGTGAACAAACCTTCACATATTCTTCCACTTCTCCAATACTATATTTCTTTGGACAATTAAATAATTAAATAACCATCAATTTTTGTAATATATGTGGACTAGACTTAGGACTTAGTCCCCATAAAAAAAGTACCACACGTGAAACAAAGACCACTACCTACTATTGCGACAATTGTCACAACCTTAATGTTCCTTTCTTCTCATGTTTTTTCCTCCTTGCCGTCTTCCCTCCAATCCCCCTAAACCCTATAAATACCTCATTCAATTTTTTTGAAATCTCCACAATTGCTCTTTTGTATTTCTCCAATTTTGCTACTATATCCCAAAAATGGTTATGCTTGAGTCTAATCCACCTTTAGCCCAAGTATACGACAAAATTAGTTCGGTAAAGACCACACGTGAACGTGCACACGTGCTGCAAAGTGAGGACGAATGCGAAAAGTTTGAACAACTACCACTGATAGACCTGAAAGGTCTAACGAGCAACGATGATGACGAGAGGGCTACATGTGCTGTGAAAATCGTGCAAGCTTCGTCGGAATGGGGTTTCTTCCAAGTAGTGAACCATGGGATTAGTTCCAAACTCTTAAGCCAAATGAGGAGAGAGCAAATTGAGCTCTTCAATGCTTCTTTCTCAAGAAAATCCACTTGTGGGCTTCTCAACAACTCGTACCGGTGGGGGACTCCTACGGCCACCTCACCCGACAACTTTTCATGGTCGGAAGCATTTCACATTCCCCTCACAAAGATATCGGACCAAGCTTGCTATGGGGAGTTTTCCTCTTTAAGGTAAATATAAATACATGAAAATTCTTGTACATAACTCTTATTCTCTATAGTGTTCCATTTATTATTTCAATTCAGTATATGTATGTCACGTGTGTACGATGATATTATTATTGTACATGTGACATACATTCAAACTACAACACCATAGACTGAAAAATGTAACGTCTCACTAGAAAATGAATTTAAACGCACTACTTTACATTTTGAAAACATTATCTATAAATCATGCAATGATGTGAAATGTACACACAAGAAATTCATATGTGAACACATATTCATAGTAATGAAAATTCTAATTCAAAATTTCTTTTTGGTCAATTATTGACCCCCACATACCCTGTCTTCACATTGGACAATTTACAGGGCCAAAAGGATCAAAAACTACTAATTCATATATATGTATCTATTAAACTTGTACTGTAAACTATGGATTAAATTACCTTTTTTTTTTTTAAACAGGGAAGTAATGGTGGAATATGCAGCAGCAATGCAGAAACTAGCCAAATTGCTGGCTAGTGTACTTGTTACAAATTTGGATCAAAAAATGGAAGATTTTGAAAAATCAATTTGTTGTGATGAGAGTACATGTTTTGTTAGATTGAATCGTTACCCAGCTTGTCCATTGTCACAAGAGATTTATGGTTTGGTGCCCCACACAGACAGTGATTTTCTTACAATACTTCATCAAGACCAAGTTGGGGGACTTCAACTAATGAAAGACTCCAAATGGGTCTCTGTCAAACCCAACAAAGATGCACTTATTGTCAACATTGGTGATCTTTTTCAGGTAATCAATATTTGTTTGTATGTGTTTGGCATTTAGGGACCTTATTTCATGAGTATTATAAATTTGGGATAATTACAAGAAAACCCCTTAGGTTCGGTTTAATTACAAAAATATCCAGAGGTTTTTGAAAATTACCAAAAAAAAAAAAACCTTGTTTCCTACTTCATGAGGAAAAGACATTTCAAAAAGAAGAGGTCTTATGAGAGACCGTCTCATTGACTTAAGTTCATGAGACGGTCCTACAAAACACAAAAATATGGGTCATTTTTTTGGGTTTGGTTTGGGTTGAAATTCTATTTACATATAGGATCCGTCTCATGGACAATGCCCATGAGACTGTCTCATACAAATTTTTGTCTTTCAAAGAATCCCCCTAATATTTATAGAAAAGTTATAGTTAACCTCTTAAATTTAAGACTGAATCACACATGAGTGTTATTTCGAAACATATCTGGGTTTTTTTTATATTATCCCTTTAAAACTTGAGAGTATAATTAAGATGTTTTTAGTTAATTAAAATTATAACCTTGGTCGTATTATTAGTTAAAACTAATTAGAGAAGTTTGTTTGACATTAGGAAATATTAAATTGTATGAAATTATAAGATGTATTATGTCACTAAAAAGCTATGATTTGTCGGACATGATCTTTTCAAAAATATAGTCAGTCATATTATTAGTGGTGTGTATTAAACTCGGCCATGTTGCACATTATATTTTAAGACGATTAGCAAAATTAATCATATCTTTGTCGTCGTATTAGTCCTTTTTCAATATTGTTTTCAAAATTTATTTAGCCATATGCAAATACTTACAAATGTGCTCACAAGCTATGAAGCTAACAAATAAAAAAAAATACTCACAAAAATAATAATGGTAGTTTCAACAAACATTCTGTCCCTAATGATCTCTTTCTTAATAAGTTCATATTAAATGAAACAAGCACATACCAAAGTAGGAATGGTCATTGTATTTATTCCCCTTGAATAAAACACACTCAAATTTGTCACCTTGTGTTTGTCAATTAGGCTAAAGTTTGTTGACAAATAAAATTACAATAAGTTGATTCTATTCCCCTAACCCCTTATTTATTTTTTAGAATTAATGATAAAAGAAATTAATTAATTAATTAATTAATGGTGCAGGCTTGGAGCAATGATCTGTACAAGAGTGTGGAGCATAAAGTGATGGCGAACCCAAAGGTGGACAGATTCTCAGTGGCATATTTCCTCTGCCCTTCATATGACTCTTTAATTAAGAGCTGCAAACAACCTTCTATTTATAGAAATTTTACTTTTGGAGAATACAGAAACAAAGTCCAAGAAGATTCTAAATTAATCGGCCACAAAGTTGGCCTTCCAAGGTTTCGACAATAATTATTGATACGATTATTATTTAATCACAGAATTTTGTAACAAAAATCATTACTGTTAAGAATATGAGAATGAGAATAAGCCCATATAGTAGGGGTTCTGTATGTTCCAATTGTATGGAATTATTTGAATAGTAAATGAAAGGATATTATTGTAGCAATAATATATTACAATTATATCATCAGTTTTTCTAGATATTACATATAGCCCAACTTTTCTTCCAACTATTTGTAATATTTAAAAAAGTTGAGAAAT
Organism: Rehmannia glutinosa; assembly: GCA_016081115.2. Lineage (NCBI taxonomy): Eukaryota > Viridiplantae > Streptophyta > Magnoliopsida > Lamiales > Orobanchaceae > Rehmannia > Rehmannia glutinosa. The sequence goes on along the minus strand of JABTTQ020002717.1, from coordinate 64,042 downwards.
ATAAATTGTAAAATATAATACAAAAATTTAGGGTGATTGTAATGTCTATGGATGGAAAAGCTTTTGTTTGTACTTAACATGTCCTCTTTCTTTATTTTTGCAAATTTAAACCAATAGCGTGCCAATTGCCATGCGAAACCCGGGGTCTTACATCTAATGGTAATACGGTATGAATTATTGAATTTAGAAAAATGCTTAGCAAAAGAAATTTTGGGACCAAAATCATCACAAAAATGAATTTAGTAAATATAGATGGCAATTCGATTAACTAATTTAGATCTCAAAGCTACAACACTACCTTGAATCTGGAAACATTTAATTCTTTGGGTTAAGGCCTTGACGGGGCCTAAATTATCAAAGTATAAAGATAGATCAATTAAAATCCACAGAGAATCACCCCTTCAAAATTCTCATCCTTGGAGGGCCAAGGCCTATCCACCCTCTCCGACCTCCATCTACGCTTCTTTTTGTGGGCGCAAAAATTTGAAGAAGTTGAGCACCTCATCAAAAACTAAACCACCAAATGCACAAATCAATGAAGGTTTCATCAAAGGAAAAATTGAACGAAAAAGCTACCTCAAAAGAATATGACAATTAGCAAGCAAAACCATAGTTATCAATGACAGGCGACGAGTCATGGTACGGCCTAGGCGATAAAAGGCGATGGTCTGGCCATGTAAGGTGACAAGCCGACAACTAGGAAACATGTTATGTACTTATATTCTTCATAAAACCAAATACAGAAAATAATAAACCATTTCAAACAATAATAAACTATATCAAACACCAATATCAATCTTCAAGCAACAAAAGCATGAGTCAAATAGTAAATAGGATAATTACAACACCACCCCTAATGTTTAGCCTAATTACAAAAAGAACCAGTTATGTTTCAAAAATTACAAATAACCTCTTGACATTTGTTTCTCTTACAAATCACCCCTCAAGAAGGGGGTATTTGTTAGGTGAATACAAATCTCGAGGGGGTGTTTGTAATTTTGAAAGATAACTGAGTTTTTTGTAATTAGGCTGAACCTTAGTGGTGTTTTTGTAATTATCCCTAGTTAATAATGTCAACATCATCACAATTAGCAGTTGCCTATCGTCCCTCAAAAGGCAACGCCTAGGCGACAACGAGGTGATAAACCATCGTTCTAGCCCAGGCGACGTTTTAACAACTATGGACAAAACAAATTCATAAATGTTGTTACTTTCAAAATGGATAAATATTTGCGCATGAAAATTAATATGTTCATGCATAAACGATAAATCTACATGTATGACATGGTTCAAACTATATAGAAGACTGCAATTTTTCATAACAGCGGAAACGTAAGCCAAAAAAAAGGGAAAAAAAGAAAGAAATAAAGAAATAAAGAAACAAGATAAATTGTCTTACGTTGAATATCTAACTTGAACCTTTATCTTTTCCCTCATCTGCTACTGCATCAGCTACAAGGGTCAATGGTCTCTCATCTATGACCTCATCTATAATCCCAAACTCCTTTGCCTCTTGAGGTGTCATGAAATAATCACGATCCATATTCTTCTGAACTACTTCAATAGACTGTCCAGTGTGCTTACTATAAAGTGCATTCAGTGAGTCCCAAACACGAATAATCTGCTTGGTGTGAATGCTTATATCCTTAGCTTGCCCACTGTACCCACCAGAAGGCTGATGAATCATAATTGTAGCGTTTGGGAGAGACCGTCTCTCACCCTTTGCACCAGCGGCCAAGAGTAGAGAACCCATTGATGCAGCTTGACCTAAACAAGTAGTGTTTATTGGAGATCGGATATACTGCATCGTGTCGTAGATAGCAAGACCTGCGTAAAAGGTTATAGTTTAAAAGGTAAAATAACTATGAAAGATATTTCTAGAAATATAACTCATTTATGCTTCAATAGAAAACTTAAAAAAGGAAAAGCTTTGATTTTCTCTCCTGAATTTGCTAGCATCTTAGGAATAAGAATTGAAATTTTAAATACACGGAAGTAACAACTTTTATTGCCATCGGGGCTCTACGTAATCCAGCATTCACTTCACTGAAGAGAGGGGGGGGAGGGGAGAGAAATAAAAAATTTCCTCAAATTTTTGGCCAGAAATGTTTGTTTAGTGATTGGGGGAAATGGAGTTCGATGTGATGTATTCGGAAATGTGTGTATTAGTAGAGAAATGCATCGGGAAGCGTATTGTAATGTTTGGTTGGTGTTTGGGGGAAGGAATTGGGAAAGTTTGCTTCTGGGGAATGCCAACCAAACACACCAATATGCAGGCATATGAAAGAGTAGACCTGTAATAGAGAAGTTAAAAGACAAAGTAAAATTACCGAAGAATTACCATTTTCTTAGTATCAAGAATAGCAAACCAAAACACTCATGGGCAGTGGCAGCGGCATATGAATTTCTAGAAAGTAAGAAAAGGAAAACAGAAGAAAAGAACCAGTACAAAACACAAGAAAATGAAGCATAAAAGCACATATGTCTCGGTAGAATTGCAAATCAAACACTCGTCTGTTATTCTCTTCAATATACAAAAAATTAAGTGGATGAATATGTTGGGAATATATGGATATAATCTCGGAAATGGCTAGGAATTTTGACAGGGTAACCGTATAATATAAAAGTCGATGCAAGATTTTAATTCCTTTTTTAAGACAAATTTCCCTAGTAATAATGCTAACCTTTACTTGGCAAAATGTCTCCCAAGATCAATGACTTTTAATTCAGATAGTAGACACTACAAATTGAATTTTTACGAACAAAACCTTGAACTCTCTTTTAGAAACTGGAAGGAATATTTGTAAAAAAAATGAATGCAAATCCGGGGGTATAGCAATAATGGATGAGCAAAAGTCACAACTATTGGAAACTAATGGGGCCAAATCGCCATTTAGCATTCCCACAAGAGGAACATTAGTTCATTGATGACTGGACAGCTGCATTAATGTTATTTTTCAATTCCAGTGCGTTCACCTCATGGAATTGCGGATGCTTGGTAGAGAACAAGTTCACTAAACATGACCCAATGGAAATTCTAAGCTGGAAGCTTTCACTGTCGAATTAAGAATTTTCATATTGCGATAGTACATGACTAGTCCTCGGACTTGACACACGATAGTAGGCTTGTTTACATCCTATAACAGTTTGATTTATCTTTTGATCGCATGACAATCGCACAAGGATATTTTGGGTGTTGCACTAGTGTGCACAAAGGTTTGTTAGTGGCCAACATAGAATTTGACACTTGTCCGTTGGCAAGGAGATCGCTCGTAGCTTAATAGTTCGTAATTTGAAGACCTTGGCCACAGCAAAATGAACATATATGATTCTATTCATAAAGGTATCACTAGAAATTGAAATAGAATCACAGTTATTAAATCATTAGAATTCGACTAATAATTCATGCCCAAGATTTAATCAAAGATTAGTTGTCAAAAGAATCGTACATGTATATACTCACAATTGAAATAGGATTACTCAATGTTTCACCTTCTGCTGAGCGTGCTACTTGCTAGGTGTTCTCACAATTTGTAGGTTCTCGAAATTAAAAATTTATTTTCAAACGTATTAATTAATTTGATTAATTAATCGAATAAAGTGTTATTAGTAATTTACAAGTAAGCCTATTGTAGCATTATTTGTGAACATAGGGTCACACAAAAAACGGATTGGAGCATTTTTTTTATCTAGGAGATGATCCAAAGAGTTGGACCAATTAATAATTAATGGGGATTAATTAATTAAGGCTTAATTTATTTCATCAGTTGAATTAGATATTTAATTAAATAATATGATTATGTAATCAGATTCAATAGGATTGGAGAGCCCAATATTGGAGTGAAATGATTAATTGATTGGATCAATTAATTATATGAGAACTAAATTAATTTCATAGTTAAAATTAATCTAGTCAATTAAATAATAAGATTATTTAGTTGGGCTTTATTGAATTAATTGATGTGAATCAATTAAATTGAATGGGCCTAGTCATTTAATTGGAGAATTAATTGATGGGTTTATTAATTCTAGTTCAGCTGGTAGGCAGACTGCTATGGGACACCAAGGTCTCGGGTTCGAAACCTACCAGTTGCAATTACCCCTATTTCTCACGGGCCCAGGCGTTGGGGCGCCCCCTGAGTTTGGTAGCTGTGGGTGGGCCCAAAGGACCCTGCCACAATGAGTTCTCGGTTATCCAAAAAAAAATCTATTTAAAAGGTTCAACTTATTTGAATAAACCCATTAGGAGGCCAATCTTTCCAATTGGATAAATTGAATGATAGGAGACTTGTGCGGTACACAAGATAGCACACATGAACTTAACAAGACAGTATACAAGATGAGTTATAAATAGAGAGGCAATCATCTGTTAGGAAAAAAAAAGGCGAGTTTTTTTTAAGGCTCCAAATAAGAGCGAGGACCCAAAATTTAGGGGCATTCTCTTGTGGTCTTTCCTACGCACTTTCTTCTTCCATGTATTCAACATTCTATACAAACTAAATTTGAGATCTTTGTGTTCATACCCGTTAGTATGGACTATTCTTTAAAGAGGAAACACTTGAGTCCCTTTGACAAACTTGTTGGGAATACGGAGAAATGAGGAAAAAACAATTAATTGCTTCGATCCCCACAACCTTGATATGTTTAATGGATTATTTTATGTGCGATTAAATTGTTTTATTCAATATAAGTTGTTGGGATAAAGTCTTGCATTGATTTTTTGGAGAAAATTTGAGTCGTACATCAAACTATTTGGCTAAAAAAAACTAGTAAAATAGGTTGATAAGGACTTAAAAAGAAATCCCCATATTTTTTAATTTAAAAGGAATTAAATTTTAAATCAATTCCATATCCAACGGAGATGTACAAGTTAAGTTGGACATGTCGATCCACGTCTTCTATCAAAGTTAGAGACATGACGATGTTACCGCACTTGATCACTAGCCATGAGGTGGTTTATGCACGAAAGTCGTGATCTTCGCAATATTAGCTCGTGGAATGCACGCATCATTACGTTTGACAAATGAGTTGCAGGACATCTTGATGGTCCAAACATATGAAGGTTTGATGGTTTGTTTGACACTTGGTCCCGTATTGGCTCATAAATTGGGGTATACAGAAAGAAGTGAGGCAAAAGAAACTTAACAGTTGTATAATGATACAAATGTCAAAAGGTAGATTACTAGAAAATTTTCATGTGCTCATAAAATTGGGTCGTGGAATATTTCTATTGGGCTTCAACCCACTAGTAAATTAGATTTCCCGAATTTCCGTTATAGGGTTAATGAGAGTTGATTAAAATAGCGTGAGACATTTAACATCAAAGACCTTATTATCAAACGAATATATATTCCCAAAGTTTACTCATTTTCTGCTTCATTTATATTTTTGTAGACTACTCTAATTAAAATGGTAAAAGAATCCACTTGCATCAATACTGAGGAAAACAAATTAAATGGCCCAAAGTTTGTCGATTCGCAAAGAAACCTTAAGATTGTCCTTCAGTCTAAGAAGATGGCTTATGTACATACTTCAGAAATCGCCTCCTCCACCACTTCCCATCGGAGGCCTACAGAAAATACCTTCGTCATGTAGATGACAATCTCCAAACTCGATGCTACATGTACATGTTGGCATCAATGTCAAAAAATGAGTTGCTGAGGCAGAATGAGGGTCTAGATAATGCTAATGTGATCCTCCCCACCTGCAAGAGTTGTATGGTGAGAGAACGTGGCAAGAGAGATATCAGATATCTAAAGAGCTTTTCAGATATCGTATGACAATTGAAAAACTCCTTAGATATCTGATATCTCTCTGCCCGCTTTTTCTCACCATACAACTCTTGCAGGTGAAAGAAGATCGCATTAGCCTTACGTCTATACTCTCATTCTATATCAGCAACCCATTTGACATTGATGCCAACTAGCTTCGAGTCTAGAGATTGTCATCAACACGACGAATGTACTCTCCATAGGTCTCCCATGTCTTATCCTCATGAGGTGGACGAGGCGCTTTGTCAAGTAAACAAGCCATATTCTCAGACCGAAGGACAATCTTAAGGTTTCTCAACCAATCCACAAAACTTGGGTCATTAAATTTGTCAGACCACAGTGATAGCAATGTCCATGGTTTTCTTTTTCTTCCTTAATATCAAAACACAAAATTCCATTGAAAACTCATCGCGAACAAGTTTTTTCTTTTCTTTTTTTTTTTTTTGAGGTGAAAAAAGAGAGGGAATTAAGCAAACACAATAAAAATAATTTGGAGGTTAAAAATAGGATTGATTATCCTTTTAGCCTTTTTAGAATATATGCTTTCCACTTATGAAACCTTTTTATGCAATAAAAGTGTGCAGACAAATAACAAGAAGAAATCAGAAACCAGGAAAGATTTCTTCCTACAGAATCAAAAAAGACAACTGAAACAACACCTTTCACAAGCAATGAAGATCAGATATGGATCCCAATACACTCAAATGCAAATAAAAACTCAACAAATCTGGGAATTTAACAACATACCAGCAGTAACGGCGCCGCCAGGGGAATTGAGGTACATGTGAATCGGTTTGGAGGGGTTCTCCGACTCGAGGAAAAGAAGCTGCGCAACGACGACGTGAGCAGTATCATCGGAGATGGGTCCATTGATGCAAATTATGCGCTCCTTCAGCAACCGCGAGAATATGTCGTAGGCGCGCTCTCCTCTCGACGAGTGCTCAATCACCATCGGTATCAGCCCGTACCATCTTCTGCCATAACCACCGCCAACAGAAGCGTGTTTGCAGGCGCTGACTTCACGCCATAGACTCCGAGGGAACAGGCTCCGCATCATTGCTTGCTTTTAGGGCTTTTTCGGTTGCTGCGGCGGAATTCTCAGGGGAAGGGGATGGGAGTAGCGAGAAGCTGAGAAAGCAATTTACTTTACTGGGCTGTTGGATCTGTTCATTATGCTGCAATGGGCTGGATTTACTATATTCAAATCCAGTACAACATTTGTTTTATTTGTGGACTGGCCCAATAAATATAGCAGCCCGGCTTGAAAAGCTTAAGCCTTAACGAGTTAACGTGGTATGGACTATGGACAATGGAGACTTGAGTTTAAATAAATATATATAAAAGAATGTGTATTATTTATCCTATGGGCTCGTTTTTTATTGATTGCGATTATCTTATATTATATCACCCACTTTTTGTCTTAAATAAATCACGCATTGTTTTGTTTGGTTCAACAATATTTGGCCCATAAAAAAGCCTTGGTCCAGTCTCTTATTAATCTCTTTTAGTGATATCATATCCCACTATAAGGGTGGGATGCCTTTTCTATCATTTTCCCTTGCAAACGAAAATTACCCCCTTACCCCTCTTATGTCCTTGTTCATACCCTAATCCCCTTTTACTCCACAACAGACGATTCACTCTTCATTCTTTCGCTGCAACTTTCAGCGAACCCTGTTTGGCTTCTCACCATTGAAAAGCGGCATCGAAAGTATAGGTAGGTTTTGCCATTAATTTCTCTAAATTTTTCAATATAAATTTGTTTGTTCTTCTTTAACCTACTTGCATCGATTGAAGATCGATGATTCGCACTTTTTGTTTTTTAGTAACCCATTTTTTTCTCTAAATTATTTTCAGTTCATCTTGATATTTGATCGAATAGCTTTTCGAATCCAACACGAGGTTAGTGTTCGTTGGTTTTGGAAGCACGAAATGTTCGGTTTTTCATTGTTGTTAATTAATTTATTTATTACTGTTTCATTGCTTTGCCGGTTGTTGTTAATTAATTTCTTTTAACAGTTTTATTACTTTGTTGTTTCACTTATAGCCTGAAGATGTGTTATGTTTTGAATAAGCCTAATTTCACATATAAACAAAAATCACAATTAGATTAGTTGCTTTGTTATGACATACCTCAGTTTTGAATAGAATGAGAAGCCAAAGTATGAAAAAACATACCTAATAAGTCAAAGTATGAAAATTGTAAATAAATTGTAAGTTAGGGGGACAAAGGTCATATCCACCTTGAATAAATGTTCTTATCCAACATGAACCAAACACATTATTAATAAACCCACTTGTATCATGTATCACAATCCATCAAACAAACATGATAATAGGATCGTATTGTGTCCACATGATAAGCCTTGAAACTGAATTGGGATATAATCATGCACATTACCATCATTTAACCAAACGAGCCCTATATGTTTTTTGAAATATAACTAGTTATAAACTAGGGGTGATCGCGGTGCGGTTTTGCGGTTTTTTTAGTTAATTTCAAATCGAATTGCTATATGCGGTTCGGTTAAATAATATTTTCAAGTCGCGGTTTTATGAAGTAAAACTGAAGGTGCGGTTTTAAGCGGTGGCGGGCGGTGTCAGGCGGTTTTGCGGTTTTAATAAACAAAAATATTATATAATTGATAAATTATATAATTTTGCTATGATACTTTAAAGAAAAAGCCAAAGAAAAATATTATAATTGAAAAGTAATTTTTTTTTAAAGATGTATTTTTTGCAAATAAAATGCATATTTTAATATCTTTTATTTCATTTACATTCAATATGTAATGCAATGTAATATTGTTCTATTTTGATGCAAATATAATGCATTTTAATAACATTGAAAAAATATAAATGCATTATGTTTAATATACACTGAATCTAATTATATCCTTCATAAAATTAGTTCTTAATATATTTATTGTCTAACTATTTAACTGAAGATTAAATTAAAGAACAAGCGGTGCGATTTTTGCAGTTTTTTTAAAATCTAAAACCTAATTGCACCAATAAAGCGGTGTGATTTCTATCTAATATTTTAAATCGCGGTTTCGATCATAAATTTTTAAAAATGGTGCGGTTCAGGTGGTGCAGACGGTTTTTTAAAATTTATGATCACCCCTATTATAAACTTATATTAACTTGTTTATAACCTTATTATTTGTATAATAGACGCCTTTTGTCATTCGTGGAGGAGGAACGAATGTTGGACAAAATGTTGGAGTGCAAGAGAGAAGTGAACGTTCACAATAGGTTGTGACCTTTCGTTGGGTATGAACGTTCAAACAGTGAACATTCACTGAATGCAGCGAAAGCGAACAATCGTTCACCTTGAACATTCAGCGAGATTTAGATGCAAACATATTTTTCTTCTTTTCTTTTTAGGATTTGGACTTTCACGGTTGTTTAGGATTCCTGGGATATTAAAAGGAGGTCCAAGTAGTAGATTTTCATTATTCGACTTAGCACTTAAGATTCGAATCTATTTCTATTTTTTTCACATGAATTCTTATTTTCTTTTGGGGATTACTTACAACTTGAAAAAAGTTTAACTCTTCTTCACTTTTTGTTTGTCTATTAGATTTTCTTTTGATTTTAATTGTTTCATGATAATGTATGTAATTATTATTTGTTGCTTAATTGAACGGATGGATATATCCATGAATCAATTCACTTGTTATAAGGTGAAGATGTATTGAATCAAACAAACAAACATGAATATAGATTGATTGATTATGTCTTTCTTGGTTGAATTACTTTATCTTATAATTAATTATTCGGCCAACTTTTGATTATCTTGAGTGAATAATTGAGATCAAGATATGATATTATTACCGGTCTAAATTTAGTTAGGGGGTTAGATATGAATTAGTAATATATTAATATCTAATTAGTTGGTTAATTGATTTGGTAAATTAGTTTTTTCTAAGCTTTATTAGTGAATAGGTGAGTTAATTAGCCTTAGTTATATATGTTTGTCTGACTATTTGATCGCATGGTTAATTGATTGATTTCTACTTGGAATTTGAGTGGATGATTTTGAAACCCCAAATATTTCTCCATTCATATTTAGTCGTCCGAGTTGGTGTTGGATATTAGTTTAATTATATTGCTTTAAATCTCAAAAATTAGATTAGAGTGCTTAGTTTATTTTTTATTATTGTGACACATAATAATTATTGGCGACTAAGTTTTCTTGAGCATTGAGATCTGAAGTTTATTATTCACCACCCTACAATTGATATCTTCATTGAGCAGTAAGATCTGAAGTTTATTATTTACAATTAATCTCGTGCTCTTGTGAGTATCATTAGACTTTTATAAGTATTTACACTTTTAGTTACATCTTTTGAGCATCATACGAAATAAAAATTTCGTTTGACAAACACTAAAACGTCAAATAATTTGATTACGGCAAGTCGGCATTGCAAATTCGAAGCACAAATGTCTAATCAAGTCAAAAAATGAAATCCCAAAACCTGCCAAAGGCATATTTTTTCGGATTGGATATTAAGTAAGTGCACCACCACCTTATCGAAATATTGGTCCAGCATTCATAACAAATTTTCCAGAAATTTCTCAAATAGATTTTCACGTTATATTTATAATAATGACATTGTTGAAAATTACTTGAAGTGGGAAGTGTGCTTTTGCACGAGACAAGGACCACCTACACAACAATAAAAGTTAGAGAAAAAGGGTTTGGCATAAAGTTTATGTAAGAGATTTTTATAATTTTCTGTATTTTATAACATATATTTTCTTGAACTTAAAAAACGTCAGATGTTTTTTTTTAATTTTGAAATATTTAAAAAAAATCATGGAATAAAATGTTAGTAATGTAATTTTGTAGTAGTTAAAATTTTAATCTTAAAGTAGAAAGTCCTTACACTTTTTTGGGATAATTAGCAAAACTACCCCTGGGATTTAGTCTAATACAAAAAAGAAAAAAATCAGTTATCTTTCAAATAACAAATATTCCATTGAGGTTTTTATTCACCTAGCAAATATCATCTCTTGAGCCCTCTCTAAGGTACATTTTGTAAGCTAAAAACAAATGTCAGGTGAACATTTGTAGTTTAAAAGACAACTGGATTTTTTTTGTAATTATGCTAAATCCTGATAAGGGGTAGTTTTTGTGATTAATCGTTGTTTTTTTTTCTTTTTTTTTTTTTGAAAAGAATCTTATAAGTTGTAAAATCCTAATGTAAAATTTTTATAAGCTTTACTTCTTCTGAGAATTATACCAAACACTTGGATATTTTACTAATTTTAATATTTAAAAAAAATGTGTGGCAAACTCAAATACTTCAATAAAATATTTGAGATTTTATGTGGCAAGTTCAAATACATGGATGTTCTAAAACTTTTAAAATTCCCCCCCCCCCAAATCCCAACGTTGTAAGATTTTTTATGTGGCAAACCCCTCCCCTCCTCTCCTAACTCCTCCTCCTTATATAATTGCCTTTATCTCCTCTCCTCCAAACTCAAATACTTTATCTTTGTTTTTTAATGGATGGGACCAAACAAAAATTGAAACACCACGGGCCAAAGGTATATCACCTTTTTCTTATCCGGAGGTGAAATCGGTTTTTTTAGAAAATAATAGATTAATAGGTTTTCAAAATAAATAAGTCGTATTTTAGGCCTTAATCGGAGCTACAAAGAAAGAGTTGGAGCTTTCATAGGTGATGGGTTGCCGTTTCAAAATTGAAGATCGGGTGAGGAGATGCATTTTTCTTTTCCATTTTTTTCGATTTTTTGTTTTTTTTTTTTTTTTTTTTTTCTTTTTTGTAAAATCGACTTAAAGATTTTTAAAGCCTAAAGAAACTCGTAAAGGAGCGAATACATTTCTTTTGAATGTTTACGTGTAAACTCGTGCTAAATTTGTTCGAGTTGGGTAGTCTCCTTTATAGTGCCTTAGTCCTCCTTTCGGAGGTGGTTTAGTTTCCTTAAAGAAGTTCTTAGTTTTTATTTGTTTTTTAGTAGTTTTTGTTTTCTTTTTCCATAAACAACGGTGGTTTTACCTTTACTAAGTTCTCCCTTTACAATCAATGTATGTATGTTGGTGGCTATTTTCAAATTTGACAGTGTAAGTTTATTTGAGTAATGAATATATTTCTATCGTTTCGGGAAAAAAAAAAAAAGACAAACTCAAATACTTGGAACGTTGTAAGATATTTTTATGTGGCAAACTCAAATACGAACTCAAATATTCAATAACATATTTGAATATCGTCATTATATAATTGCCAAAATCATTGGTGATAGAGAGTGGACCAAAACTCAAATACTTTATCTTTGTTGGGTAGTTTAAGTGGATGGGACCAAACAAAAAGTGAAACACCACGGGCCAAAAGTGTTTGCCATCACCTTTTTCTTATGTTGGAAATTAAAGGCCACAAATACTTTTTTAGGAAATGATATATTAATATATAGTTTTCAAAATAAATAAGAGATCGTATTTTAATTTATGGCCTTAATCAACAAATAAATGATAAATATTAACTTTCATATATGAGAATTGTGTTTCAAAAATCGAAGTTTTTAGAAAAAAATCTGAAATATGAAAACCTAAGATCAGATTAAATTTTACACTCTTCAAAGTGGAGATCTAGAATATAAAGTTTTAGTATTCATGGGGAACGAACAATGCTCTTTTTTTTTTTAAATACAAACAATGCTTTTGAAATGTAAAATCGACTTAAAGATCACTCTTAAAGCCTAAAGGTAATTATTAAACTAAAGAGAGCGAATACATCATCATCATCATCATCTTTTGAATGTTTACAATTACTACTTAATTCAGAGAATGTAAAGCGAGATCGTCTTCTATAATCCATAATTATTATTATTACAATTATGAGGGTCAACATACAATATACATTGTTTACTAAAATATCATGCATTTTTTTAGAATCAAAATGAATTTCACTAATTACTAAAAAAAAAATGAATTTCTTTCATTCATAAGAAGAAACTTACAGTTGATTACAACATCTGAGAGAAAAATATTTGTAAACTCTACAAAATCATAAACATATACGGATCTAAAAAATAGTATACTTAAACAGGTATATTAGATCCGTAGAATCACAATATTGCAACAAATTAAAGCGTTGGACAAACACACCAAAGAAATTGATCTCACCACATATTTAGGAGTATGTATTATATGAACCGCCTCATGGATCTAAGTTCATGAGACGGATCTTAAAAAACGCAAAAATATGGATTATTTTCCTAGATTTGGGTTTGGGTACGGTTGATATTCTATTTATATTTAGGATCCGTCTCATTGATTAGATCGATGAGACCGTCTCATACAAATTTTTGTGTTTAGGACAAGAAAAAAAATTCACCTATTGAAGACACATTTATTGAGACTAAAAGCATTGACAATTAATTCTCATTCTAACCAGGAGAAAAAGATAAAGAAATTGGAGGAGCAAAAGCGATTATGATTTAATATCCTGCATTTTAATACAAAAGCCCTTTTGTTTCTTCTAAAAGTATGGTGATTATTGTATTTGTAATTATGCTCAAGTGTCCCGCTTTTTTGGAATTATGCATTTTGAAGATTTTGTGAACCCTTTACAATGATGTGTAAAAGTTTAACACACACACACACACACATATGAAGACTTTAGAATAATTTTGGTATCCCTCATTCTTTCCCTTCAAATTTATCCTTTACAATAAATAGGGAAAATTTATGGGTAAATTTCACTTTGCTCCGTCGCTTGTACTATTGTTTTTGTATCAATTACTCTCTACTATTAAAAAATTTAAATACCTTTACAACTATCACCAATAGTTTGCACTACTTTAGTACAAAATATACATTATTTTTGTGTGAAATATGCACTCCATCTCTAGCACTTTGCACTACTTTTTATACTAAAAATGAATATTTCATAAGATTCCTTATCTTATTTTTAATAGTAATATCAAATTTTATTACTTTATAATTAATAAACATACTACACATGTAATTTTGTCTAATATAATATTTATTAATTTTTTAATTTTCAGAATTAATCAAATTACAAAGAACATATGTAAAATTTAATGAAATTAATGCAAAATTAAAATAATGTAATTTTATCTATTTTATGTAGTTTTTATTATTGTTGTGATTTTATGTTTCAATATTTTATAATATAATTTTGTATAAGATTTATAATTTTGTGAAATACTTTAAATCTCATAGTATTATTCAAATTACATTAATGTTATTTAAAAAAATCACATAAAATTGAATTGTATTTAATATAATTTCCATTAAATTAATTGAAGATAAAATTAATAACAATATATAAAATTAAGTAAAACATATAATAAATGAAATAAAAGAGAAAAAAGAAAAACAAAGTAGCGTTAGAACAGTGCAGCGCCAATTGTGGTGTTGCACTGTAGCAATTATAAATTAGCGCCACAATCTGGCATTTTGCTAGAGATAATAAAATGACGCTAGGTGTCATTTTTGTATATTGTTGGAGTTGGTCTAAACAATAGAAATTATATCAATGGACAAAAATACTCTTGATTTAAAAATGTCAAATCTATCTTGCATACATTTTATATAAACTATAAAGAATTTATCCTTCTATAACTAGATATCAATTAATGTTATCCAAATTTTTACTCAACACTGATTAAATAAAATCAATCTTATATTAGATTTTGAAACAGATATATAGAATAATATAACTTTACTTTCATAGAGAATCCACGTTATTTTTTTAATAAAAATATTGTTACGTCAATCTTCATTATTGTTATTTTAAATATATAGCTTTAATTAGTAGGTAGTAAATTTAGAGTCGCATTAATATATTTATTTAAATGTAATATAATTTATGGTACACATATGTAACTCAAATATATTAACCAATCAAAATCACGATATACAGTTAACTTTATATGTGAAATAAAAAACAATATTGGAAAAAATAAATATTAACGAAATCATGTAAAATATTATTGTAATTAATAATTTTACAGTGAAAAAGTATTAAAAAAATAATCTTCAAGATTCTTAAAACAATGTAATATAAATTTATACGAGATAGTCTTTAATTAAGCTTAATAATGTTAATATTGTAGTTAGCTGTTTATTTATTTTTTATTTTTAGTTAAGATTAATTTCATTAAAAGGTTATGTTAAATGAAAATGAGGTCAAATTTTTGATATCTTATTGTCAAAGTACATTATAAAAGTTTTTGTTCTGTATTTAATTATAATATTTATTTTTCGTTTCAAAATATAGACTTAATATGTTTGACCTACACACACTTCCTATAAAATAAAAGTATTTATAAATATAAATTAATATCAACTAATTTAATTGACTCTAAACTTTAATACATACTTATTAATTAAAGCAATATATACATATACACACATAATTATATTAATATAATATTATTTATTTAGGTGGGAAAACTCACTTATATGAAATAATATTATGTTATATGCAGCTCCTTTAAGATCAAATTATAGATTTTTGTTTAATATTATTAGAGTTGAGCAAAATATAAGATCAAATTACTAATTGAAATCTAATCATAGAGCCAGAAAGCAAAATATATTGGAACTTAACATTAGGTTCAAGGGTGTTTAGGTTCTTCAATATATACCGAAAATTATTTAAGATATTATGAAATAAAGAATTCGAATATCTTATATTATATAATTATATAATTATCAAATATCAAAAGGTCATAAATGCAAATAATCCCAAGTAAATCGTGTAAAATTGCCCAAAGACAAAGAGTAGTCATTCTTACTTGATTAGTTGATTTATCGACCAAAAGATGCATTTTGGATTCTTTATTTTGGATTACTTTATATTATTTGTGTTTTACATATACTCCACTTTACAACGCACAATAAGTTCAACAGACCCATACTTGTTTATTTTAAGAAAACATGATACATTTATGTACAACATTCAAAACGTAAATTAGAAACTGAAAAGTACCCCAAATGCAAAAGGCGAAATTGCAAATTGGTCCTATAACTTATAGTGGATGTCAAAAATGGTAGTTTTGTTTTCAAATTTTTAATTTAGCTTTGTGAGTATTAAAATTGATCAATTTCAGGGATGTTACAAATCTAACGAAAACTGGCACATAACTCGCATGCGAGGCCAAAACCGGACATTTATATTATTATTTCCGGTGAAATTTGAGAAAGTGGCGGTCCATTTTAGCATAAGTCTCCACATCAACATTTTTAGGTTTTATGTTAAAATAAATTATCACACCAGCAAATACCACCTAAAATCTATTAAAAAAATCCAAGGTCTTACGTGTGAGTAAAGTGCCAATTTACGGTGGATTTACAACATTCGGTGAAAATATGACTAAAATTATCAATTTTAATACTCACAAAGCTAAATTAAAAATTTGAAAACAAAACTACCAATTTTGACACCTTCTCTCACTTGGGACCAATTTGGCAATTTTTTTGCAGAAAAGTAAACTGAATAATACTACCAAAATTGCTAATGCCCCTAATATGTAAATAACATAAATGATTATATCAACAAGATTGTAATATATATAAAGATACCATCAATGAAATTCAACATAAATAATGGCATTAAATTATAAGTAGATCCCAGCAAAAATACAGTCAATAATTTTATCCACACAGTCAGAAAAAATTATCCATACAGTCAAAAATACAAAAAGAAAGTGGACAAATACTCTTTTGTACCAAAACTCCGATAGAGATGAAGACGAATTAGAAAAAGCGTGATTTAATTGTTATCTCCTCGAAATCTAAAAAACCTTAAATTCCACAATCTCTACTATTTAGCCCTACACCCCACATTCCACACCAGCACCAGCTGTATATATATAATAGTCGCGTTTCATCTCCTATATATAATCAATCAGCCCACACACATATTATACATTCAAGAATCTCAAGAGTATGTACTGTGTGTGAGCCTGCAAGCAGAGTAGAGCATGGAGATATCGTCACTACTGCCATGGCTGACGTCACTCTTGCTGATAATCATAACTGCAACTGCTAATAATTCATATGGCTCTGAAAATTTGAGCAGAAGAAATCTGCTAGGCAATGGACTTGCATCCACTCCTCCCATGGGGTAATTTACCTTCATTTTTTTTATGTTTTTTTCTGATCAAGTTTTGCTTAAGTTTTATGAAAATTGTCTTCTGATGGGTTAAATTTGTCTTGTTGTTGTGTTATTTTTCTTGATTTTTTTGAGGGAATTCAAATGTGTAGCTTTCCTACTCATTACTGAAGTTTTGGTATCTGGAATCTTCAAAAAATAACATGTTTTGGTATCTCTATTACCACAAAAGAGTCATGTTTTTGTGGCATGGAAATTTTTATTTAGCCATGATTTTCTTTTTTTTTTTTGACCCAAAATTTTCTGGGACGAGGGACAAACCACAACCTCTCATTCTGAATTAGTCAAAAGTTTGAACTCTGTGACATTGAGTGCAATCCACAAGACCACTTGGCCAACCTTTGGGGTTTAGCCGTGATTGTCAAAAACATATTTTTTTTTAGCAATTTTTCAGTTCAAATATTCATTTTACCATTTTTTTTTATTTACAGGGACAATACATAATTCAATATCAAGTTTATATATTTTGATACTGAGTTATGTACCACATAATATATTTAAAAAATTGTCAAATAACTCACATGAGAATACACCAACATGGTCAATTTTATTCAAAATGATTAAGAAATATATTTTTAGAAAATATGATTATTTTTTATTTTCACGGACTCTGATTTTTCTTCTTTACATGAAATTTATCTTAATACTGTTTGGCATGCGTTTGAAATCCTGACTGGATCTGTCGGCTATAACAAAAGTCCAATTTTGTAATTAAAACGGGTGACAGTCGATCAGTGAAATTTAATTTAATTTTTTTATAGGAAACCGTAACGTTTTCAATGTATGGAACAAAACAAATACTTAATTACGTGACTACTTTCATTTTGTATTTCGATCGAATTTTATGTGTCCCTTCGCTCTGCATCAAGTTATTCGACTTGTATGAATCCTTTTATTTTCTATTTGGCAGGTGAATCGTGTCCACCCAAGAAGTATTATCCATTTTAGCTTAAGTTTTACTGGTTTGTCCCCTATTTTTTTTAGGACAAACCTGTAAGATTAAGACCTAAGCGAACAATACCCATTGGCGGGCATAAGTCACATTTTGCCACATCATACATATGTATATAGTATTCTTTATATACAATTAAGATTTTTTTTTCCTTTTAATATTATTTCTATTTATATAGTCAAATTTGTACTGCACGTGCAATTTTATACACGTATATTTAATATGCATTTTGTCGTTTTATTTCATGATAATTCAGTGAGCGTATAATAGTCCTTTATTCCTTAATCTTTTCCAGGTGGAATAGCTGGAATCACTTCAACTGCATGATTGATGAAAAAGTCATTAGAGAAACTGGTACCCCATTCCTTTGTTCCGTTTTATTTTCGATTTTCTAACAGAAAGGGATCAGACTTTCTATTTTTCGTAAAAAGAAAAAAAAAACAGAAAGGGAGACTGAATGCTTAAGGGCGGGATCAAATATGCTTTTATTTTGAAAATTTTATGTTTATTATAAACTGTGGTAAAGAAAATGAAAGAAAAAAGATAGAGTGTTGATATTATGATTGAATATAAGATGAAAGAATAAATTTGATATAGAAATAGTAAAATAATGATTGGTGATTGAGAATATATGAGAGTGAATGAATAGTAAAATTTGTAGAAAAATGTGTAATAATAAGGCTGCGATTGGATATGAAGGAGATTTCATTTTTGTTCCACTGGAGAATATTTTTTGACCAAACATGCGATTGTTTATGAAAATTTTCAGAAAATATACTATTCTCTCACTTTCACTTTTTCTCATTTTTTCTTACACCAATCACATCTGCACATTTTTTCACAAAAAACTAATCATTATTACACATTCTCCCACAAATTTCACTATTCACTCACTCACACATTTCTAACTACCAATCACACCCAATCATTATTTTACTATTTTCAAATCAAATCAACTTTCATCATTACATATCCATTCATCACTCTCAAAAATTTTCAAAAACTTTCATCATAATTTTTTTCACTATTCTTTAGCGAAAAGAAAATTTTCAAAATGAATCCAATTGTAAGTAATTCTTTTTGAAAAAGTGTGTAGATATGATTGGTAAGAGAAAAAAAAGTGAGTGAATAATATATTTTCTAAAAAATTCATAAACAATTGCATATTGGTTTTAAAAAAAAAAATGTAGCGAACAAAAATGAAAATCCTCTTGTATCTAATCCCACCCTTAACTTTGTTCCTTTTTGTTGTTAGAATGAATATTGTGAAAAAAATTAGCTAAGAAAGAAAATGAATTTCGAGGGTATGCTTGAATGTGGGATGAAATGTGACGAGGACAATTGAAATAAATAAATTTTTTGGTTAAAATTTATCATCTATGATTCGTGATTGAAAAAGTAAGAGCAAGAAAACAATGTCTTTGTCATATTAAAGTGTAATGATAATAACTGATGTAATACCACGAGCTTATAATTTAAGTGGTATCACTTATTCTTTGTAAAATGGTGTTTACCAGGGTGCGAATCGTGTATCTTTTGGTTTCTTTGAAATTTATTCCCTCTCCTCTAACAACTACTCTCAACTTATTAAAGAAAAAATGTGATGTTTTTGGTGGTATTATATTTGGACGTAGTTGATGAATAAAAACGTGAGCATCAACAAATAGTCTATTTTTTTATTTTTATAAGAAACAAAATTCCTGATTTCTTTTTACAAAGTTTTTTAATTGCTAACTTTTTTGTATTTAACTTGGACTTGTTTGTTTGTCAGCTGATGCTATGATCTCCACTGGTCTTGCTAAGCTCGGCTATAATTTCGTCAACATTGGTACATTTCTGCCCCTCGTGATATTTTCCCCTCTTAATTTAAAATTTAAATGTTTCACATTTCTGACTTATAAACTTTATAAATTTTGCTGTTAGATGATTGCTGGGCTGAAATTTCTCGCGATGACAAGGTTTCATTTTTTTTTTTTTTGCAATGTTTCCTATACTCTTTTTGAGAAATTATTGATGATAATTATTCTTTACGGATAATTAAAAAATGAGATTTAGGCTAATTACAGAAAAACCACACAAGTTTTTGAAAATTGCAAAAAAAAACATTTGAGATTTAATTCAGTCTTACATTTTCTCCGTTCATAAGAAAAAAAAACATTTGATATTTCTAGAAATATTACTGTTACCCCAACATAATCAAACATGAGGGGCTTTTTGTAATTTTAAAATATCTCTGGTGTTTTCTTGTAATTAGCCCAAATCTCATGGTGTCTTTTGTAATTATTCCTATGCTTTATGGTTAATTTTCTTGGTTTACTAATTACGACATATATTGGAATGTAATTATTTCAGGGTTATCTAGTGCCTAAGAAAGACACATTTCCTTCTGGTATGAAGGCTTTGGCTGACTATGTTCACAGCAAGGGACTTAAGTTGGGAATATACACAGATGCTGGGTAAATTTGAAAATATTAATAATTAACTACATTTTTTGAAGTGTATATGATTTCTATCTGATGAGAGAGGTTTAATTTCGTTTGCAGCTTTTTCACTTGTAGCAAAAAAATGCCTGGTTCACTGGGACACGAGGAACACGACGCCAAAACCTTTGCTTCATGGGTAATGATACATTACATTCTCGCGGTCTTTTAATTGCGTGTAACAGAATCGGGTTGAGTTGAACATAGTACGATTAAGTTTGTTTGAATTTTTATCGAGCATCAAAAAGTTGTGTGTTTGAATTTGGTTTGGTAATTAACCGAATCGAGTTTCGACGAGCTTTAGTTGAGCTCCTGATATTTTAAACTATATATTAGGGCTAATTACAAGAAAAAAAATACAAGTTTTTGAAAATTGCAAAACTGCCATTGAAGTTTTGTCAGCGTACTTAAATTTTCCCCTTCATAAGTAAAAACTATTTTAAAACTCCCCCAATATTTATAAAATATTATGGTTACCCACTTAAATTTAAAAACAGAATCAAACCTGAGGGATTTCTTTTTGTAATTTTGAAACATCTTTGGATTGTTTTATGATTAGCCCAAAACTTGGGTATTTTTGTAATTATCCCTATATTTTATTATTTTTTCCTAATCGAGTCGAGCTTGAGCAGAGCTTTATTCAAGTTTAACATCTTCATGACTCATGTTAACAAATCGAGCTCACATGAGTTTTTAACGATCGATCTCCAGTCGATTATCAACTAGTTTGATTTGGTTTAACAAGACATTCTACTATGATGAGATGAAAAATAACCAGACTGATTGAATCTTGAGTCTTCTTTTCCTATACAAAGAAAGCTGAAATTCAAATTAACTTAAATTTCATGCAGGGCATAGATTATTTGAAGTACGACAACTGTAACACCGATGGATCAAAACCAACCCTTCGGTAAAAATCTCTTCATACTGAATATTCTTAAAATCAACATCATTTTTCACATTGTTGAGCTTTTTATTCTCCTTGTGCAGATATCCTGTGATGACCAGAGCTCTGATGAACGCTGGCCGTCCGATCTTTTTCTCGCTGTGTGAATGGTGATTTTCTTGTGTCCGTATACTTTTAACGATGACTATATCGTTACTGCTTCGACTCCATGTTTATATGATTCTTGTGTGCTTGAATCAGGGGAGATATGCACCCGGCGACATGGGGTTTTAATGTAGGAAACAGTTGGAGGACTACAAATGATATATCTGATAATTGGGATAGGTAAAAATATAATTATCTGTTTTTACGTTGTTTGAATGTTATTTTTGTAAATGAGACGTTGATGAGAATGTTTGATTTGAATTTGTTGATTTTGGAACAGCATGGTATCTAGAGCAGATCAGAATGAAGTTTATGCGGAGTATGCTAGACCTGGTGGATGGAATGGTTAGTATATCAATTACAAATACTACCCCTAAAGTTTAGCCTAATTGCATAAAACTCAAGTTATGTTTCAAAATTACAAATACCTTAATGTGCTACAAATACCATGTTTTGATGGTGCATCTTGTAAAGTAGAAACAAGGGATAATTACCAAAAAAGAAAAGTTGAGTTCGGGCTAATTACAAAAAAAACAAAGAGATTTTGTAAAATTTCAAAAAAAAAAAAAGAAAACCTTGAGGTTTGATTCCGTCTTACATTGTCCCACCTCATATGCAAAAAATATTTCAAAAATCCCCTAACATGTATAGAAATATTAAATTTACCCCCTTAAATCTAAGGCATAATCAAAACCTTGAGTGGGGTATTTTTATAATTATGAACCATCTTTGGATTTTTCTTTAATTGGCCCAATCGCTGGGGGTTTTGCAATTATCCCTTTTTTAAAATAGATACAATATCAATGGGACGTTTGTAATTTTGAAAGATAATAGGTTTATGTAATTTAGCTAAACCTCAGGGGTATTTTTTGCAATTATTCAGAAAAAGAAAAACAGATTATATAGCTTGTTAAGAAGAAGCTCTCAATATGCTTGTGTAATGGTTGATTCTCAACAGATCCTGACATGCTTGAGGTTGGAAATGGAGGAATGACAAAAGATGAATATATTGCCCATTTTAGTATATGGGCAATTTCAAAGGTCTCTTCTCTTAACTTAGAACATTTCTTTTTTAAAGTGAAACAAAACCTTTTTCCAGTTCTATAATTTTCATGCTTGTTGTGTGTTATTTTCAGGCTCCCCTTCTCATTGGTTGTGATGTGAGAAATATAACTAAAGATGTAATGGAAATTATAGCAAATAAGGAAGTGATTGCTGTTAACCAAGGTAATTACCAAAATCATTGTACTTTTTCTCTTAATTAACCTCTTCTTTTTTTTTCTGATTTGCCAATTTAAATAATTTTACTATGTTTTCATATCATTGTGGACAGACAAACTAGGTGTTCAAGCTAAAAAGGTTAGAATGGAGGGTGATCTTGAGGTAAAATCCTATTTTTACTGTCACTGGCAACGTTAAAAATTCGGGTTACTAATAACAAAAATGCTCAGCTATCTTTCAATATTACAAATATCCCTGTATATTTGTTTCATTTTACAAATTGCACCATCGATAGAGGGTTATTTGTAAATTTGAAAGATAACTGTGTTCTTTTGTAATTAGTCCAAACCTCAAGGGTTGTTTTTGTAATTATCCCTAAAAATTCTCAAAAACATAATGTGTGTTCGTTTCGTTAGGTCTGGGCAGGGCCTCTTTCTAACTACAGAGTAGCAGTACTGTTGTTCAACCGAGGTGCTATACGCACGGCTATCTCTGCTTATTGGGACGATATCGGTATCCCTCCAAGCAGTTCTGCAATTGCAAGAGACCTCTGGGAGGTAAATATAGTTTATTTTTCTTTGGCACTAAGAAGCAATTCCTTACAAAGTTCCATTCTTGAAATTTATATTTCTGTTTTGTGTTGTGTTGGCAGCACAAGACTTTGAAGCCAAGATTTGTAGGAAATTTGACAGCAACAGTGGATTCCCATGCATGCAAGATGTACATATTGAAACCTGTTTCTTGAGGATTTCTTGAATTTTGTGATAAGGAATAATGTAATAGTTCAATCATAGGGGGTGCTAATGATCTAATTATTCATGTTCCCCTGTGGATACAATGTTGTGAAGATGTTCCATTTCTACATAAAATTGTGGGTGACATTTTAAGATTAAGTCATTAAATAATATATGGGAAGCAGAGTTGCTGCTTCCCTTGCAGCATAGATCCATCTCACTTCGTCCTTTTTTCTTTTATTTATGTATTATTATTTTTTATAATTGGGGAACCCGAAGCCACTAACATCAGGTACGCATTCTGTAAACCTCCGGACTTGACTTAATAGACTGAATGTGGTGCCTGAAGCTTGAAGTAATAGCTTGCAAAACACACAAGCCAGGTAAACCGCACTGGACAAGTGTTGTGACTTGTGCAACAGGCTCGACCAAATAGGACTTGCACACTTTTGGTAGGACTTATCAACTTCGATTGTTAAAAGCTTAAACAACTTTTGTTCATTAACAATCAATTTGAACTTATTTTTTCGTTTGATGAGAGGTAAAACCTGGTTCAAATTCGATTCAACTGGTAAAAGAATAAAAAAATATACAAAATGTCGTTGGCACAACTCGGTTTAGCTCGTTGACCCAAAGTGCACAACTTAAAACTTGAACATTGAATGGTAGACAAAGGGGCCAATTACCAGGGACTTTGTGTAGCAAATCATACTTGCACAGGTACAAATACATATCCAATTAAAAGCGCTATTTCAGCAGATATATTCTTAGTGGTAACTGGTACAGTGACTTTGCAACATTAGCCACTTTTTTGGCATCTCCAAACTTTCTTTGCATTATACAACCCAAAAACTCACTCACCTCTCAAGTCTCAACTACAGCACAACCGGAGAGTAGCTCTTTCCACTATATGCCGACGAAAAGCTACAGAAACTTTTTAGATAAAAATCAAGTTTGTACAAATCTCACTAAAACTACGATTCTCGTCTCGTAAGGCAAACAATCATCAACTTCCACTCAAGAATAACAAGTTGATATTTGGGTTAAGACAACAAAGTAGTAGGACTGATCTGCATCCACCGACCGGGCTTGTGCCAGTAACTGTTGAATGGCAGTAAGCAGATTTTGTCCATCAGCTAAGTTTAAGTTAAGATAAAGAATCGGTCAGTAATTCCGCTGAGAGCACGAATTTACACAGTTTTGCCAGCTCTTCATATTTCCGAAATTGGAAGTCCCATAAAGCAATACCATAATAACCGTCGTCCAGTTTGTAGTGCTTGTATATTATGAATAGTTGTTTACTCATGAAATTTCCTGAAGTGCCAGATTCAGTTCGTGCGCAGACTTGGCAATAGAACCCCCTCTTCTGCAAATTGAAGCAAGGAATTATTTAAATAAAAAAACTTGAAGTTTGGGCTAATTACCAAAAAAAAACTAGAGGTTTATGAAAATTGCAAAAAAATTCCCTTGAGGTTTGACTCCTCATATTTCTTCCTTCATAAGCAAAAAACATTTCAAATAAATATTATAGTTACCCCTTAAATTAAAGACAGAATGAATCTAATGGGCCTTTTTGTGATTTTGAAACATCTCTAGGTCTTTTTGTAATTAGCCCAAACCTCAGGGAGTTTTTTGTAAATATCCAACGAAGTAAATAGAAATTGGCCCCTTTCAATGAGGTGAAAAGCCGTATTTCATGAGGGACACGTACCTGGAAAGGACAGGCAGACAGCATTTTAATTTCTCAAGTTCCACATAGCAAAGATTGCAACGCTCCAACCTTGAGACAACAGAAAGCGATAGCAGATATCTTCCAATAAGATAATTTTACGAAACAATAATAGTAGTGACAAAACTAATTGCAAATATATAATTGCGGACAATTGTATTCAAGGAAAGAAAAAGTCGGACCTTTGTTCTGCCTCAATGTCTACACCAACAGATAATGGCGCTGATAATGCTGAGTAGATCACAGAGCCAAATACTCTGACCAGTTTCAGAAGCATATCCAGTGCAATATCTTTATGCCTAAAGATAAATAGTTCGTCAAATTTAACAAGACCATATGCAGTTGTCACTGCTTTTCAATCACAAGACAAGAAAGACAACTGCATGCAGATAAAATCACCAAGACATACTACTGCCATGGTTAATTCATCTTCTAATTCCAACAAAAGCCCCAGCGGACTGATTAAATATTCTTCAAAGTAAAGTTGATTTCATCCATATTATGCAGTACATAATAATCATTCATACCAAATGGTTATAAAATAGTCCTTTTTTAAAGAGTTTATACATGTGTACAACCCTAAAACAAAGATATGATACCGCAAGCAAAATTATGATGGATGGCAAAGGTTTTTGCTTTTAAGAAAAAGCTCCAAGGATCAGGCCGTACCATGATATAAAGAATATGCACCATTCGCTCGGAGTAGATAGATGGTTCATACCACCAAGAAAACTGTGAAATTCTACTTAAAATATTCTTCTTCTTTCAAAACTTACTTTCTCTTCAATGTAAATCAGAAAGACTCAAAGACCAAAACCTGTTTTATGTCTTTAAATAGCTGGAATAGTTTTTTTTTTTCTTCGGAAATTCCCATCCAAATAATGTTTTCCATTGGGCTGATCTATCCATATTATAAAACATACAAGAAAAAGATTCTACAAGAGGTTAACTGGGCAATATTGTCTGCCTGAAAATACATGCTTTCTTTGATTATTTTAGTATTTTCACCAAAGAGTTCCCCTCCTTTGCTAATAAATCAATTGTTTGAGGTAGATATCCTCCCAGAACACAATGTCTAGCCTCTGAAGCACGAGGTTAAGAAGATGCAGTTTTAAGAAGTGCTGAAGAATAATAGAAGATCTCGTTACCTATCCATATCACTTTCAATAAGTCCGGTCAGGAGTGGCAGAAGACATGAACAAATATCTAATGTGACTATATCAGTTTTTTCTGCCAAAAGGGTCATTACATCAGCAAGCACCTGTCGTATAAGGAAAAGTAAGAAGAAAATGAGTACTCCACTAAATGGATTGGGAAAATTAAGTCGAGATTACATATTTTATTTGTACTTCTATCAGCAATTGAGAAGTCTTTTTTTACCCACATTCTGGGAATAATATTATAAAACTCACACTATGATCACCCATTTTGCTGAGTGCACTAAGGGCTCCTTTGATATCATGCCTTTGCCAGTAGTTGAGGACTACCTGCAAATGGAAAGAATAGCATAGTAATATTGGTAGTAATAATAAATAGAAAATTTAGATGAACAACTCCTTGGTAAACTACTAAACTAGAAGTGTCTCAGTAAGAGGTGCTGAGTACAAGATATTTCTATCCAAGATTATTCTTGCCCTTAGTAAACTAGAAGTGTCTCAGATCTAGGGACAGAGTACAAGATTCTGCAGAGGTTCTCAACCTAGATCCCAGGAAATATGAGAATCAAGGAATATCTGGTGACAGTTACTAATCGCTGTCTGATGCAAGTAGTGATTAGCCATATTTAATCACATTCCTTACTTAGCTCATTTCTGGCTATTCTTATCCTAGGATGTGTATATCTCACATTATTCTGTTTCTGTTCTATCTGAGCAACCAAGTAAACAATGAGAGCCTAATCTGATCTGTTTATTGTAGGAAGAACAGTATGTTTCCCGGTTCCCTTTCCCCACACCATTGTCCTGCAAGGTTGTTTGGTTCCCAGAGGCCATACTCAACATGTACTCAATGTTTGGGTTGCAAACTGGCAGCTCACAGTATAGCATTTGATGGAAAACCTTAGAAAGCACACTGTTAAGACTTGGATTAGCAGCTTTTCACACCATTTGGGAGGAAAAGAACAAGAACATATACTAGCTCTTAGGTTGAGTTTCGTCTTGACTACAGAGATGAGAAGAGTTGTTGGGAGCAGGATTAAGCACTTGTGTAACTTCCCCATTCAAAATGCAACCTACAGATATTCAGTGAGCCAAACATGCATTGCCCATTGTTGTAACAACCAAATACTTCTCAGATCATATCCTAAACAGAACCAGCTTGCTGTTTTACAAGGAACTGTCATCTGATATTGTTACAGATGACAGTTTACTTAGTGATCCAATTGGGAAGGGAGTTCGTGATAAGAAAATATATACCATGGTAACAGAATTTGTGTTTAACAATCAAATTGTTCGGAAGAGTGGGAAGCAATCAGTATTGTTCCATATAACTATCACCAGTACTTCTAGTGTAATGTAGATGAAATCACTCTCAGGTTTATGGTCCCATAAAGTTATTAATCATATATGACAACAATGTCACACAGGTTGCTTCTGATCACGAGTTCCTAAAATAGTGAAGCATAATCAGCTGTGTTGTCACATTTCTGTAGGAAATCTACTCCTTACTTTGCTTATGAATGTCATGATAGAAGATATATTCACCAGAGGTATTATTTGGAATATACTCGTTTTTATGTGAGTATGGCTACTCAAGTTGGTCGTTGGGTTGTTTCTTATTTAAACAAGTTTTGGATAAGTTCCTGGGCATTGTGACTAAGATGTTAGGTTGTTGTCCTCTCACTACACAGTTGAAGTCAGTAGGCTTCTGTTTTCAAGGCTTTGATTGGACAAGTCCTTGTTTCTCTCTTTCTCTGACTTAACGGAATCAGGTCAACTGAATACAGCAGCATATAAAGGAATCAGGTCATCTCTGCACTTGAAAAGTGTTTGCAAATGCAGCAGCAGATCTGAATTGGGACCGGAAGAATAATATATAATGCAATTGAATACCTGCAGTTTGCTTAAACGAGATTTCATTGAGCCAACAAATTCATCATGCAATTCCAGCAAGTCAGCAATAGTATCCTCATCACTAGCAGAGACTGACTCGTTTTCTTCAGTTAAAGGATAGTTTCTCTGTTATGATAGATATTAATAATAAACATGTAAGTCACTTATAGAGAATATGGAGAATAAACTGAAGGGCCTAGCTTTACTTGTAGAGTATATTAAGAGCTAGATTTGAGAAGCCAGTAAGTGCCTTATAAACAATTGTCTTTCAAAGATAAAACAATATGAACATGTGATGAGGAATATCAGGGCAAAATGAAATGAGCAAAAAAATATTACATTTCAGCAATACAGGAAAAAAATTAAAAGATAAACTGAGTGTCAAAAAATTCAGTAAGCTCCTAACTCTAGTGCAAAAGAAGAATGTGACAACCAAGTATGTGCCTCCAATAAATATCCTAGTCATCAAAAAGGAGGTCACAAACCTAAAGCACCTTGCTTGAACTCAAAAAAAAAAAAAAGGTAAGAATGGTGTCAAAAATCAAAACTCCACTTCCAGTTCTGAAAAGGACACATAATACCAAAACAAACACAGAGTGAAAATTGGTAAATGAAAAATATTAGTGCACTGTTTTGGGACGGAAAAAAGTAGACACTTGCAGATCTAATCTCATTTTCTATTATACAAGCCCAACATTACATTTATGACAATCGAAAGGAGAATGAAAACAGAAGTTAATCGTCCAATGAACAAGTTGGGTGTGTACTAACAGAAGTTAATCGTCCAATGAACAAGTTGGGAGTGTACTTACAGTAGTTAATTTCCCAGAGACATTGCTTGAAGGAAAGCCTGGGCGGTAATGATTTCTGCCCTTCTGCTCCCAGTTTGAGACAATGGAATGCGTTCTACCTAATTTATTAACAAGAATGAGTTCATGTCTATAACGCTACAGAAACTCTATATCTACATGTGCAGTATCAAATATAGCACCCACCAGACACTGTAGTTATACCTCCTTTTTGACCTTCTGCATGAGATGTATCCATGTTCATGTTACTCCCTCGATATTCATCTGCAATCAAATCGAAATTGGTAACAAAAGAAAGTGCAAGCCATCACTCTTAACCCTCATATTTAAATATATATAAGCTGACTTAAGAATTCAAATTGTTATTGAGGATTGATATCATAAACTTGCGGACGAAGCAGGTGCGAAGAAAGCAAATACAGGTACTAAAGAAACCAGCCGGATATTCAACTTCAAAAATAATAAATTATAGCCCATAAACAAATTCAGCAGATTGAACCTGTCTGTTTGAGGTTTGGTCAGTTCACATGGAAGGTTGCCCTCCCAAATCGAAGTTTTCTCCTTGAAGTTTCAACCTTGTTGACCATACAAGGGTCGCGAATGCAAAGAGACTCATGACTATGGAAGGGCCGGTACACTGTGCTTTTTTGGGACCCCTACTCTAATCAAAAGACTAAAGGCCCCTACTGAAGATAAGTCGCCAAAGCACGATGTGAGTTTCACCTTTTGAAGGCCCAGACGTGTAGGGCAAGGAGAGTGAGGAGAAAGTACATCAATTACACTCTGAATAAATTAATAAAGCAACTAGAAAATGAAAGAAGAGTAGTAGGAAAGGAGGAGAGTGGAAGAGAGATCATGTTGCAGAGAAAATTGATGTAAGATGTGTTCATGTATTCATTGATCTTACATGCGAAGTGCACAGCAGTTTCATTTTCTTTTTGGTTTTTCCTTCCTGAATAGTACTAAGATGTATATTTCATCATATGCATCACCACAGGGATATGTCTAAGCACATCAAAACACAAAAGCAGAGTCGGTCTCAGAAGACATTGGGAGTTAAAACTATAGCTTGCGAGTGTTGGAAAGTCTTCTTCCAGTTAACATTGTTAAAACAATTTCCTTTTTCAGCCAATTAGTAAACTAGCTTGAAAGCGCATAGATAAGATAGGGAATCCTGTTTAGAATCAGGGGATGTGAGCGAACTTAGGACCCACAGGTATAGAAGCACAAAAACTAACTACTACAGGTGGAATTTTAGCAATCAAGTGCCAAACCCAGCCAACAATACACCATGGCTCTTTGTCCATCCCCAAGGAATCAATATCGTAGTGCTATAAATGAAGCACTCTCCACCAGTGCTACTCAAATGTTACTATCGTCTCGTATGAACTTCTTTTGTCCTCTCACCCCAACGTAGAAGGTGCACTAAAATCCTAGCCAGAGGACCACAAGTGACACAAAGAGGGAGTTTGCAATAGGACGAACACGTAGCTAATACTCATAACATAAATAATGTGATGTGAAAAAACAGCATTTTAGAGAAAGATACATACAACTTTCATTGTGGTATCTGGCAAGGGCATCAATAGTTGCATTTGTATCAACTTTTCTTGAAATCATAGGCCTGTCATCTTTGGCTTTTTTATCAGCCGCAGCAACTCCACTGAGTGAGCTCTTAACTGAAGTAACCATACTTCTATCTGAAACACTCAAATCCATTGCCTTTGGGAGCTCATTATCAGACTGAGTAGAAATATTCAGCCTCTCGGAATCATCTCTGGCATTGATAAATTTGCGAAAATCAGATGTTTTCGACTGCAAAGGTAGAGGTACTGTTTTTACTGGAACATCTTCTTTTCTGGATTCAGCAGCCTGCTCCGTCCTTGGATTATTTCTAGGCACAACCACCGGTATTACATCAGATCTGTTGAATACGGATATACTCGGTGTTGATTGAACCTTTGCAGCTTGCCTCTTTGGGTTTGTTGCATTACCAACTGCTGATGAATTTATCTGAGTTGTTTTTGGAGCAACAGTGAAATTTGACCTTTGAGGTGTACTCGGAGTACTGGCAGTAGCTTCAATCACCATAAAAATATCATTTGACACAATTTAAAACGAGTAAATGATGGGAAAAAGGAAACGACACCCAAATAAGGCTGTTAATAGGATGTCAGATAAACAAAAAAGGTACTAATTTAACCACAACTTTCAGACAAGGAAACAAGATAAAGTAGCTTACATGCAATTGATTTAGAATCCTTATTAAGATCTGAATTCTGCTGGGCCGAGAGCCTCATGAGAGATCTAGTTTCCTTCACAGAATCAGAATTATGTGAAATGGAAAGCCTGCCCATATTGGTCTTTACATTATCCTCAGAAAGTACTGATGAACCACCAGAATTAGATTTTGCATCAAAATCACCATTTAATCGAGCAGTACTGCCCATTGCATATGGTTCGAGGCGCTGGCAACATCACAAGGTAGCAAAACATCCATGAGTTCAGGTGTCAAACTAGAAAAGGTTAAAGTTTCAAGGCTAGTAGATACAAAGACAAAGTGATTTATACCGAAATGTCTACAACCCATACTCCAACACAACTTTGATTATAAGAACATCCAAGAAGCTTTCCTTCATGAACATTCATGTCTGATAATCTAGACCACCCCACATCTACGGTATCATGACTTCTGATCGGTTCCCACGATACGACCTATAACAAATGAAATAAAAAAGATTCAGAAGAACGTGACAATGCTTTAAAATATTACCTCAGAAACAACTTAAACATATAGCGCCTACTTTCAAATTCTCATGCAAGCCACAAAGCAGGGTTCGCCCATCAGGATTGAATGTCATACAACGCACTCCTGTGGACTGGATTTGGAACAATTGAACAATAGTTACTCATAAATCAATTAAGAACTATGAAGCCAAGGCTCAAAAAAAGAAGGCAACAGCCAGGAAAATACAGTCAGTGACAAGAAAGAATATTTAAGCATGGAATAATAGGAAGAGGAAATGACATATATGTAGCAAAACCTCAGGTCCAGTTGAACCAATTAGCTCAAAAGTTTCAAGATCCCAGAACTTGACAGTTTTGTCAGCTGAGCCTGCCAAAGAATTAAAAAACAAGCCAGAATATATAACAATTATTAGAAACGACCTTGAAAATCAGTTCAAACAGCATCTTTCATCACCATGCAGTGTGCACAAAGGATGAAACTTGAATCAAATGCTTATGCTATTTCAAATCAATAAAAGCTCAAAGTCTCTCCATGTGTACAGCCCACATGCTTACACGTGCAGTAATACTACTGGCATAAAGTGGCAGCCTTAGGCCTCGTATGGTCATGTTTCCATTGCCATTTTCCATTTTACACCGTTGAAAAGTGAATCTCTTTTTCCAAACTTTACTGGTTTTCGTGTGAAAAGTGAAATTGTGTTTGGATAAATGAATGAAAATTAATTTTATACAGGTTTTAAAATGACAATATGTTTGGTTGAGTAGTTTTGAAGGTGTCTTAAATACAAAAGTACGTGATGAAAATGATATTATATTTACTTGTTGTGTTATAGTACTATTTTCAAAAAATTTTGTTTATAATAATTTGAAAAGTTGATAATGGAAGACTCCACTTTCAATATTTAATTTGTATAAATTATATTATATTTGTAGGATTTGTAGGTGGATCGTCACGTTCTCATTAGATTGATATAACTTGAAAATAGTAATACATTAAGTAGGCATAGGTGGTAATGGTGGGTCCCACTGGTATAATTTTAATGAAAGATGAGAATCGTAATGATAGTGATGTATTAGGGTTATGTATAGGATTGAAATTGGAATTATAGGTTTGAGATGTTATTTTATGTAAGAAATGAGAAGACAAAATGCTAATTTCAGTGAAAATTATTCAAACAACATGATTCCTTCTTTATGAATACTATAAAAATAAAAATAGGCCTTCGGAAATAAAACCATACAAGGCCATGAAATTCTACAATAAACTAAAAAACTGCAATTGCTATGCGTTAACAAGCAAATGTCATAATGGTAGAAAACATAAACTGATTTTTTATACGATAGAAACCACCACAGGTGTGAACAGACATTCATCAATTAAAAAGCAGAGTTACAAGTCAATTTTACAATCTAAAGATTGAGACATGGGACAATATGGTTGCCAAATGACTGTACACAGGAAATCAATGGACACGCAGCTTGAAGAAAGAAAGCCATAATCATCTAGTAAAAATTTATTTCTTCCTTCCGTTAGTACCAGTCACCAGACATCCTTTTTAAAATTATAAGTTTTCTTTTAACCTTAGCAGGTCCAAAGATACTTCACTAACAGTTTTAAGGGACTAGGAATGAAACTGGAGCAACTTCGGATTTGTAAAATGCTTAAAATCGTATGTGAACGTATTTGGGACATACAACGGATTTCTGCAGCAATCCTGGCACTATGTGATGCAAATAAAAATTTATGCATTTATGGGAATGCCTAGTCTGTTCTTAATTCTTGGTTCTTCGATCTATTTCATCATTCTCTGTCCTGTTTTCTTCATTTATTTCCATAAAAACATACTAACAAAAAACTCAATTAGCTGTCATCAAGTTCATTAAGGCCACCAACCTATCACCTATGTGAAAGCAGAGATTCATGTCGCACTAAAGATTCATTACAATGAGAAAGTCCTAAGAACAAGAAACACCAACTTCAACAAACATTACGGAATCACAACGAAGAATTTGCAAAAGTTTAATGGATTAATCATTTGCGTTTTATGTTATAATGTATGCACATGAAGAAATAATATGTATTTGTATTCATGCATACCAAATGTTATATACGAAAAATTTAAAACTTTCTTCCATTTCGTTGCAAATTATCATGGTTTTACAAGAATATGTCCAAAAAAAAAAAAAGAATTAGACATGCCCCTAATAGAGAGAGTACTGTTAAGGCCTATCAGTAGTGCTACTTTCCAACTATCTAGTTTTACTTCTCCAGTGCATGTAAATGAAACAGTGTTTTCACGTATTATTGTTTCCAGTATAGCATATGACAATAACAAACAAGAAAATTGGCAGACATCAAACTAATAGCCACACAAATTTTGAAGAACTAACAATGCAAAGATAGCTTTTCCACCTGTTGCCAGCAAAAATTCATGAGGATGGAAATCAATGCATTGAACTTGGCCTTCATGGAATTTGAAATCATGCAGAAGCTTGCCCGCAGTTAAATCCCATAGCTGTATTTTTAGGAACAGAAAGATAATAAGAGACTGAACTTAAATTCATGATACAGTGTGTTTGTGCACAACAAGATCTTACACATTCAAGGCTTCAAAATATGATTGACATAAAAAAGGACGAGAAAAGGAAGAGAATAATAATAAAGATTTATTATCATGTGCTAATATAAACTATTTAAATTGATCCATGAGTTGGCGACTTGAGTTTCAAAGAGAGTACAAAGAGGGACAGCAATAGAAATAAGGTTAATTAGCAGGACAAAAGAAGCTTAGATGTTTCAAGTTCTGTCAATGCTAGAATTATCACAACCAGAAAAAGGGAGAAAATAAGGGCAGAACCCAAACAATCAAATGTAATGAAAGACCCAACCTTCACGGTGTTGTCCTCTCCGCCAGATACAACCCACCGGCCATCAGGAGTAAACCTAATTGCGTTAACACCTCGAGTATGACCCTTGTAAGTGTGTATACACCCCTTCCTTCGGATATCCCATATTTTCAGATTTGTGTCCAGTGACCCAGATGCAAAAAACTCCCCAAAGGGATGAAAGTCCAAAGATATGCAATTGGACCGGTGACCAGTGAGAGTGCGAATGACTATCAAGGACAAGAAGAAGTTAAACGCAGCAAAGTAGAGAATGCTATAATACATAAATAATGGATTGCAGAAAGCTTACTCTTAGCCTCCTCCAAATCCCAAAGCTTAATGGTACCACTAGCTGCTCCAGCAGCTACCAAAACCTCCGAAGAATCAAAGCTAACTGAATCAATTCCACTCGAATGACCCGACAAACTCTAATGCATTGAACCATGAATGGTACACCAATTGAGAAAAGAAATGAGGAAAGTTCTCATCAGTTTCCCTTGTATTTATTAGAAGAAAGAAACAACAAACGACAACAATGATAATTGTGAAATTGGTATTTACAAGATAAGGTTATGCCAAGTTTCATAAGAGATTTTGAAAAAAGGAATGGTTTCCCTCAAGCAACCACAACCGGCCAACCCCTTGTCCACCCCCCTAAAGTAAGATAGTGTTAAAAGTATTAACTGCTCGCAAGGGATTGCAGGATCGACTCTGGCAAGAATCAGTTTTGGTTATGGGAACCCACCAACAATTATATATCTCATTCAAAGCGAAAAAGAAAACGGATAAACAAAGGTTACAGTAATAAAATATGAAACCACTGAAAGTAAAGGCAAAATGATATTTGAACTGACCAGTATGGCATTAGGCTTGCCAATAGCCCAGAGATTGACCTTGTGATCTTCTCCTCCAGTCACAAGAACCCTTGACGATTTCCTCCCTATCTTTAGGCAGTTCACACTTGAAGAATGCGCTACAAATTCCTCTATGACAAGCAAACTGTTAAGGCTTCCAAATTAACATTTCTCCAACAAAGTCAGATTTCATCATGGGTTCTTTCTTTTTCTTTTGCCACTTGCTAACATGAAATTTTGATGTTCACATATTTTAACCAGTCAGTTTCACTTAATCCAAAAGGCATCAGACATAAATGATAGATGAACAAATGAGACACGGCACACACAGCCAATAAAACAATTTAATAGCTCGGTTTCATACTATCGATCCCTGACCACCTAAGAAGTACATTTTTCAGCTGCACTCTCAAACTTTTGCCTGAATTCCAATGACTCGCTGCCATGTTCAACAAATAAGTTTACCAGATGAACAGGAAAAAAGAAAATGTACGTTCGCCAGAATAAGTAGCCCAAAGGCACAACATGAATCAATAATAAGAACACAATCTAAAAAAGCACGTGTCTCTTCTTCCACTAGATCCAATCAAACTTCACGCACAGCACTACAAATTCGTTTCTAAATCACGAGAAAGAGAGCAAAGACAGAATTAGACTTCAGTAGCAAGGATACGTAGCTTATAAGCACGTTTGGTGGTGGTCGACATTTCAGAACTCCGCAAGTAAAAATCAAAATGCCGCCCAAAAACCCTAGCACAACCACCTGCTCAGCGGCAAAAATTAGAAACGGTGCTGCAGATCCCAAGAAAAAAAAACGCCAGGCCACATCCACATTCCTTCAAATGCCTTGAAATTCCAATCGCTCACGTCATGTTCGACGAAATTACTGAAACAGTTTAGAAACTTCCCTACCCTATTTCTGGGGAGAAAATCTGAAGTGATGAGGGTAATTTAGCAGCAGGACAGAATAAGCAAACACTTGAAGCGATATCTGCAAAAGGGCTATCACAGATACAACAATGTACCTTCACTGCAAAAAAATTCAACAGTGTGTCTCTGTGTAAGAGGGAGGAGCAGGAAGAATAGGGGTTGTCTTCCAGATCCCAGCTTTGCGATTACTCTGGATTACAACCTTACAGCTTCAAAATCGAAGATCCCTTTCAAAGTTCTGCAGTCAATTTTTTGAATTATGTTGCTGTGAGGGAGTGTTGGTGAAATTCTTGTTTGGGGATTTGAAGTTTGAACGATGGATCAAAAGTAATGCGAGGGTGTTTGGGTCAATTTTGTAAAAAATCCTCAGACTAAGGTATATTCAGAAATAATTAAACATCATCAATTATTCAGCCATGTATATAGAATAATAATTGTATATTTTTAAATTAAAAAAAGTTAACTCCTATAATAGTACAAAAGTAGATGATTATATGTAGGCATACAACTATGCAAGTAAAGTAATGACAGCTCCACAGAAGTATAATGGTGATTCAAATTAAATAATCTTATAAATTTAAGTTTTTAATTGCACACCTAAAAGAAAATTATTTTCTCATCTTTTAGAAAATAGAATGAGAATAATTACAATATATTGATTCTTTTGTTTTGTTCTGATCCTTATTTTTATTCAAAAATATAACACGTTAACAAAATCTGCTTGCACCAAATATTATGTCAATTTAATGTTCATATACAACTTATTGATAACCAATAAAATAATGTTCATTTTATTAAAAAAAAAAGGGAAATTGAATTCATAAATAGCTAAACATTTCATGATAGATTTGGGTATAGTTAAGAGCTAAATAATTGAGGTAGTTAATGCAAGAAGTCGAATTTAATGATAATATTTTATTTGGAAGCATATGATATGTGGTATGTAATATGCAAGAGTGCCTTACATTAGTTGTTAGTATTTTATTTTATGATTAATTGAAATACTTTTAAAAATATAAGAGTAAGATATGAGATTTGACGCTGCCAACTAAAGTTAAGATGGTTTTTGACATTGTTCTAATGTTTAAAAGAGATAAGATGGTTAAGTAAGCTAACAACACAGTGGGAAAAAAGGAAGGAAAAAAAACATACATTGGAATAATGAATATAAATAATTGAAGAAACTTGTATGTAAATGTGTCAGATTTAAGGAAAAACGATTTTCAAAAATTCTATAGAGATAATTGTTCGATATATAAATAGGTGGTCATTTGTTAATCCGTTTAACGGATTTAAATTCGCTAGACATGACTTTTAACACCCAAAATATTACAAAATTCCTTTTACATCCTCTTGAATTATAATTTACCACGAGAACTCATCCCTCGGTGATTTTGGAGAAAGAGCAACGGCACTTTAGAAACAACGATCATGGCTTCCACCTACCGATGACCAAAAAGCTTTGATTTTGCTTTCGAAACAACTGATTGTGGCTTTCGTTTTGCTTTAGGATCAATCTAACGAATTTTGAACCATTAGACTGTAAAATGTGAATTTTCGCCATAATGAATACTAGCAATGCTTTCCACCTTTCAAGAATAAGTCGGGTGAATGATGTATATATATATATATATATATATATATATATATATATGAGACACATAACAAGTAATGAATGGGGAAAACTATATGAATACTATTTCCTGCATGCAAAAGTATTAAGTAACTAAACATTTCAGAGTAAACTCTAGTTGACTTCATTATCTTATTTTCTTTTATCGTCTTCCCGCCAAGGGAACCACGGGATGGGATAAATAATATTGTTTTTCTTATTTTTTTTATTTAGTTGTTTGTCTCTTTTCTTTTCACAGTAATTTTCGAATCTCTCCCCCCATGGGAGTTTATGCCCCTTGATAAGTGGAGTTTTCTTCCACTTAGTGAGTAGTATTTTGTTCCATCTTGTGGTACTTCACTTATAACATTTTGTCATTATGGCGTGTCTCAATTTCGTATTGTGGAGTTTTACATAGAAGATTTTGATGACCCAGTCTATTCTAGAAGATTAGTAACATATCTTTGAACTTTGTCCAATATTTTTTGCTATTTTCCAGTTCTACTGGATCAATTATATTTGTTTATATTCAAAATAGTTACATGTTTTAGATTTATATATATTT
Organism: Rehmannia glutinosa; assembly: GCA_016081115.2. Classification (NCBI taxonomy): domain Eukaryota; kingdom Viridiplantae; phylum Streptophyta; class Magnoliopsida; order Lamiales; family Orobanchaceae; genus Rehmannia; species Rehmannia glutinosa. The sequence continues at coordinate 25,473 of JABTTQ020002717.1, read as the reverse complement.
GTGATTTTGTAAATCTTACAATTTTGATATTAGTTATCAATTGTAAAATTCTTATCCAGAATAAAATTGATTATTCTAAAATGAAGTAACTAAACATTTGAACAACTACATTAAAACAATGGAGATTCAATTATTATGAAAAATACATAAAACAAAGAAGATTCAAATGTGTCATTTAAATCTCAATAAAAAGATATAGTTGACAAAAGAATAAAAGTTAATATTATTGTTCTACATTTATATTAGTACTCTAAATTATTCAATAATGTGAAAAAATAATCCTAGTGAAATAATTAAAAAAATCCCAATGACCCTAAAAATATGGTATAAGAAAATTGTAAAAGAACACTTATTCATTTTGTGCTACTTGCATATATATCAAAGTATGTATCTACTTATCAAAACTAAATTACTTCGAATTTTAATTTAAACATAAATCAAAATCAGTTGAACAAATTTTGAATTCAGTAGAGCAGTTATTAATATAGTGTTGAATGGGTTAACTAATAGCAATCCTTTATACTATTATTAAAAAAATATCATTTATGATATTTTATAAAATTAAAATGCATTTTCTTTACCTTTAATGCTTTTATCAATTAGATAAAGTTCTATTCTTTTTTTTTTAAAAAAAAAAAAAACAAGCAACTCAAGGTATTATTAAAAGATGACCCAAGTGATTGTACTTTTGTGTCAGAAAGGCATCCGCATAATTTGGAGCCTCAAACCAGACAGAAGGACTTGGGGAATAGATAGCTTTCATAGCAATACAATGAGCAATATCATTTGTCATTCTTCGTGCAAAGCAGACTATGTACCAAGAGTGAGCATCCATAATCTATTTTACTTTTGTTATAATTATATCAAATTATGTCATTCCACAAGTAGTTGATAGTGTGGCATCAACTACACTCTTTAGTTTAATTCAAAGATCACATTTTCAGAGTCCAGACTGCTCACCCGTGAAAGAGCTTCAAGCAATCTCATTGCCTCTCCTTCAACAACAAGAAGGCTTATGTAGTATACATCAGAACGACATGCCACTAATTTACCTAACTCATTCCTAAGGATCATGCCAAAACCTGTAATACGTGCATCTGGTGGAAAAGTTGCATCAATGTTACATATTTTATGAAAGAAGAATGTGGTAGATGCGATATTTCACAAATAGGACTTGTGTTAAGATTTTTTTCTTGGGCTTTAACTTGGCATTTTACCGCAATCCATTCATAAAGTACATTCAGGCACGAGTAAACAACATTCCCAACAGGTAAGTAAATCGAATTCCATACATGATTATTCATTTGTTTCCAAATTGTCCATGCCACCATTGCGAATTTGTCCATGTCATGTTCATGTAACCGATCCAGAACTGCAAAAAGCCATTCTTCCACACACTCAACTTCACTTGCTACTGAATAGATAACCTCATGGAGACCAGCTTCAAACCAGCAAGCTTCAGCAAAGGACAATTTACAAGCAGATGCTAAGTATTTTCAATACCAAGTCCACAGATAACACACTCAGTTGAAACACGGACACCTCATATTCTCAGATTATCTCTTGTAGGCGAGCAATTTCTACACACCCTCCATAAGTAATTTCTTAATTTTGGATGCACACGGATACGCCACAATTTTCTCCAATTTTGATACACATACCTTTGTAAGTCTTATTCCATATCCATTGTGATATTGTACTCAGATTTAACTGAATATATCCCCATCTTATTGAAGTGCCATAATTGGAAACAAGAGGAATATTATAAATTGCTACAACATCTTCTTCACATAAGAGTTTTCCAATCAGTTCACAGTCCAAAGAAGCCAAACCTGGTATCATCAACTCACTTTATATCAGTAGCCCTTCAATCACTAGTGATTTTACAGAGAAGTTATCATAGTTTCTCAGTCAGGGATCTTTCCAAACTTATACATAGCGCCCATTCCCATTTTTCCATCTAATCCCCTTTTTAAGCAAAATTTGAGAACAACGGATACTTCACCAAGTGAAACTTGGATTATGCCCAACATTGGCATATAAAAAATCCCCGTGCAGATAATATTTGACTTTGATAAGCTTATAAACAAGCGTATCCATGTTAGAAATAAATTTCCAACATTGCCTCCCAAGCATTTCCATATTGAAATTAGAGAAATTCCGAAAACTAATACCTCCGACTTCCTTGCTTTCACACAATAATTCCCATCGAATCCAGTTCAAGCCCCGTTCACCATTTTTCTTTTATCCCTACCAAAAAGAGTTTAACATCCTTTGGAGTTCTTCAACTAGTGTAACCGAGAGTAGAAACACACTCATGGGTATTGCTTGTGCAACTGCTTTTATGAGTACTTCTTTTTCGGCCCTTTTTATCGGTTTGCCACTCAAACCTTGAATTCTTTTCCACATTCTATCTTACAAGTAGTTAAAGGTGGCGCATTTTTCCTACTAATTAAACTTGGCAGACCAAGATACCGACCTGCATTAAAAAGTTGTGAGACTCCAATGATATAAAAAATCTAACTTTTCTGCTCCATTGTAACATTATTACTGAGTAGAATTCCAGGATTTTGTAAAATTAATAGTCAACACGTAGCCTTCTCAAACTTCTTTAGAATCTCTTTCAAGGCATTACATTCTCTGTCATTTGCTTTACAAAATATGATGATGTCATCTTCGAATAAGAGATGGGAAATAATATGTGCTCTTTGACAAATTTGTACTCCATGAATTGATCCACAATTCATTAGTCGCTTGATTAAACTCAATAGTCTTTCCAAACAAAGGATAAATAACGGGAAAAGAGGATCCCCTTGCCACATATTCCTACCCAACTTGATTGGTCCAACCAAAATATCATTTACTACAAATTGTATGTCACATATGACACACATAGCATGATCCAACTAAACCATTTTTTGTGGAAACCCATTTTCAACAACAAATTTTCTAAGAAATCCCAGTTAACCCTGTCATAAGCTTTACTAATATCGATTTTTAGAGCCATTTCTCCTTTCTTACCTCGATTCTTCTGCTTCATGTAGTGAATTACCTCAAGCTATCAAAACATTGTCAATGATGGTTCTTCCACCAACAAAACCAGACTGCTCATGTGAAATAATTCGTGGCAGGATCAATTTAAGTCTGCTTGCCAACATTTTTGCTAAAATTTGATACACCGCACTGCAAAGTGTTATTAGGTGCATGTCTTTCATAGATGTAGGATTTTCACACCTCGGGATCAAGACGACATTAGTAATATTTAAACCCTCTAGAAAAGTTGAATCAGAAAGCCATTTTGTACAAAACTTAAATAGATCCTTACCAATCAAATCCCAGAAATATTGATAGAAGCTCGAATTAAACCCGTTTGGTCCTGGATCTTTGTCAGGGTGCATAACCTTAATAGCAAGCGTGAATTCTTCCATGGTGAAATCTTTAATCAGAAGTTCATTATCACCAGTCAATATACTCTGATTGATACAACTTAGGGCAGGTTCAGGAGTAGCATTATCGGCAATAAAAAAGGGAGTTAAAATATGAGTATACAACATCGCAAATATTTGGGTTTTCTGAATCCATTTCCCTACTTCATTTTTCAAATTTGTGATTCTGTTCTTTTTCCATCGTGAAGATGCAATTGCATGGAAGAAACGCGTATTCATATCCCCGTCTTTCAGCCAGAAGCTCTTCACTCGTTGTTGCCAATGTTGCTTTTTTACCACTAGATTCGCATAATTAGCTCGAGCTTATTTCAATAAGATGGATGACTCTCCATCCCTTTGCTCAAGTAGAATTTCAATCTTCTTTTTTAGCCCCACTTTATCTCTGTGAGATTTGAGCATTTTGCTTCTGCCTCAATTATTTAAGATTGCAGAACACACTTTTAATCGTGAGACAACATCACCTTTTGTGAGGTTCCAAGATTTTGCAACCACTTCATCAATATCAGGTTCACACAACAACTTATTTTAAAATCGGAAAGGTTTAAACTAAATAAGTACAACTCTATATTTCGTATCCAGAAGTACGGTTGAATCATCTAAGATATGAGTTATAACATTTGTCAATCTAGTATTCGGAAATAATGACTCTCATGATGCATAAACAAGCGCTATGTCAAGTCCTTCTTACATCAGATTACTTGAGCCTTTCACACGCTCCCAAGTAAATGGATAGCCAACCATAGATCATGTAAATCATACGCAATCACCGTCTCCCAAAATCCTTGAATCATCCACTGGGGCCGTTCAACTCTCCCTATTTTTTCTTCATCATATAAAAGATCATTGAAATCACCCAAGCAACACCATATGTTTGTGGACTGAGAGTTTAATTGTCGCAACATAGCCCAAGAGTCTCTTTTTGTTAGTTTCTAAGTATCCATAAAAACCAGTCATACGCCATACACAATCATATGTATCCTTGACATTAAGGTCAATATGGTTATGAGAATATCCCATAATCTAACACATAGAGAATAGTCTCCATATAACACAAATTCCTCCACCTCTCCCTTCACGATCTACAACAAGTGCATTTTAAACCCTTAATTTATCCGTAATTGTTCAACCTTATTGGAATAAGCTAGTGTTTATGGTTTATATCTTCAACTTATTCCAAGTTTAAAGTTCATTGGGTTCAGACATCGATATGCCAATTAGACTCAACATACCATGCATAATCAAAATGAGAATCTTTGCTGACTTAAGCATTAAAAAAAGGGATTCCTTGGGATAACCACATGACGCTTTTCACTGTCTGTTCGCGTTGTGGGTCAACCTAAATGCATCTCTATGTGGAGCTTTAAAGTGAACTGCAAATTCTAGCCGTATTAGAAATATTGTTTACCGTATAAGAATATTCAAGTTACGATGGTGCATTAGTTTTTTATTAAAAAAAAATCATGCATCTTTTGGATATAAGATAAGCGCAAAATGTTTATGTTAGTTGTATGTGTTGAGATATTATAAAATATAGGATAGTGGTAGCTTAGTGGCAGCATTAGTGCCTTAATTTAGGTTGTGGTGTTTTCCTCTTTTCCTTAATTTATGTCTTATGTTAGGCTTACTTGCATATATATTGTACAATTTTCAGTCATGAATAAACACAAGAAATACAACCAGTTCCGTATGGTATCATAGAGCAAGGTTCACAAATCCTAGTTCTTATTATTTTTCCTCTTTTTTTTAATTATTTTTTTTTCCAGAAGCATTAGTTTCCAGTTCTTCTGTTTTCTATTATTTTTTCTGATCGAAATCACCCACGCGAATCACTGTTCATACCCTAAATCATTGTTCACTGTCCGAACTGGATCACTGTTCACGCAGAAAAATTCTGCCAGAACACTGTTCACTCCGGGAAAGATCGTTCTCCTCGGAAATACTATTCAAAAAAAACTTTTCAAAAAAAAAAATTGCCACTTATTTGATAAATCGAATGCCATCCTCCGTGTTGAATGGTCAGGTTCCTACTCTATTTTGAACCCTACAGTCCCCTTATATGTTGTTCCCCCTCGTATTTTTGGTTGTACTTGTTTTGTTCATGACCCATCTCCTAGTCGTGATAAACTGTCCGCTCGGTCTATCAAATGTATTTTTCTTGGTTACTCCCGTTCTCAAAAGGGTTACCACTGCTACTCTCCTCCTACAAACCGTTTCTATATCTCCGCTGATGTTAATTTCTTCGAGGACATATCATATTTTGCCGCAACTACTATCCCTTCTCATGATTCGGATCAGGTTTTTCCTATACCATACTTAGAGTATCTTCGACCAGCTCCTAAGCCTTCTGTTTCCCCAGCATTGCCAGATGCTCCATCTTCACCACAGTCTCCTCCACCTATAAATCGATTTGGTATTACTTATGAAAGGCGGTCTAAGCCACGAGCTTCAGCTCCTGTTCCAGATGTCCCTCTCCATGCACTGGATCCACCTATTTCACTTGATTTGCCTATCGCCGTCCGCAAAGGTATACGCTCTACCCGTAATCCTATCTACAATTTTCTATCTTACCATCGTTTATCTCCCACATATTGTACTTTTGTATCTACACTCTCTTCTATTTCTATCCCTAGGACAGTTTCCGAAGCACTATCCCATCCAGGATGGAAACAAGCTATGATTGATGAAATGTTAGATTTGGATTACAACCATACTTGGCAGCTTATTCCCCATTCCATCTGGTAAATCTGTTGTTGGTTGTCATTGGGTGTTTCATGTTAAGATCGGCCCTGATGGACAAGTCGATCGCTTGAAAGCTCGCCTGATAGCTAAAGGATATACACAAGTCTATGGTCAAGATTACAATGATACTTTTTCTCCGGTTGCAAAGATGTCCTTAGTTCGTTTATTCCTCGCTATGGCTGCCATGAAACATTGGCCCCTCTTTCAGTTAGATATCAAGAATGCCTTTTTTGCATGGTGACTTGGAAGAGGAGATTTATATGGAGCAACCTCCTGGATTTGTCGCTCAGGGGAAGTATGGTTTGGTATGCAGGTTACGAAAATCTTTATATGGTTTGAAACAATCACCTCGAGCTTGGTTTGGCCGATTCAGCAAAGTTCTTCAAAACTTTGGGACGATCCGTTGTGAAGGAGATCATTCTGTCTTTTTCCGACGCTCCTCAACAAATCGATATATCTATCTTGTGGTCTATGTTGATGACATTGTAATTACGGGCGATGATTGTGAAGGTATCGTTTACCAAGACAACACTTATTTCACAATTTTCAAACTAAGGACCTTGGTCCACTTCGTTATTTTCTTGGGATTGAAGTAGTTCAATCAAAGTCAGTGTTGCTATCTCTCAAAGGAAATATGCTCTTGATATTCTAGAAGAAACGGGTCTTATAGATTGTAAACCAATTGCTAGTCTAATGGACCCTAATGTAAAGCTCCTTCCTAATCGGAGCTCTATCCCGATCCAGGAAGATACCAAAGGCTAGTTGGGAAGTTAAATTATCTCACCATGACCCTGACTGGACATATCTTTCCCGAAGAAGTATAGTAAGTCGCTTTCAACTCTCCTTGTGATAGTCATTGGAATGCGCTTATTCGAATTGTCAAGTACATCAAAGGGTCACCTGGAAAAGGACTTGTTTTCACCGATAGAGGCCACACTAATATCATTGGGTATTCGGATCTTTGATTAGGTAAAATGAGAATGATCAAGATCTACTTACGTTCTTCAGATATCCATAGGAAATCGATTTCATGGAAGAGCAAAAGAAATGCCATTGTTGCTCGGCAAAGTCTGAAGTTTAGCATCGAGCTACGGCTCATGCAACATGTGAACTCTTGTGGTTAAAACACTTACTATAGAATTACAATTCGTGACATTGGTCCTATGGAGCTCGTGTGTGATAATCAATCGCCTTTGCATCTCTTTCCAATCCAATTTTTCACGAGAGGACGAAACATATAGAAGTCGATCGCCATTTCCTTAGAGAAAAAATTCTCTCGGAATCATCAAGACCTCCTTTGTCAACTCTAGAGATCAACTCGATATCTTCACTAAATCTCTACGGGCCCTGGATAACTTATATATGTGACAAGATGGATGCATATGATGTATATGCTCCACCTTGAGGGGAGTATTGAGATATTATAAAATATAGGATAGTGGTAGCTTAGTGGCGTGATTAGTGCCTTAATTTATGTTGTGGTGTTTTCCTCTTTTCCTTAATTTATGTCTTATGTTAGGCTTACTTGCCTATATATTGTATAATTTCCCACTCATGAATAAACACAAGAAATACAATCAGTTTAGTAGTATGGTATTTGTACATGAAGGTTGAATAATAGTCAACACCTGATTATTCACCTATTAAATATAGAGGAAATTATTTTTTGTCCTCCAAACTATTCGATTTTTTCGACTTTGCCGTCTATTTGTTTTTTGGGATACTTTACCTCATCAAGTCCATAGGTTTGCACATTGCCTCACGAGACTCGCCGCCGGTGGAATCTTGTCATGTGTCATGGAGTTGGGGCAAAATTGTCATTGACTCAAATGATACTAAAAGTTGCTGTACTTTGCCATCTAAACTTTGTGTGGTTGTTACTTTACCATATGAACTTTGAGCAATTTACATTTTACCATCTTAGTTTAAAAAAAATAAAAAAATAAAAACTTTATATGTATATATATTTATTTTACCCTTTTTTAATTTTATATATTAAAAAAATAAATTCAACTCACTTCAATAAAATACATCATCAATACAATTAGTTTGTATCATCTAATTATAATTTCTTAATTACTTAATTACAATTTTTTACTCTAAATGAGGGAAAGAACTATTTTTATGGATTTTGAAGTGAAAAAAATTATAATACACAGATATAAATTTTATAATAATATAATGCATTGAAAAAATATTTGTAGTATTGTATTGCAAATTTAATGAATTATATTATTCCTACATTTAAAATATTGTGTATGATTTTAAACATATAGTTCAAACTTATTACTATCTATTTTATTTTATTTTGCTTAAATATAGACTAATATATTTATAAAAATTCATCACAATATATTAGAATTTATAGTTTTCCATGTAGTATATCATATTTGCCTAAAAAAGGATGCATAATTATTTGTGGATTTTGTTATTTGTAATTTGATATAGTAAATTACTATTTATTTCATAGTTTTAAATTTGTAAATAAGTTAATAAAATCAATTGTGGAAGTAGACTATAATATTACAATTCTAAAAGAAAGTAAAAAAAGAAGATATTATAAAATAATCTTATTGATAATATATTTTATTGAAGTAAATACTAGTTAAAATTTATTTACTTTTTTTGACAAGACTTTAATAAGGTGGTAAAAGAAATGTATATACATATAATTTTTTTTTTCTCAAATTGAAGTGCCAAAGTGTAAATTGTTCAAAGTTCATATGACAAAGTGACAACCGCACAATGTTTAGATGTCAAAGTGTAATAATTTTAGTATAATTTGGGCCAATGATAATTTTGCCCCCACGTGCATGGCACGTGACAAGATTCCAGTATAAAATTTCACCGACGACGAGTCTTAGGAAGTTATATGCAAAAGTTATAAACTTCAAGAGGTAGTGTCCCTAAAAAAAATTTAAGTGGTAAAGTCGAAAAAAACAAAATAGTTCGGATGACAATTTTTTTCCTCTTAAATATAATATGTGAATTACTAGTATATTTTAGTCATTATGGATACATTGATCAAGGAAAGAAAATAGTAGATGATATGTGAATTACTAATATATTTTAGTCATTATGGATACATTGTTTAAGGAAAGAAAATAATAGATGTTGTCTTCTAATGATTCATCAAAGGATTAAATAAATTTTCAATGAAATTAACCGATCAAAAAAAATCAATGAAATTATAATTATTAACTTAAGATAGTGTTTCAACTTTCAACTAATACTCACTTCCCTAAATTTTATTGAGAGATTAATTGATCGATTTTGTTTGCACAAAACGTGATAATCCATCTATAATCTAATAATTAATCTAAAATACTGCTTCAAGTTAATTAACTCGAGCTGAACAAATTTAATTAGTTAAGTTGCGAGCGCATTAGTTAATTATTGTGATCATTGATTAAAAACTAAATAAATTTAAAAGGTTAATTCAGTTTAATTGGAGCCTAATTTGATAGAAATTTAAATCAATTGATTGGGTCAATTAGTTAAATTTAAAAGGTTAATTCAATTAATTGAATAATTAATTTGAAAACCCCAAGTCCAGTTAGAATTCTGAATTCATATTCTAGTGTCGTTAAACTAAAAGTCTTGTATAAGAAAAGAATTCATAGTCTAGAAGGAGACGTGTTTTTGGTAATGAGAATAAAATAGAGTCCTAATGGTATAACCGTATAAGGAGAAGAATCGTGTTTATATATACACACACATTAGAGTACAAGATGAAAAAAGAATAAAAATTGAATCCAAGCTCAATTATTGAACTTCCATCAATTTTCAATCCAGGTATAAATTGCAAATTTATAATATATATATATATATATATATATTCCCTTTTCATGTTAAAGAAAACAAATCGATTTTTCTTTAAGAAAGTACAATCTACATGGTTAACTTGATATGATCATTAAATAGAAAAGATACAAAAAAATAGAAAATTTCCATTTAAAAAATAAAATAGATATTATTTAAGGGTGTATATAAAGATACCCACCTTCTGAAGACACCACCCTCCACTTTTTTTAAATATGGACAATTGATGAGTTCACCCCTTTTTCCAATTTTACCCTTTCATGAAAAAAAAACCCTGCGCAAAAACGACGATTGAATGGCAAGATGGCACGATGGGTTTTACGCCATCATGCCACATGGCACGATGACATTTTCACCATCATGCCACATGGCACGATGGCATGATGGCACGATGGCAAAACATGGCACGATGGCATTTTCACCATCATGCCACATGGCACGATGGCATGATGGCACGATGGCAAAAACATGGCACGATGACACATGTGGCACGATGGGTGTACGATGGCACGCCAATTTTTGTCATAGCGGCGTGATCGTTTTATATCGCATCGCTATGTTAAAACTCAAATTTTGAAAAATAACATATTTTATGCTATAAACTAAGAATATACGTTCATTATATGAGGATATGAATACTTTATTGTTAATCTTCAACAATTTGGGTGTTGGAAAATCTATTTGTATAAAGAAAATTTAACTTTCTTCGAAGAAAGAAGAATGTGAGTGAATGATGTGGGTGTATTTAGAAATTTAAACTTGGCTTTTAGTAAGGGTATTATAGTCTTTTAAATTAACGTTTTGAAATTTTAAAAATCAAAATTTGGGGGTCTACCCATTATTTAAACCCCTAGAAGTAACTCTGTATACTTTGAGCACACGTTTCATCTTCTGCTTTTTCCCTTTTCTTTTTCCTCATCAATGGCAACATAGACTCAATACCTCACATTCCAGCGCCTCTCCCCAAAAACCCACCGACAAATTCTGAGAAATTCGGAGGAAAAATCGATCGTCAGGCAAGAATAGGATAATATCAATGGAGGGTATTTTATCTGCTGCGGACCAGCAGATCATGGTGTCTACCTTTCTGGAAATCGCCGTCGGCCAATCCGCCGATACCGCTCGTCAATTCCTTCAGGTATTCTGGATTTTGTTTATAGCACTTTACTTTTCCTGATTATTTAGTTAAATATTTTGCGAGCTGCTGAGTTAAAGAAAGGGGCTTTTAGATGTATTTTAATTTTAACTATTCGTCTGACCTGAATTGGAACGAGGTTTGATGCCATGTGTGATGCGTGATATGAATCTAGGGCAATTCAGATTTTATTGATATGTTGTATATGTGATAACTGTGATGTCTGGCTAATGGGTTTGCTAACTTCTTTTATTGCCTTTTTGGGATTAATTGGCGGTTATGCTACTGGTTGCAATTGTTGCTTGCAATTAGCAATCTGTTTGATCGAACTTTTTTTCTCTATCTTCAAGTCATTTGACACGTGTATAAAAATTGATGCTTGGGGCTGTCAATTTATTTATCCCGGGGTAAAAAGAGGTATTTCCAATGTTTTAATGCTCAACTTACTAAGTCGTTACAACCTGTGTTGCCAAATGTAGAGAAAATCATGGCGACAACATAACTCATGTTTAGTCCAATTCTTAATAATGATTCTTTGTATGATAATGATTCTTTATCATACAACAATGGTGAAAGTGAAAGTAAGGTTTACTAGTGCTAAATTATAAGTTATAACAGAAGCCTGTTTTTCATTATTGAAGGAACACTAAGATTGGATTTTTTTTTTTGCAATACCATTCAGAAAAGAAAGAAACTGGGATAGGATATTTATGCGTTTTACATAGGAAGTATTGAGAAAATTGAAATGTATGTCATTTGATTACGGTAGTGCTGAGAATGTAGATCACGAATTAAGACTATAATAGGTTATCATGGATTAAATTGTAGTTTTTCTGCATGCACTGTGATCATATGCAGTAAAACTAGTTAATATGAGCACAGTTTTGGTGTTACTCAGTTACCTCAATGAATTTGGTGATTGCTGAGATGCTAGAGCTGGATTAATGAATGTAATTATTCATTGTCTTCAGGATAGGTGTATTAGTGTTGACGTGTATTCTCGTCATTGAAAACTCATTAAAATGGTCTAGGAACTTGATTGGAAAGGTGAAGACCTGAATCATCACTTGTAACACATTGATGATTGTGATAGTCGACTGCTACATGATCTTGTTGCATCTGATTTGTTTTTTATTTTGATTTTCTTTTAATATGGTTGGCCCAGGTTTTAGTGGAGTTTTTCCTGAAGCAGAATTTTTTTTATGGTGTAAAGCCCTATCCGTGCGCTATTTTTGTCGCAGTGTCACGAGGGAACACAATTTGATAAATTCTAATGCGACAACCCTGTGTCTTATATGTTATAATCTGAAAACCAAAAGAACTAAGTAAATGTCTCTGTCTCACACATTAATCTTCCTCCATCGACTCCTTGCATGTTATAATCTATTTAACAAAGGATGGGTTTAGGTGATTTTCCCTAGCCAATACCCAATAGTTCAAACTGCATTCACTATAAAATCCAGTTTGTAAATCCATGAAGCTGCTGGTACATTTTCTGTTTCATAACTTACATTAAAGTTCGTGAAAGAATTATTGCAGTACCTCCAGTACGGCCTTCAGTCTTACCCAATACAGCTTGTGAAATCATTTCTGGTAAATGTTGGTTTAATTTTGGGGGATTGTTGAATGAGCTGTAATTGGAGACAAAGAAGCATAAGAACATGGGTTCTTTCTACTAAAGGAGAGTGAGAAAAGAATATAATCACAGATTGGAGTTGGATAAAAAGAAGATAGAAGAACAGGAATTAGGAAAGGAACAAATTAGAAGAATTCTATACATCACAAAAGGATTATTGGAGAAGAATGTGGCGTTGCCTTTCTTACCTTTGCGGAGATATTGAGTGAATCTGACTAATGAGGGCAACACTTAGATGGTCTTTTAATATAACTGTGAGAAACTAGTCAACTACAAATTGTTACCAGCACCGCTAGTCGGAAAGAAACCCTGGGTTAAATTTGTGAGGGTTTATGGCATCTAGGGTTAACTGTGTTGGAAATTATTAGCTGTGCCTATGGGTTGGCTAAGTTTTTTTGTGGTTCCAAAATATTATCTAGATGTGTAGGTTTTGGTGAACTCATGGCATTTGCATATACTAATATGTTATGATTTATGATATCGCACTAGCAAATGCTTTATCTTGAGTGAGAACCTTTAAATATCAGAAAGAACAGTTTGGAAGGGTCTTCCGCTTATTATAATCCGTTTTTGTGACTAAACGGCATCATTATTTTTTTCCTTCATGTCATACTCCATAGTTTGACAGTGTTGAGTATCTTTCTGTTTTTTAATTTTGTCAAGATTGAGAGTTTCATTGTTTTCAATATGTTATGTAAAAAATTCAAATGATGCAGGCCACTGGCTGGAAGCTCGAGGAAGCTATTCAACTTTTTTATGTAGGAAATGAAGGTGGGTTGGCTACAACATCTGTGTTTTCTCCACCGATGGAGAGTGATCTGCCCCTCAATGATTCAAACTTAAGGCATGTTATATAAAGGAGCATAAATATGTTGTCCTTCTTTTTTCCCTTAGCTTCTAGTATCTTACTCAAATATGTCTTATTTTTGAAATGCAGTGCGCTGGGAAAGGATTTGGTACCTAAAGATGTGAGACAAGATGATGGAGATGATGTACGAGCACCTTTACCCGTGAAAAGGGATGTTCTTTATGATAATCCGATGCTTTATGGGTATACGCCTTTTTCTCTTGTCCATGACACAGACGGAATTATATTTACATTACTTTTCAGAGATGTTTCATGAAGAATTTTAGTTCCTTTATTTTTGTTAGGTTGTGACTGAAACCTGAATATATTTTACTCTAAACTAAGTCATATGTGTTTTCATTTGTTTTCCTTTTTGTTGAGTTTGACTTGGCTTGTGAAGTTGATCTACCAAATATCACAACTAAGTATCAACTATTTTGTTGATTATTCGTGGTATTTCACTCAAACTACTATATCTAGACTAATGATGTTATCTATTTAGAAAGTTTACGTATAGTTTAGACTCATGCATCCATTTTGATCTATTTTAGTCTTTTGCAAAGTGACGGAAATGTACAAAATTAGGAAGATGAGGTTTCTTAAAATATACTTGGCAATGTGTGCAAATGAAAAGGGTCTGGAAAATGAAATATATAGTTCTGGAAGAGCATATGTCCTGGTTCCAGATTAGAACACATTTAATAATTACCAATCATATTTCTTTTTACTTAGAGAATAGATCTATTTTCTCCCAAAATTTTGTAGTTTGCTATTTTTTTCCTTTTGTGTCTTAAGATTACTATTGTGGAGCTGATATCTTCTTCAATATGGTTTTTGGTTGAATTAGTTGACTACTTTAGTAAATATGTGACTTAGTTCCTTTTGTGAGGCTGAATTTTTGTTGTCTTTTTTCTGTATTCTCATTATTTATTAACTTATTAATCCTGTTTGTTTGCAACCAGTGGAGTTGCAAGAATGGGAGATTCATCATATGCAACTCATTCTGTTGTTCCCTTCCGCAATTTTGAGGAGGAAATGAAATATCCTGGAGTCTGGGAAGCAGAAAAAGGCTCATCTTCTTCTGTAGTGGATAAGACTCAGGATAATCTTGCATCTTTATATCGACCTCCATTTGCTTTGATGTTCCATGGGCCCTTTGAAAAGGTACATAACTTTATCCTTTAGAAAAATGATCTAAGAAATTCTAATATAATAGAGACTTGTTGTGGTGGGGCATTTACTGGATAGTTCCCTCTAGTTCTCTTATCTAGAATTGCTAGGCAGCTCTGGTGTCCCTTTGAAATTGTCTTTTTCTTGCAGATTATCAGTATCAGCTTTCAATGAATGCAAGAAACTCTGTTTCATTGCCTTTTATCTTTTCCTTTGTTTTTCAACTGTAAGCATTTGTAAATCAATGCTAGGTTATTGAGAGGGAAAACGTCTCAATTTGGGGTTCACAGTATACTATAACGATATATGATATCTGTGTGATTTACTGCCCAATTAATAACATGGTCTTCTCTTTCCACCTTGTTTTATTCCTTTTCCAAGCGTCATTGATCTCTCTTTCCATTTATTGGTTGACTTGTGGAGATTTGCTTGATCCCAAGATGAAATTGTATGGGTCTTGGACTGCAAGGTGGTTTCTTTGCAAATGGAATAGCTGTTTTTGATACATTTTTCTTTCTTTCTACTTGGCCTGAAGAAGTGCTACATTAACTATTGGAGTTATAGTGCAAACATCATCTTCATCCCTCTCGTATACTGGCTCCTTCGTATTGGTTTTCCCAATTGTTTTGTTTATATGCCATTTGATCTTCATTTTAGTTAAAATAAATTTTGTACATGTTTTTAAGTTTGGCATCTTTAACATAAAAAAGCAGACAATAGAACTTGGTAGTATAGAATCTCTGTAGTTATGTTGTGGGGGACTTGGTTGACAATAGACCCTGCATAACTATAATTTATTTGCTTCATATTTGCACGGGTTACATCTGAAATCAAGCTATACTTATCCAGGCAAAAGATAATGCAAGGATGCAGAACAAGTGGCTTCTTGTAAACATGCAGTCAACCAAGGAATTTAGCTCTCACATGGTACGCCGATTTTGATCTCTGCCTCTGCTCTCCCTCTCTTTGTTGCAGCAAAAGAGGAATACATTAATTCAAAGAGAAAAAAATCAATTAATGTAGTTTAGTGCCTTGAAATTCTAATTCACAAATGCAAAGAATGGTTGAGAATGCCTGAAATTTCTGGCCTCTTAATAATCCCCTTGTATATCTGACTGGATATTAATTTGCCTTCCAAGGCCGTGAACAATTCATAACATACCCCAGATGACAGATTTTAAAAGAAAACTGGAAAATCTGATGTGATGAATCACAATAGCAGAAGGTA
Organism: Rehmannia glutinosa; assembly: GCA_016081115.2. Classification (NCBI taxonomy): domain Eukaryota; kingdom Viridiplantae; phylum Streptophyta; class Magnoliopsida; order Lamiales; family Orobanchaceae; genus Rehmannia; species Rehmannia glutinosa. Next base: position 9,450 of record JABTTQ020002717.1, on the reverse strand, counting down.
AATGTGGCACAAAACCTATAGGCTGGATTTGTGGGAGGTTGTTCTGGTTCAACTGAGAGATTTGATTATTCCTTCATTTGAGACAACAATGCTTGATTAGACCACTTGGTCGAATTGATGCAATGAATGGAAATTGGCGACCTATTATCAAATTGTTTATTGTTTCAACAGCCCTTTTGAAGGGCAGCAGCTGATAATTTCTCAATGTTTGCTCTCATGACATCCATGATTCCCTCTGTCTTTTACATGCTCCATAGTGATGCTTGAGTTAATTCTATGGTAGTGTTCAACGTCATGGTTCCTTCTGTATTCTCATGAGTTTTTGCTATACCTTCAAACTTAACAAAATCTGTGTGGTTACATTCTGTACTAAATCTGTCTGAAGTTTGGAATTGAAGCAAGTAGTATTATTGGTCTCTGATGCCAGCAAATGTAGTTTCAAATGACTTGGACTTTGGGTGACTGTTTGCATTACATTTAGACTGACAGAAGATTGGACTCATGATTACTTGAGGAAAATAGAAGCTGGCAATCCTGGACACCTAGGTTTTAATTCATGCAATGAACTGTAAAGTAATATAGCTTTAACAAGGACTGATTTTTTCCAGAGGGGAGAGGATTTTTCTGTTGAAACTAAGTTTTGTAATTTTTATGGAGAATTACAGAGATGGGTTGCGGAAATATAGGTGAAATAGAAGGAGGAGATTGAGACGAATCTCAAATTACGATAAATTTCATTTTTTGTTACATTCATAGTCTCTGCAATACAACGTAAATATATAGTGGGAATTTAGGGGCCAAGGGTTCTTTTAGTCTATGCCAAAATTAGACCCAAGATTTAATACATGACTTCTAACCAAATTATTGTTTGACCTCTGCTGATTATCTGAGTAACCTGGAAACTGAATACAATGAGAAATTGTGTCCCACTTTTATCCCAGTTCTGTAAAATAAAGTAATTGAAACATCCATTAATCAAAGAGCTTAACTATTTACCAAAATCACTACTAAAGTGCTTCATCTAACATTTCGAACCTCCGAGCATATGACAAACTTCACAGATGCTTCTTTCCTCTCCCTGGCATTATAGTTGGAACTGCTTTTCTCTCTTGGCTGAATCTCTCTCTTTCTCTCTCTGTCATATGATTTGGTTTGAGCAAATATATTTTGATGCTGACTCTTTAATTGTATTTTCTGTTTTGAAGCTTAACCGTGACACCTGGGCAAATGAAGCTGTTGCTCAAACCATCAAAACTAACTTCATCTTCTGGCAGGTTTGTATTCATCTGTTGCTATTTCTGACTTGACTTGGATTGTTTACTGTTATCTGTTTTCCTTTCGTGTAGTATTTATTTTTTTACTTTTACTATAGAAGCAATTATCGAGCAGTTAGGGTTGATTATGGTCCCATTTTTTTATTAATAGTAATTTCAAACTAAATTACATTGTGCAATTTTGCCAAAAAGTGAATTGAGATTGCCATTTTGTAAATTAAAACCACAGATGTGGTTTCATGCGGTCCGAGGCGGTTTGAGGCGATTTTCCGGTTTGTCAAGTTGGTTTATGCTAGAACGTAAATAATTGAACAAATTTGTATTCTTTTGATTATTCTTTAACAGAAAAAATAGTCTTAAGAGTTTTATACATTCAAAATGATTGAAGATAATATAATTATATTCCTTTTTTCTTAAGAGGATTTTTTTTGAGTAAAGTGAAGGGTTTTGACAGTAAAGATTCTGTGGTACTTTGTATGTTTTATGGAATGCGCAGTGACAGAGGCTATCTTTGATGTATTATTATATCATTATCCTTTGTTGGTTGATTTTTTCATATTCTAATCCATTAAAGAAGAAATTAACTTATTTCATATTCCATGAAACGACAAAGTAAAAGAGGATAACTAATTACTAATAAACTGAAAAAAGGTTGGAAATATAATATATACCGATGTTTCTAAAAGATTTCAAAAAAGGAAAGAAAATATGTTAAACTTTTTAATGCATTTGATTTCAAATTCAGTCGTGTGGGCAGTTACTTTTCTTCTTCTTATACTGTTTGCACTTATATTTGACCAATATCCTTTTTTAAGTTTTTTTTATTTGGAGGTTTGTCATTTTAAAATACAAAGTTATTTTGATTTAAAGAGGTTTGTCAATTTTAAAACTAATTTTATATTCTCACTTCTTTCTAAAAGATTCCAAAAAAGAAAGAAAATAAAACTTTTAATGCATTTGATTTCAAATTCAGTCAAAGTCATTTTGATTTAAAGACATTTATGGAGAGAAAGATTTGGATTTGTCAATTAACTGACCAAAGTCATTTTGATTTTAAGCATTTATGGAAACTAAGATGATTATATTCTCACTGATTTTATATTCACACATTATATGCTATGTGAGTTCTATGGAACTCTTGTGTAATGAATTATTCCTTCTTTGTAATACTATTAATCTTGCTTGTTAAAGAGTTTCATGTCATATTGATTGTTCGCAATCATTCTATGTGCTATAGGTATATGACGACACGGAAGAGGGCAGGAAGGTTTGTACTTACTACAAATTAGATTCTATCCCTGTCATTCTTGTGATTGATCCTATTACGGGTCAAAAAATGCATTCTTGGCGTGGGATGGTTCAACCTGAAACTTTGCTCGAGGTAAATGAGCTTTTCACATTGTTGCTACACATGCTTGCAAACTTTTGTATATTTTTGTTCTTTTTGGGAAAACAAAAACACATACACCCTTGGAGGAGTGTGAAACCTTTTTGGGGTGAATAATAAATAATTTGTTTCTCACTATGTTCCTGACATGGACCTTTATTCTTCTTGCTCTAGGATCTGCTACCATTCATGGATAGCAGTCCCTCAGATCATGTCAGTCAATCTCATAAACGTCCCAGAGAAAGTTCTCAGGCACCAATTCCTCATCTTCAATGTATGCCCCAGGTTTTGGGTTTTCCTCGCAGTCCTCAATATCTAACTGTATTAGATGTCTCCTAGAGAAAGTTAGCTGATGATATATTTTATGCACGTGTGTTAGCGATATCCTAGAGGCATCTTGTTTACTCTAAAAAATCCTTCTGCTCTTAACATCTCAAAGCTTATTCAATTTGTTTGCCACATGTAACTACGACGAATTGTTCAATGCTAAGACATGAAAAATAAAGTTATGGAAAATATTTTTGTCGCAGAAAAAGAGAGATTTTGTTTGTCACCGCAAACTTTTGCCTGTGTTAATGTTCTATTGGTTGTTTATTTTGCAATTTCATAGGTTACACGGATCTGAAATGCTCAAGTAAAAGTTATCCAAGAAGATGTCTGTAGAGATTATTTTTCTTTTTTTGTTTTTGTTTTAAGGATCATATAAACCGAAGTGAACAAGAACTCAAGAAAGCAGTTATATGCGAACTTTACTTGGACCTTTCACTCAGCCCAGTTATTGTTTTATGTGCTCGTGATGGTTTTTTCTACTCCCTAAAACTAATATGAATTGTAGGGTGTTCCTTGTCTTTAATGGAAGTCAACTTGTATAAGGAATTCCTTGCATTAAGAAATTCTTGTGAGCTGGGTATCTTATTTCAACTCTCATGACCTCCTGATTAGACAACAAGAATAGTGTAACAAAAGCACCAGATGTTGAAACATCATTCATGGCTCACTTATAGTGAGTAGCCCTATATATTTACCCACTAGCAGTCTAGCATAAACTTCCAAAGTAATCAGGGTGATCAAATTAACTCTGCCATCAATGCAGAAGTCATGCTGCATTAACCTGCACAAAAGGGGGGCAGGAGGGCTTTAATGTAACGCTAAGGAATCCTGTTTCTTATAAAAAAATTCATGTCAAAGAAATGTCATATAAGAAGAATAGAATACATCATTTATATTTTTATTTTAGTTTTCTGGATATTGCCCTAGTAGAGTTCATATTCATATTTTTTTTCTCAACCCTTCATTTAATCATCAAATTCTTCATTGGCTGCAGCTTAATGATGAAGATTTAGAAGCAGACAGGTAGATCAAATTAAGCCTCTATGGAGAATAATAAGGATATTGATGGATTATAAAGAATGACTTTAATGTGAGGAGAAAAGAAGCCTGTTTTTATCAAAAAAAAAAAAAAAAAAAAAATTTGCCTAAAAGAACTAGAATGACATACAAATGGTTTTAACTATAGTTTGTCTATATTGCTTTGTGCAGGTGTTGGAGTTTTTCTTCTGACGGGCGCAGAGTTCAGAGGAACTTTTAGGCAGTGATCCAGTTATAATCATTACTAATTCTTTCTTGGCTGTTCAGCTGAAAATAATGATGAAGATGAAGAAGCAACTTATCCTGGTTGTGGCAGCCTTTTTCTTTCTCTCTTTAAGGATTTGATGGAAAAAAAAAGTTTGACTACATCATGAGATGAGTGTAGAAGCTTGTCTTGATTTACCATTGCCTTATATTTGAACCAATGATCAGAATGTTTAAGAGATGTCATTTTGGCTTTGCACAGTTCAAATAACTGTCCCTTGATTTTCAGTTTTGGTAACTTTGAATGTTAATCTGTTTGTCCTATGAGCTATTTATTTCTAAAAAAAAAGGATAATTATCCTGGTTGTACCCTGAGGTTTGACTAATTCAAAAAAACCTTTTTAACTTTTTAAAACTTTTGGGTACACCATGAGATGAGGTTTGATTTAGTTTTAAATATTTGGGAATGATCAGAATGTTTAAAATATGAAGGGGGCTTTTGAAATATATTTCAAACCTCAGTGTCCTTTTGATTTTCATATTTTGAAACTGGGTTTTTTGAATGTTAAACCTCAGGTTTGCTCCTTTTGAGTTATTTATTTCAAAAAAAAAAAAAAATATCCCTTCTTCATGCATCTGTTTACTTTGCTGGCAACAAGTGGTGGTTAGTTTATATAGAGGATGTATCCTGTATTTGGGGAGTTGGTTTATAGATTTGACTTGTAAAAGTTAAAACAAGGCCAGAACATGAGCAGTTAATACAGCGTGGGTATGGGTTTGTGGTGGGATGTTCGGGAATAACAGTTGGAATGGAACAAGGGTTGGACCCAAGAAGGTTTAGGTGTCAGAGTTGTGAAGAACAGGGGAGAAAAAGGTAAGAAATACTAAGATTGTAATGTGTTTTACAGATCTGGTAGAGAGGTGCAGAGTGAATATGAGGGAGAAGTAGAAGATGAGAAAGTTCAAAGATGTCCCCAAGCTGATGAAATACACCAGACATTTTCTTTATTTCACATTCAAAACTCTCAGATCATGAATACCGAATACCAATGAATTGAGTCTTAGCTAAGAAAAACTCGCAAGCCAATCAGAAATTGTTCTCAAGTTTCTAGTAATGTGTTAGGCAACATGGATTTCCAATGGCCACATACATATTACCTGAATCTTCAAACGATTAAGCCATTGCAGAATATTTATACCACTAATAGACTTAGCAACACATAACAACGGCACCCTATCATTAGAACACTGCCTAGACGCAATAACATAGTGTAGAGACCTAAGTCGTCTTAGTGATTTGGCCAATAGTTTGAGAATCTATTTTATTTGGTTTTCTTGACATTTTGCAAGTATTCACTGTTTCTAATGTACGTAGATACTAATGTCTTGTGTTGATTACTGTATTGTGTGAAAATAAAATTTTAGTATTCACTGCTAATATCCATACATTTGCTATCAGCTGCTGTGGTCATTCTGCTGTTCTGAGCTGAAGGAAGACGGTACGAGGCCATTTCGCTTGACCCAAGCTATTCCAGGTGCTACAAAGTCTTTGGATTTTAATGTCAATTCGACGTTTGAAGAATCGGGCCTTGCCAACAGTATGGTTTCTGTTTATTGGGAGTGAAGATGAGCATGCTTAGTTGCTGTTCTGGGAATATCATAATCTTGCACTGAAGAATATTGGCGTTTGGAGTGCCAAAATATTTATATCCCATCTTTTTGTTTTTTAATTTAAGGGCAGAAGGATGTAGGGAACAGAACTATTTATGCAATTGGTCTATCTTGTATATTTTCCTTGTCAGTCACTTGCATGGAAGACATGTTAATATAGCTTCATGCTCATTCGATCATATTCCCTCTTGGTTTTATTTTGCATGTTTGTGATTTTTCTTATGAACTCTCAAAAAGTTTTGAAACGATTATAACTTCGAGAAAAAAAAAAGAAAGAAAGAGGAATTTTCTTATAATTGGGGGTGGGGGTGGGGGTGGGGGTGGGGGTGGGGGAGGGGGTGTCCAGGTAAGTAGGTAACTATGTCAAGACCTTTGAAAAAAGGAAGATATTTTGTAAAGTCATAAGAAAACGTCGGTGACGCCCCAAGTTTTCATTAATTTAGTTGTTATCTATGATAGTAGTAACAACTAACTACATTTAATTTATTAGATGTTTTTTCATTTTTATAATACATTGATGAAATTTCAACTATATAATTTTACTATTAGTCTAGTTCAGATTAGTTGTTTTATATTTCATAAGTGTATATAAAAATATAAAGTTCCAATATTTTCTCAAATTTATATAAAATAGGTACAATTGAAGTTTATATCATTTTAGGGATAATTACAAAAACACCCCTAAGGTTTGGGCTAATTACAAAAAAAACCAGAGTTCTTGAAAATTACAAAAGAGCTAAGTTTGATTCCGTCTTACATTTTCATGGTGTTTTTCAAAAACATTTCAAAAAATCCGACATTTGCAAAAATATTACAGTTACCCCCCTTAAATTTAAGAGAAAATAAAACCTGAATGGGTTTTTTTATAATTTTGAAACATGTCTGTTTTTTGTGTAATTAACCCAAACCTCAGGGGTGTTTTTGTAATTATCCCTAATTTTTATTGGTTTGAGACCGAGAGGGCCAAAAAATGTATATCATTATAGTACTTGTAGGACTTTTGTCCGTATTTTTTTCCCCACATCCCAAAAGAGCCTGAACTTTATAATGCAGAAAAATTCATCTTATACAATAAATTTGTATAACAAAAATCTTAATCCACAGTAGTAGGTTCACTGATACCATGGAAATAAGACACTAACTAACATCTATAGCTATTGATTGAAGATAATAGATACTCTTTAGTTCTTCCCATAAAAACTATCCACTATAAAAACCCAATACTCAAAACACCCATTTTGTACAAAACTCCCACATGCATCATGCAACCATGATATAAAGTATATCACTGGTGATTCTGAAACACTTAATAATGCATGATCAAATATTCAAGGACCAGTCATAACTCTGATAAACAATATTGACAGACCCTCCATCACTCAATAGGTGTGTCAGAAGACCTGCCTTACTTGCTTCCAAGTAGTTCATGATCCACTTTAGAATATCTTTGTCTTGTCCAAAATCTACACTATACCTGCAGGATGATAAAGAGATTTAGGGAGTGTTTCCAAAAACCTACATAAAATGATTGTCAGCATTTGGTTGAAAAAAAGTTGTTTCATCAAATGCCAACTTTTGCTTTTGATTTTTTCTGCATAAGGAAGAGGTGATTTAAATTTCCGATCATGCTTCTAGTTTGGCTTTACACAGAAATAAAACATTTTTACGACTTATTCACCAGACAATCCCAAAAACTTATTCAACTTTTAGCTTCTATTTGCAAACACTAGCAATTTTTTATTCTTCTGCTACAATAAACCACTTTCTGTAAAAAAACAGAAGTTTTTGCAAATAAACCTTAGTAAATTGGCGAAGTTTATGAAGTTTGGAACACAATCAGAATTCCTGCTCGTGGAAGATAGGCCTTGATTTAGAGCATAACACAAAGAAAGTATACTATCACTCACCACTTGATAACCCGGGAGAGGTAGACGGTTCTCTTGGCAAGGTCTACTTGCATTCCATCATCCCTCTGGAAAAATTCCCTCGCTGCATTTTTCAATTCAGATTCAATGTTTTGGGGAGTAAAGAATCTGATTGATGGGCTTCCTCTTGTTGCATTCCAGAGCCCAAAATGAACTAATTGATTAACTTTGGCAAAAGCCAACTGCAGACAGAACACAGTTTATTCAGAGTTTAGCTTCAGTTCTAATTGAGCTCAGATATTGGTGGATATTTACTGATGTAGTTTTTTTGTCTCGTAAATTAAATTATACTATGGTTTCGTCTAAGAAAGGCTACTAAACTGGTTTGTATTCCAAAACTGAAGATGAGATTTGATTACCTCCAGGCGCTTGTCACTACTACTGAAGGGCCTTATTAGTGTAAATGGTGGTCTTTGGTTGCCTCTGAGAATGCCGTTTTTAATGGAGCTTAAAGAGTAGGGATAGCCCCCGATTACATACATAAATTCAGCAAAGAAGGGCCTCCTATCAATCATTCCACCGGGATGACCAATTCTAATGACAGCATGAATGGCCATGGCATTGTGCAGATTCAAGAAGAATGCCAGCTTTTCTTCATGAGAAAGAGTCAGGAGGTTTATTCTCTGCAGATCCTCCACTAAATTTACATATCTGCATTTATGATCTAACAAAATTCAAAATGCATGTTTATACTTATATAGATATACGAAGTTCAAACTTTGATGACAAAAATCGCCACAGACAATTATCTAATTTCATATGTCCATTTTCTTTTAAAACTTAGTGAGCAACCAAAAACTACAGCAGTTATGAATTTAAACTGAAAGCTATACATGTCAACAAAGACAAAGAGCATCACAACTGAATAAGAGAAAGCTAAAGTGGAGGCTTCATAGTAATACTCTTGAAGGTACAATTGATAAGAGAGATCCGAAACAAAACCAGGACACATGTATGAACTGACACATGCGGGTGTGGTGTTTTGTATCTATGGTAAGCCTAATGATAGCTTAGATCACATGATATTAAATTGTATTTTCTCTTACTCATCTAGATTACTTGTTGATTACAGAAAAGGTTACAGGGTGATAAGGCAGTGAGATCTTAAGGCTACACAGTGAGGTCTTGAAATAGGGTTTGGAGCTCCGTATCCGACCCGGACTGGGGGGAATGGGTCTAACCCGCAAAGGTGGACCATTGATCTCTCTGACAGCATAGTACAACTCCACCCTCCAGATGATGACACTTGGCACAACCACATTAGCCAGGAATATCTATAAATACCATGCTACAATAACTTGATGGTAACTATTCACTCGCCTCTCTTACCTCTTATTTTCATATTTACTTGTCTCTATACCCCGCACCTCATGAACTCGATCTGACTTAGGCATCGGAGGGTCTTAGCCGGGACCACCCCGCTAGCCTGACGTGTGTTTATCTTTTTCAGGTCACCTAAGAGTTCGAACCCGATTACCCGAAAGTCCGTGACCCGAAGGTAATTACCTGATCCAATCAGTTGGCGCCGTCTGTGGGAAACTTTTTCCCCTTTACCAAGAAAAGAGGTACGGAAGTAAGGAGACCCCAGTTAAACACGTTCAGAAAGGGGTACTAGAGACCC
>JABTTQ020002716.1:26-135532 GCA_016081115.2 Rehmannia glutinosa | reverse complement strand
AAATTAATTACATATACGAAATAAAGAAAATAAGAAAATAACAAAGACTAAATAATTGGCTCAACAATGATATATATACAAAATCCAAATAAGCATCTCTAATAACATAATAAAGATAACAATTGAATAAAAAAGTTCAAACATTTCAAAAAACTAATGAAAATAGCGTGATGAATAAACATTTAGGTAAAACGAAAAAATTGCTACGTTAATACATTAACATGAAAAAACAACGACTTGGAGTCAATCAACTCAAACATGCACGTGCATCCTTCACTGTGGTTGTTTCTTCTAGAAGAAGTTTTGCAACCATGTTGCATGAAAATACTTGGACTTCTCTTTCTTTAATCTAACATATCACCTGTCTTTCATTATACCTTATAATTGCATTATTTTGTTCTTTGTGTGTACCCTTGATAAAATTGTTCCAAAAGTTCATGCATATAGGTTATTGATCAAAAAGAGAAATATTAACAAAAAATCTCATTATTGAATAAACATAAGAAACCATGAACTTACAAACATAACAAAAAAACTAAATACTCAAGCGTCTGAAGACTTTGAGATTACCAATTGAAAAGTTGGATTCTCAACAATCTCCACCCCAATATCATCATCATTCGATTCATCGTTGTTTGTTCCACACATATTAAATCAATTAGTTTATAATTAAATAAAAATAATTTTAATATGATTTAAACTATAATAAATTACCCGAATCGATATAAAAACATGTATAGTTGAATACACATCGATTATGTCACATGCATCATCATTTGAAAATATTGGCACATCAAAAACGTGGTTGGCACGATAAGTGAAAACCAACACTTCATTATATGAAATTGTGTTATCACGGACACATTTTGCGTCCATCCATCCGTATAATAGACCACATCATAGCGGTTGATCATTCGACCATCCAAGTATATCCATTCACATTATGCACATCACGCTTAATGGTGTGAAACAATTAAAATGATGTCTGAATTTGGATGGGAGATCTTGACACCAAAAGTTACAATTTGAAGAGATAATGACATGATTAACATTTAGTTAACAAAAATCTAAAAAACACAATCATAGAGCATATACATGTGATAGTTGCATCATTTGCATGCAACCGAGTTCCATTATAGTTAAGATAATCTTTTTCTTTTGATGAATACGACCAAGATTATCTATAAAATCAATAAGCCAAACCGTTGAGTTGTATAATCAAATTCAATAATTATTTGTCATGAATTTCTAATGGAACAAATATAATAAGCAAAAATTCCAATAAATTCCTTTTAGAAATAATGGGGAAAAATCAAACCTCGTAGAAATAATCAAAGAGTTAGTTACACAACCTCCATCTAAATTTAAATTTTGATTTTCAAAAAGAGAATAATTCAAAATAAACAAAAGATAACTGAAAATATAACTTAAAAATAAATACAACAAAACTTTAGGAATAAACAAATAAAAATAAAAATATTTATTAAATCCACCAAAAACCATCCATACAGGTTTCACAATATAGAATATTAAAAAACTCTTGTTTAGTGCAAAGATCCGAGCTCAATACAGATCGATGTTGGCGGACATTTGATGAAGACAATAATGATTCGACTTTAGTATCAACTATATTTAAGTGTCTCTTTAAAGCAATTTAAGCAAAGTAAATATAAGATGATTTACTATAAAATATACTTAAACTAACACCTATAATATAACTCGCCAAAAAAAACTTTGAATAAAAACATAAGAAAAATCATTGAACCAAAAATCGGCAATGCTTGTATATTTGATAAATGGCAAGAAAGATCTTTGAATAACTCTCTTTTATAATAAATTAGAGTGCCATACCATTTATAATATTTTTCTAACAAAAAATTGGTCAATACATGTATCTTGATAAATGGCAAGCAAAATATTTGAATGCCATTTAATAATAAATTGGAATATCATACCAATTGTAATTCATAATTTATGTACATAATCTTTGAACAAAGCAAGATTTATGGTTATGATTTTGTAATAAAATAATTCCTAATATAGAAGTGAAACGAGCGGGAAAATTTTTCTCCGGACTTCGCTATTATATATATGGATATGTTTCTTATTTGCATCATTAACAACACGATTATGTTATCAATAAAAAACTTCAATACTCAAGTTAATAAGATTTAAAAATAATAATTGAACTAAAAGTATTAATAGAAAAATTACAGGTAAAATGAGAAGCAGGGAATATTTACTAGTTTGATACAATCTTAGTCTCATCACCAATGACTTAACTATGTTAGAATTATACATTTATTCATAAAAAAAAAACGCCAATCAAAATAAAACATATGTTTTTTTTTTTTGTTTACATAAGCATAATTTATAATACTTATGTATGAGATTTAAATTACTGGGCAAAATACAATAACATTGTTCGAACTTGACCTTTTGTAACCTTTTTTTTTCCTCAAAAGGAAAAAAAAAACACTACTCCTTTAACAAATTTAAGTTGAATGCCAAAACTACCCTTAATAATAGCTCTTGGTATATTTTGATTACTTATACCTCGATTTTGTTTTTAAATTATTTATTAGTTATAAAGTATTTTATTTTTTTCTTCGGAGAGAGTAATTAGTAACTTACGCTATCAAAATTTTAAAACCCTATACTATAAGTGAGTATGCAAAATACACAAAAAAGAAAAGTTGCAAAAAGTTTGATTTCTTAAGTTCAAAATAAATTATTAACTATTAAACCAGATGAGTTTTAAACTATTTCACATAAATATGAATAAGTATATTTCTGGATATTAAATCACTAGAACAACACTCGTGTGTTACACGGATTTGTCAAAAAATAAAATTTGTGTCACAAACTCTGATAGTTATAAGTGATCCAAAATAATAATTAAAAATACTAAAAAAAGAAATTCAAAATTTAGAAGAGTTCCATACATATTTGTTCTATTTGAAAGTGTAACATCCTCATCACATCAACGAATTTTCAAGCCTTATTAGTTTTAAATGGTGAAAGAGTGCAATTTCAATATTTGAATGTTTTCTAGAAAGGGAAAGAATCTCTATAAAATTGTTTATTTGTGCTAATTTGAAATATTTGGCCATAGTTTTCTTTTGCACAAAAGCTAATAAATTAGTTATGGTAATTAAAAATAACGAATCCTTGACATGCTTTAAAAAGATATTTAATATAATTGTTATACCCCCGGTAATGATTTAAATCACAATTAAAAGTATAATAAGTATTAGAGATATAATAACTGAAAATATATCCTTGGTTTTTGTATCATAATAATTTTTAAATCAGAATTAATTTGCAAACTCAAAAATAACTTCCTAATTTTATATCCTTAATTTTTGGGATAATTTAATTTGCTGATTAAATGTTTGATTGGATTTTAATAGTTATATACGGAAATATGAAATTTAGTTATTAAGTTGATGATAAATTGATAGTAAATTGATATAGTAAATCAATTTATAATTGGAAGAATAAGGTGGTGGCATGGTGTGCCACGTGGCTAAATATGAAGGTGACACTTGAATTTGAAAGAATAAGGTGTTGACACGTGTGCCAAATTGCTCAGGTGAAAGTGGAAGCTTGTTTTTTATTTTAGTATATAGGGTTGATATGCATATCTATAGCTTTATAAATCATTGGTACTTCATATTTTCAATGATTTATATAACATTTGAGCAAGTCTCTTGTGAGGCAGTCTCACTGGATCTAAATCGTGAGACGACCTCCTAAAGCTTCTATCTTGAGAACATGAACCATGGAAATAAATTTAAAAATAATAATGAACCATGAAGAAACAAAAAAACCCTAAAAACATGAACCATGAAGAATAAACCAAAAAAACAAAAATCCAAAAAATAAAAAATAAACCCTAAAAAAACTAAAAATCCTAAAACCCAAATCAATTAAAAATAAACCCAAGAAACAAAATAAACCCTAAAAAAACAAATATAAACCCTAAGAAAAATAAAATCTGAAAAAAAAACCTTTAAAACTTTGTGTAAGAAGAAAATCCGTCTCACGCAAGTTTTTGCCTTATTATTATTATTTATATTTTGAGATGAGCAAAGAAAATTATGGCTTTAAATAATTTTGACAAAATACAGACTATACAGTAGCATTGCTTGAACTTGCCTAATTCGCTAATGTAACACGTGTCCTTAAATTAAATTTGAGTTTAATGTTAGTCAAAATTACTTAATAAAAATTTAAAGAAACTGTTATGTTTTGAATAAAAGAACAATAAAAGAATTTTCAACCTTTTATAATATATATATATATATATTAAGTTTGCTCATTCTTGTTTTATTTTCTAGCAGGACTCAAAGTCTTAAATAATAATAAATATAGTGTTAGTAAATCGTATCTTTTAATGGATGCTCAATTTTATTTATCTGAAACGATAAGTTCGACTATAATCTTTTAATTTGGGCTTCGAGAAAAGTTTGTTAAAAATATTTAAACATAGGCAAAAACTTGCATATGAGACGGTCTCACTTGTTTAGATCCGTGAGACGGAGCCCTTACACAAAGTTTTAAAGGTTTTTTTTTTTTTTCATTTTATTTTTCTTAGGGTTTATATTTGTTTTTTTAGGGTTTATTTTGTTTCTTGGGTTTATTTTTAATTGATTTGAGTTTTTAGGATTTTTAGTTTTTTAGGGTTTATTTTTTATTTTTGGATTTATTTTTGGTTTTCGGGTTTATTCTTCATGGTTCATGTTTTTAGGGTTTATTTTTGTTTCTTCATGGTTCATTATTATTTTTAAATTTATTTTCATGGTTCATGTTTCTCAAGATTTGCGCCTTAGAGGTCCGTCTCTCACGATTTAGATCCGTGAGACCGTCTCACAAGAGACTTGCTCAAAATGTTATGGCAAAAACTTGCGTGAGACGGTCTCACGGATTTAGATCCGTGAGACGAGCTCCTTACACAAAAGTTTTAAAGGTTTTTTTTCGATTTTATTTTTCTTAGGGTTTATATTTTTTTTTAGGGTTTATTTTGTTTCTTGGGTTTATTTTTAATTGATTCGGGTTTTTAGGATTTTTAGTTTTTTAGGGTTTATTTTTATTTTTTGGATTTATTTTTTATTTTTTGGATTTATTTTTGTTTTTCGGGTTTATTCTTCATGGTTCGTGTTTTTAGGGTTTATTTTTGTTTTCTTCATGGTTCATTATTATTTTTAAATTTATTTTCATGGTTCATGCTCTCAAGACGGAACCCTTGGCGGTCCGTCTCACGATTTAGATCCCAGTGAGACCGCCTCCAAGAGACTTTTCTAATAATAATAATATTTTACCTAAAATTACCAACAACTTTAAACGTTAATTAGTATTTTCAAACTTAAAAAGCGAAGATAAAACCATTGACACTTTCTGTGAAACTGTTTATGTTTATTTGCCTACTGTCAAGTCCCAATTCATCTAAATAAACCCTCTCTGCCTTTATCGTTCTGGTCGGAGCTTCTGTTCAGTTTTCCAAGGCCGGCACACGCCGCCGCCATCCGCCGTGTTCAGCCGAACCAATTCCATTATTAACTTTTGCTCCCTCTCCAACTGTCAAAATCTCTACCTATCATGGCCACTAGCACCGGCAGCCTCACCTCTTCCAGCTGCTATTGTTATAACTCCAGCCGTGTTGCTAATTCTCTCTTTCCCAAAACCAGACGCTGTACCCCTCAATTTCCGTTATCCCTTTCGTACTCTTCGATATCATCTTCGCCGTCTCGCCCAATTGTAGCCAAAGCATTGTCGAGTAGTGATAAAAATAAAGATAATTCCAATAAAAAGAACAACAGGTGGAAGAGGAAGAAGTAGAGGAGGAGTTGCCATGGATACAGGAGAAGGCTTTGGATTTGGTCGAGTTCACAGGTTCCGTCACGCAGGCCATTCCAGGCCCACGTGTTGGCCGGAGCTCCTTGCCCTGGGTTCTCGCCGTCCCCTTGGCTTACCTTGGCGTTACATTCGTCATTGCCTTTGTTAAGACCGTCCGGAAGTTCAGTTCCCCCAGGGAGAAACGCCGTAAACTGGTTTGTCTTACTGTGCTTTTTAATTTATTGAATTTGGACTTGTTGCCCTTTCAATATCAAGGATAACTAGAATGCTTTGAATTGGTAGATTATGTTTATAAGGGTATTTGTTTAGTTCTTTTTTGGGCTCTCTTTGGATGTTATATCTCAATGAGGAAATGGAGAGGGAAATGCATTGTGTATTACAGTATTTTCATTTGAGTTAATATCTTGATATCCTTATTGATGGTAAATGAGGACTGAAATGTATGAACTTCGATACGGGGAAATGCAAATATAGTACTAGCAAGAAGCTTACTTCACTTTCCAAAACTGGTTTGACTGTGTTGTCTATCAAGCATCAGTTTTGTTCCAAATAGAACTTTCTTTAGGTTAAAATGGACCAACTAAAATCGTATCAAATCAAGTTCAAAATCAAGTTCAACTTTACTGTCCAAATGAGTTATTCCTAAATGTGGTTCTAACATTCGCCAAACAGCAATGGAGGATATATGGATGAGGGAAGTAAATATGGAGTGATGCCAAACCCTTTCTCTCTCCCACCTTCGTTTCTTCTGAATTGGGTGGATCAGGAGGATGTAAAGTGCGAAAATAACTAAGATAACCTAAAGTAAACATCTGTACTACGAAACAAATGTATAGTAGTAACTTAAGATAAAACTAATATTTTATTGACTCTTTCACTTGTGCAGGTTCCATACAGAATATAGTAAGATTCAACAGTTTAGGGGAAGTTCTCTTCTCCCTTTCTCCCCTCTCCCCAACCGCACCCTCCCTCCCTCTGCATGTCTATAAGCCAACTAGAGTCTTTCAAGTTTAAAACCCAAATAAATATGTGCTTTCCTTTCTTAAATTAATTTTATAAGAACAATTTTTTATCTCGTGTTTTCCTTGTTTTAAACGGTGCAACCTGGGATCCGGTTAGGATTGATTAAATTTTCGAAAGCTTTCTTCATGCAGATCTTGCCCATGGCAAGATTTTTGGAGCAAATCAAATGTGGATTTTGTTTTAGTTATGTGCAGTGATATAAGGATGATAATCGATGCCTCAGTAAAAGGACTATATTCTCAAACAACTATGCATTATGTAGCTGGTTCCTAAACTATTTAGTATTTACAGCATTTAATGCTGAGATTCCATGTTTTTGGGTATTGAAATATGTTTTACATAGTATATAAATATTTGCTATTTCACAAGCCATCATGTTAGTTAAGTTTCACCATTACTGCTCGATCAATAACTATAGAATACTGTAAAACCTTTTTGTCACATCATTAGTTGTATGACAAAGTTATTTTTCTTTTCCAGGTCAATAAAAATGCTATGCTATGCAAATCTATAGATGAGCTGTTTGAGAAGGGAATGGATGTAGTAGAAGAATCAGAATTAAAGGGACTGATGCAAAAGGTTAGTTATATTTATTTAGCAGACATGGCTTAGACCTGATCTTGTATTTAATGGGTCCCTTGTGAAGATGCTGAACTATTTTTGGTGGGTTCATTTTGGCGGACCAATAAAAGCCCTAAAAATGGGGAGAAATCCTCTTCCAAAAGTGCTTCCTACTCGACTCGTGCCTGAATAGGAAGTCTGAGTCCCTTTTTTTGCTGTCTATAGTCTGTACTAGAGATGTTATTTGTTCTTGAAACTCAATTTATACTTTTGTCGTACCCAAGGCTAATCGGTTGTTGCTCATATTCAGCCCAGGTAGCACTAAAATGTCCTACCTCATAGAGTTAGATGCACGAGATGAATCATGTCCAAAGATCCGTTGGAAACTTTTGTGCTAAAAAAATGTTTTCATATGATGCATCCACATTGCAGAGTCATACGTCATGTTTAAGTTGAAGTATTTGGGAACAATCTTGTTCTTGCATTCTCTTACTACCTGGGATGACGAACTAGTCTAATAGCATATGTTGGGGGAAGGAAGAAATCTGGTGGCAAATTTATCTGTTCCTCTATTTATAAGTACCTGGAGAAAGCGCTCAAAAGGCAATGGTTTCCTATTTCCCATTGGCATATCTGAATAGGATCAAAAGGGATTAGAAGCAACATCTACAAATTGTTTGTTCATATTTCTTGAAAATTATTTTCAAGACTTATTTTAATGTTAAAACCACCATATATTTTGATATTTTAAGATTGGAAAAGCCCTTTATTTGCTTTTATTGTTGAACCTGTAGCCTGCAATGACTTGAGGTGATCAGTTAATCGGTCGCATTATGCAAAATAGCATGGATGGAGATTTTTTTACAAGAATTTATGGATTTCCATGGGAATTAAGCAATTAGTTAGCTATAGAAAAATCAAATGACTTTGAGGAAATCTTTTAAGATTATATCCGACCTCAAAAGCTCCATTTAAGTTAAGTTGATATATTGCAAGTAAGAGAGAGAAAGAAAAGATAATGGATTCTATACTTGCATATTGTGTTAATTCCTATTCGCCGATGGTGTTTGGCTCTGAAAATAGTGATGATTGCCATAGGATTAAGCTTGATTCCTGCATCAAGTGTAGATAAGTTTTCTTATCTTACAGTGTGATACTACCAGCTGATATTGAATATAATCCCTACATTGTTGTTCGAAAATAAGCAGTGTGCTTTTGCATTCCCTACTCTCTTTTGTTCATCGAAACACCATAAATTATCACAAACTACTAGATCTCAATACATTGCTGTATTTCCAGACAGGTTTTGACATGGAGGAGATTTTACGAAAATACATTCGTTATGTATTGAACGAGAAGCCATTTAATCCAGACTTGATATCTAATTTGATCCAGCTCAGAAAAAAAGCAATGCTCAATGATTCCCAAGTAGCCGGAATTCTGAATGAGATTTCAAGAAGGATTGTGAAAGACAAAGGTACCTCAAAACTGCAAGCTAATTGTAATTTTGAGTTAAAAGTTATCCTGGGCTGCCCTAAAGATTATTCTTGATTCTGAAACAATTCACTTGCAGTTTCTGTTCTGCAATAAATAGATTTCTGTGAACTTGCAAACCAAGTAATGTGAATGCATGAATTGTCAAGTCAACTTTAATAATTAGTAAATATCCTATAGCACTTCTTCATGCTGATGTATTCTCTAGTTGGACAAGTGGAGGTTGTGGAGGAAGATTTATTCTATGGTTTGCTGCTTTTCTCATGTTTAATTGAAAGATTATGCTGCTTTGAAGCCTTTGAAGGGACTGAGAAAACAAGAAATAGATTTATGATGCGGGTATGTTGAATGTTGATGAAGCACATCTTTTTCTTATTCAAAACATGCATGCATTTTCCAGGTCCAGTGGTCATGGATATGTCAGGATATTCTGAAAAAGGTTTCAAAAGAAAACTTGCCGTGCAAGCTCTTTTTGGAAAGGTGTACTATCTGTCTGAGGTAAGGTTCTGCTCTCTGTTTATGGTAGCATTATACTTCATTATTCTGGTATTTAAAGATTGTTGTTATTTTGGGCCATGTATAATAAGATTTTCCTTTATGCTTGTTAAAAATATTAATACATACGTCTAGGGTTTAGATTCATGCAGCCCCTGAAAATGACTGGCCCACAAGTATTTGTGTTAAAATATTAATATATGTAAAATAATTTACATAACCTTTATGACTCTCATAGAGAATACATTGTAAATTACTTGACCTGTAGGCATATAATTATGCACATATCCTTTAACACTCCTCTTCTGGAGAATATATAATGTGCATTAGGCTTGTTACAAGTGCAAGATGAATAGGTTTCTGTAATGTAGCTGGAGCTGTTTTAGAGCAGATGTTGCCATCTTGTCAAAGTTTTAGTCCATTAGTATTGTTGAGCCTGGGTTTCATTAGCACTGAACTCTGATCGTTACTGTTACCATGTTCAAAAGCAACTGTTGAGGTAACCATTCTCAAGGGGTAGTATTCAGAGACCCCATTTACATTTTTGTTTTGAGTTTCTAGGTTTTTGAGGAGCAAGGAGCGTTGAAAGGTCCATCTCTCTATCTTTCTCTCACTTTTAATCTTGAAGGTAGCTCGCTAAGTACGAGTTACCCTTGTCGCACCCCAAAAGAATTAAAAGTGAATATTGTAGATAACTGTACATAAATTTTCTTCAATTGTTACATTAGTACTTTAATCATATCTAACTTGTCTCCTCAATATGATAAATATAATCAAAGTTTTTGGTTCAACTATTTGTGCCGAATATCATGATGGGAAACTTAACTTGGGAAATGCAATTGAGCCTAGAGCTACTGAAACTAAGGACAATCTAACAACTCAGTGCTTCTAAATGAAGACATCCTAATTCTTGTCAAACTTTATTGCGCTCCGTACTACAGGATTCCGACAGTAACCAAAAAACATGGAAGTTAAAAATCGCGAGCTAAAGATTCTACGAGTAGGTGCATTATGTGTAAGTGTAGTTTTAAAAAAGGATGAGACTACTTGGAGAAGAGTAGTTTCAATAAGTGCCAAGCAGTTGAAAATTCATGTAAATTAAGTGTACAAAATATGTGCATGAATATATTAAGAACTGATTACCATATGAGATTTCATATAGAATATAAGTTTGTCCTTATCATTCCACAAGATGGTTTATAGTGCCATATGAAGAACTCCTTAGACCTCTTATGACCTATCAGAACAAGAAGGGAGTGACCTTGTAGGTGGTTATATCCTGAACATGCGATAAAGAACAATAGATGCGATCAAAACTCTATGGTTGCCATGGTGAATTTGTAGTTCATCCTTGACTGAGACAAGCCTGGGGCGATTTGCAAGATCAATTATTAGCCAAAATTTGACATTAATTGGAAGATATATGTATACATTATTTATTCTTGTAATGATCAGAAATATATGAAAATGGGAGAAGGGTTTTGAGAAAATAACCCCCAAAAAAAAAAAAAAAAAAAAATGAAAATGTATTTTGGGATGATTGGGGAGATGTTATTACTAATTACCCCAAACTGCAGTTACCAATGCATTTTTATTCTTAAGAGGCGAAACAATTTATTGTAGTTAGGCTGGTTTTACTAATCATTGAAGAATGAGCTGCGGTTCGATGGTGTCTGCATACATCTCAGGCCGGTCTTGCTTGAGCTGGTTTCAATTCCTACTCTAGGCAGATTTAGTTATTTTTTAGCAATTACACTTAGATCTTCAAGTACCATAACACATTCAACTCATTTTTTGTTTCTGGTGGACCAGCTGCCCGAGTTCTGTTCAAAAGACAGCTCCTTAACTGTCAAAGAGATATTTGGGGTAGCAGAGTATGTAACTTCGTCTGAAACTTTCACAATTAAATTCTGATTGATTCACAACTAGTGATGTGTGACAGCTTTGTCATTTGAACCTTTTTTCAGTGAAGATGCTGAGAAGCTTAGGCTCCACACCGTTTCAGAAGCCGGAGATCTTGATTCACTAGAAAAAATGATCGATGGTTCAGATACAGAGGAATCGGCGGCGAATCATCGAACGCGTCTTGATGCGCATTGTTGTGACTCGATACATGCTCGGATAATAGTAATCTAGGTGTGATATCTGGAACACTTAGTGAGGAAAAATTTTGTCCAACTTTTTGCAGTTTTATGAGTGGTGCTTGGTGCAGGATCATAAGGGATCTGAGTTGTAGTGTTATGTACATTACATTTTAACAATGAGCAAATTGTACTTGAATAATTATTTTGAGACCAAATGAGTTGTCCTAGTTTATTAGGCCTTTAGCTAGTTGCAAGCCTGACCATGCTGCTGTCATCTTGGACGAGTTACCTTACTTAACGGTATTATTTATTTAAGTTGGATCCATGCTGAATTAGCATTAAATTTGTACTTTTTATCAGTTTTATGTTACGGTTGAAGTTTGAAATGATTATACTGGAGATTGTGTTTTGTTAAGATTTATTTATCTAAAATATATAGCACAGCATTCCGCTAAAGAAAGTGTTACTCATATTTTGGCAAAAAAAAAAAAAAAATTTAGTATTCGCAAATGTCAACTTCCGGAATTTAATCTGAATCTAAATCAAGGATTTTTTTGATTCACCTTCTGATTTGATTATTATAAATAAATAAACATTTTTATAATTTTTTTACCAATCTGAACTTTTGATTTTATTTGCAATTACTAACAACTTATGATTCGTAACTTTTTTTATTTCTTGCAATAAATCACTTGTTCTAAAAGTTGAAGTTTTGTAAATATTCCCTAAATAAAGCGAGACGTATATCATTAGACTTCTAAAATAAGGACACTAGACTTAGCCAAAAATGTTTGAAATCAATATTGATATATACGTACTAATCAGGTTTTTGACACTTGAGACGATTTAGAGCTTCTCCAACAGCTCTTCAAAATAGCGTTGGGCGCTTTGATTGCTACTCCAGCAATGCGCCACATGATGCGCCAATATACATTTTTGCGGGGCTGCATTGTTTTGACGCAAAACATTTTTTTTTTATTTTTTTGCTTTTCTGCAATTTGTTAATGTATTTGACTTAATTTTAAAGACTATAATTAATTTGTACAATTTAATTAATATAATAAAAAAATATTAAAATTAATTCAATTATATGTGTCGATTTTTAAAAACAATATGATGTGTAATTGAATAATACTATGAGATTTAAAATACTACACATCAAATTATAAATATTACATTAACTGAAATACTTAAAACATAAACTACTACAATAATAAAAATTAAATAGAATAACCACACTATAAATATGTTGTCAATTATAAAGTAATAGAAATCATTATTAAATGAATAAAATAAGGAATCTTAAATAATATTCTTTTTTAGTGTAGAAAGTAGTGCAAATTCTTTGGAGATAGAGTCAAGTTATACGCACCAAAATAGTGCAGATTATGCACAAAAGTGGTGCAAATTATCGGTGATGGTTATAAAAAGGCGTTAAGCCTTAAGGACATGTATGGTTGTATACTTAGTGTTTTCAAATGCCAATTTTTATTTTCCAACTATTTCAGAAAATGAATTCATGATTGTTCAGGGAAGTTTTCAGTGAAAATAAAATCATTTTAGTTGTTTATTTTTTATTGAAATATTCTGTTGGAAATATAACCAATTAATTTTTCACCAGAATAACACAAATCTATCTGAAAACACATTTCAAAACTATAACCAAATAACTTTCCAGTACAATCACACAAATTTATATAAAAAATACACTTAAAAAACTATGATTAAACATATTTTAATTTCCAAATGTATATATCTTAACATAATTCATACAACATATCAAACATATTTTCAATAACTCCTGAAAGTTCACTTCCGAACACTAGAATCTGGAAACTGGACTTGCAAAAACATCAATTGAATGCCTAAATGTCCTATAAAGAAAAAAAAGCCTGGAATGACTATTATATCATAGTAGAGGCCTAAACTACTGGTGCATGGAATCAATCTTGTGTTTCAGATTATAGCTCGTCTTTGAATTGGTTCGATCCCATACGAATATGCGTGTGTTTCCCTATCCTATAGTACCTCTCAAAAATGAATATTGTAGGAGTACAAAAAAAAAACCATACAACTTAGAACATACTTCCTCCAAGTAGAGCTGCCAAAACTAGCTCGACGACGACAAGATCTAATCGGGTGTGATATTGTAAGTTCGAAAGAGTCGACTTATAAAGAGTTAGACCTAATTAACCCAGTAAATTAGGCACAAAATCCCTAACCAGCCCAACCGGTCCGATTTTTCACGTGTATTTTTATGAATTGGGTCGGGCTCGGACTTCCAAAATGGCCCGATGGGCTGGCATAGGCCCGGTCCAGCCCGGCCCCTTTGACGGTTCGACCTCCAAGTCTCCAACCATCCCAACTGCAATTGAACTAAATCGACGGACATTCCAATGGCGGAAACACACATAACTTCTTCGAATCCCCCGCTGTTGGAAATGAATCACTACTAAGTTCCAACTCCAACACAAACAATTCGATTCGATTTAGCATCTGTAGAGATAAAGAAGGAGAAGGAAAATGATCCACCAATGTATTTCCAAGGCCCCCCCATCTCCCTTCCCCACCTTCAAACCTCCCCACAAGCATCCCAGCAAGCCGAAATCTCTGAATTCCAGCGCCCGCTGTGAATCCAATCTCGAGGTGCAACCTAAGCCACCGGCCCTCCGGGTGGCCCCCCACACGGGCCGAGACCCGAATGTGAAGAAGCCCGGATGGCTTAGACAGAAGGCGCCGCAGGGGGAGAAGTATGAGGAGGTGAAGGAATCTCTGTCGAGGCTCAAACTGAACACCGTCTGTGAGGAAGCGCAGTGCCCCAACATCGGCGAGTGCTGGAACGGCGGCGGCGACGGCATTGCCACCGCCACAATCATGGTGCTCGGGGACACGTGCACGAGGGGGTGCCGGTTTTGTGCCGTCAAGACTAGTAGGAACCCGGCGCCTCCTGATCCCATGGAGCCTTACAACACTGCCGAGGCTGTTGCGAGCTGGGGGTACTGTTTTTCACTTTGCTTTCTGTTCTGTTTACTAGCTTAATGGCACTAGGTATATTAATTGCCATGACTTGATGATTGTGTTTTTGTTTTGATTTTATTATTAATTTTTAGAAAAATTGAAACAAGTTTGAAGATGAATGCTGATGAGCCATAGGACAAGTGAGAATATCTTAATTAGAGCTGTAAAATTAAGGTTTGATTAGGATTTTAACTGATCAGGCTAGTGCAAAACCATGTTAATAGGCCAGGCAAGGGTCTACTTTGAGGTCTTATATGTAGAATAGCAATTATCTTCCAGAGACTGCTAATTAGGTAGGTTTGGAGTTGTGTAATGAATCAGGGACCGTTAGTTGGACTCTGTGAGGGCAGTGCATACATACACTGAGGGAGCTTGTAACACCTTGATTGGCATTGCATTGTTTCATGTCTCGTCAATATTGGATTAAGAGTTCTCAAGCCAGCAAGGTGGTGTCTAACTTTGTTGACAGAGTTGAGAGTTCGATAGTGGTTCAATGTTTCATGGGAAATAGGTGGATTAACTCTACTGTTATTTGAAAAGGATGGGCTCTACACGGTGTTATTAGCAATAAAGAAGAGGGAAAAGTTGTACGTATGGAGTGCAGAATCCAAAATTAAGATGAAAGAAGAGTGAAAAAGAACAGGTGAAGACATGCTTACAGGGGTTTGGCAGATCTACACTCATTATCAAATGCTTATGTAAATCTACTATTGTAGATTTGTACGGCTATAATTTTACCTTTTCATAGTTTCTTGGGTTTCCAAGTTATTATATGATACAACAAGAAAGGAGTGGAAATTGAGTAACTAAGTGGTGTCAGTAACTTAGAATCCACCAAACTTCCTAGTGTTTGTTTTGAAGTCATAAAAAGAAGGTCCCTTCAGACAGTGAAAAGTACTCGCATACCACAAATGTAATAAGGCCATAATACCATTGACTCACACAAAGAACCGTTCATGACATAATTCTTGCAGCTTATTAACAGTTAATGATGCTTAAATCATTCCCAGCTTCATACAATTCTTCCAAATTCTCATGTGAAAATTACAAAACTTGTCCTTGTTTACAGTTAACACTTATTCTCCATGATGGATGAAGAAGGGTATACAATATTTCTGTCCCACGAACCGAAATAGAAAATTATTTGACTTAGTATACGGTGTTTCTAAAATATTCACATATCAATTATGTTATTAAGTAGGATATTTTTCAATTCACTGTCATAGCTCTGCCTTAGTCTTAGTCACATGGTCTTTTTGAAGCTACATCTTTTTGAATTTTGCATCATTTTGAAATCCACTCCTTGAAAAACACTAATAGAGCCATGCAATCTCTTTTTCTTATCTTATTTTTATGTCATTTTGGTTGTTGTGATCTAGAGCACTCGATTCTATAGTTAAATAGGCAGGGGACATTCTTATACCATTCCTCAATTTGTATTCTGATGTATTTCACACACTAAATCATAAAAAGACTATGCCTCCATGTGTATCATTTCTGGTCTCCAGTTACTTTCGTCCTTGACATTATAAATGTTACAATTCGATGCTTCTAGATGTTGTGTTGCTAATGATAAAGAAGATAACATAAGGTTGCAACTTGCAAGTCAAATTTTATGCATCGATGTTTCTCTTTGTCATGTGTTACTGGACTTTCTTCTTGTTTTGATTTATGGAATTTAAAAGTCAAAATGGGTATCCACATTTCTGAGTATCAGATTAAGGTACGGATTGTTTGGCATTTAATGGTGGCTTTTGCCCACAGTTTTTATGCATCATATCAGATTCTGAATGTTTTTTTGTTGCAAAGTAGGACCAAGTCAAAAAAAAAAAAAAAAGAGGATCATTTTGTAGGGATAAAATGAATACTAATGCTGTGCATGTGATGGCACCATGGAGTCTAGCAATCTTCTGAACATAATAAAGTATTGTGTTGACACTAAATATGATTAACATCAGTAGATGAGTTGATTTGGATGTTCTTGCCATATGTTGAATGGTGTTGTGTTATTTCATTTTGAAATGCCCATTTGTGCCCCCCGGTTTGGTCTTTGTTGAGAGTGTTTATATTATTTTACCAGTTTATTGATTAATGCATTAAACTCCCAACATGTTAAGTTATCTAGTATTGGAATGCTTCACGCCTCTCCTTTAGTGAATACAAAAAATTTCCACCATGCTGTATGACTACACAATGGATAACATCCTCTTTTTGGGAGTTTGCATGTTGGTATACGGTGGACTGATTTTTGCATTGGTTTTCCGTTTCCAGTGTGGATTATATTGTTCTAACCAGTGTGGACCGAGATGATTTACCTGATGGTGGAAGTGGCCATTTTGCTGAAACAGTCAAAGCAATGAAGGTTGTTACTATGTTCTCTAAAAATGTATATCTTTCGGTCTGAGTGAGATATACTACATGTTAATAGATGCAGTTCCATAAATTTATGATAATACTCCTGGAAAGTCTAGTATTATATTCCTATTAATGTCGCATGAACACGAGCCACGGTTTTATTCCTGTCTATGCTTAGATGACTTCAGCGAGTACATCTAACTTGCAATACAATTATTTTGGCAGATACTCAAGTCTGACATCATGGTTGAGTGTTTAACATCTGATTTCCGGGGTGACTTAAAGGCTGTATCCACTCTTGTTCACTCAGGGTTAGATGTTTTTGCTCACAATATCGAAACTGTGAAACGGCTGCAGCGGATTGTCAGAGATCCTAGGGCTGGGTAAGTGATTAGAGATCTCAGGACTGATTTGAGCTTCGTTGGTTAAGGAGAAAATGGTTGGGCCATCAAGTCTCCAGTTATTTTGAATTAGTTTGAGTTTCCTTTCAAGAAAATAAGCTCATTATCAGAATTCATTTTAAGTGTTCATAGATAAGTATTCATGGTTTAATATTGTTGGTCTTGCTAAAAGCTATCATGCTATGCTGTTTGGTTGCATGTTACAGGTATGAACAAAGTTTATCCGTGCTGAAACATGCAAAGCTCAGCAAAGAAGGGATGATAACAAAATCATCTATCATGCTGGGACTTGGTGAAACTGATGATGAGCTGAAGGAAGCCATGGCGGATTTAAGGGCCATTGACGTTGACATTTTGACGTTGGGACAGTATTTACAGGTGAGCTAATATGAATTCTTTTTGCATGATACTATTGGTAAATAAATGAGCTTTAAAGAAGTATAAGTGAAAGAAGCTATGTTTTATGCAGGAATGACCTTTCTGATACCCCATTTCGTTTATCTACTTATTACATCCATTATGAGTTTTGCATTGCTATAATTTCTGTTCGAGACTGTGAAGTTTCCGAGTCTCTCAAGTGGTATCTAAATACCTTCACCCAATTTGGGGGATGCATTTTTGCTGTCTTTGAGTATGCTTGCTTACTTCATTAATCATGCAAATAGAGATTTTCTATGCAAGCACTAATGCTATATTGCTACCATTCGTAACATGCAGCCTACTCCATTGCATCTTACCGTCAAGGAGTCGTTACCCTGAAAAATTTGCCTTCTGGAAAGATTATGGCGAGTCGATTGGTTTCCGCTATGTTGCCAGTGGACCCTTGGTAAGCCTTTTTTTTTTAACCTAATTCCCTTTTACTGTTCAGACTTTAATTTTTCGTTTTCGTTGAAGCAAGCACCTTACTTGTAGGATTTGAGCGGATTAAACAACATTACTTACTGTCCTTTCAATATATGTTTATGTGAGAACTTCCCATTGGAATCTGAGCCATTGGGTCTTCTTTAGCTACGGTACAAGTATTATAGCTACGGTACAAGTATTATAGCTATGGTACAAGTATTATAGATAACAATGCTTAACGGTCCACCTTTGCAAAAAGAAAAATCTCAACTTAATTAGGCATTTTCCTCATAAATCTCTGGAACTAAGTCGTGCAATTCTGTAACTTTTTCGCTTTGTTTCCAGGTTCGATCTTCATATAGAGCTGGGGAGCTGTTTGTCAAGACTATGGTGAAAGAGAGTGTTAAAAAGACATCAGAGGTTTCTACATGATTTTCAGCTACTCGCGTAAATTCTTTGGCAGTCATTGAACGATGTTGGTTATCAGTCGAAACGCTGCACTGGCAGTTCAATTACCATAATTTTAGTCTGTAATCAACCACCATTTTTGTTCTTTATTCCTATATACATTCTATTAATTCATTTTATATTTTGTGTTCGATGGCACGGAGTCCCTTGGGATTTTAATATATTAAAAAATTAGCTTGAGAAGAGAAACTCCGTAGGACTATGATGCTGATACCATAGAAAGGATTAGTAGTGCTACTGTTAAATCCTGTATCATAATTCATACAAGCTGAGTCTTATCTTTTTCCACATGATCATTCCTGACAGTGATGTTTAAAGAAAAAGATGAAAACACGTCAAATATTCTGTTGAATGCTGATCTGGTTCTTGAATTTACACTTTGTATAAAGATATCCCTTAGGCTCCATTTGGATTGATGGATTTGGAGCTATGAATTTCAAGTCTATAATAACAAATAACAAATAACAAATCCACTGAGTTTGTTTGGATTGTATTTTTACAATGGCAAATCCTTAGCTCCTATTTTGAGTTATTTTTTGAGTCATTGTGATGGATTTCAAATCCTTTCAACAAATTCACCCCTCAAATCCAAAACCATCAATCCAAATCTAATAGTTTCTCACCAAAGGTTGAGCACAGCACAAGTACTTCATCATTTCAGAAAACAATTTTTGTAGAGGTGAAATGTTACATTGCACACAAGCATAACCTGCTGAAACAAGAGTAGTGCTGTTTTTAAGGATCACAACAGTTGGGACTGTTAATTAATCCTACCAAATTCGACATAAACATTATAATCCCAGGTCAGTTGACTCAGTTCCTATTGAAATTTTTGTCAAATTTCCAAGTGTGGGGGCAAATAAGTCAATTCGAGAGAGAGAACACCGTATGCGCCGTTGTTGAAGTGATGACATTGGATTCTTGAACATGGAGTCATTCAATAGAATTGCATTCGCATATTTTATTGTCCGAGCTGAAATGGTTATATAGATATCATATGAAACAGAATGCTTATCAAGTTCACCATTCTTGGGATAACATCAAGTTTATATTACGTTTGAACTTCCCTGCCCACAGCTCTAATAATAGTACTGAAATAAAAAAAAAGATATCAGAGCTGAAATTTGGCGCCAAAGCAAGCAGACAACAAGTTTGTTTGACTTATGGAACATAAATTCATCATCAATAAGTTCCTCAACCATGATGCCTAACAGTAGGTGTTAAACTTTGTCCACCCTCAAATTTTAGTTAATAACATGAACTACATGATAAAAAAAACATGCTATCACAAACATAAAGGAGCTTCATGCTGGTGGATCGAACCCTGCCAGCTAAGAAGATCAAAACGAACAAATGATAAATGAGTATTTTGTATATAGGAGGAAGTTCCAAATAATTGGTCTTTCATGGTCAAGATTTGTCATTTTATTTGCTAAAAAACGAGATCCATACAGGCATTTTCCCATTTTATTTGAGTTACGGCTGAAACAACACTTCAACATTTGTTAAACTTGCTTGATTATCCACAATGCACACATGTAATTTTGTTTTTGCACCTATCACGGCCTCAGAGATATAACAAAATGTTGTTTAGGAGGTGCAGCCCTTACTACCAAATCTATGCAATAATAATTGAGGAAGAAAGGACTAAGACCGATGTCAATTAGGAGTGTCTTTTGTTCTGCAGAAATTAAGGTCCAGCAAGCTAATTCGTGGAATTGAAAGTTGATGTCTTACAAACATCAGCATCTGTACTGCTGGAAGTATATGTTTTACAATACCCAGGAAACTGAATTTTGAGAATATTCAGATTCTCAACATAGAAATTAATCAGAATTTGAGATTCAGGAATTTCAAGTACCATCAAACAACATACCGTACAATAGCCTAATACATCAACAAAAGTGGCAGGGTCATTTTCTTAGAGAAGCTAGTTAGTACTTAGTGCAACACTGCTGAGCGATCGCTCATACACCTGAAGTTGACTCCTAAAGCTAATTTCTAAATAATAAGTTCACAGTTTCAACACATCTATCACTTGAGTCAGTTACCATAACTTCCCCTTCATAAAATTTGATTAATTTCTCGCATTAAAAGAAAAACGTTGGTTGAAGATGTGCAAGAACATATACTGGAATGTCATTTGATATCCAATTGAAATTCCATAGTGGAGATGGATAAGGTTGTAAATAATCAAAAGGTCCGCATTCTTGTATGGACTTGGATTAATAAGAACTCATATCAAATTCAATCAGGATGAAAAATAATCCTAACGGAACCACGCAAAACAAGTAACCTCAAGTGATTTAAAATTACTACAACTAAAAGTATAGCATTCATGAAAGCCAGCAATCTAAAATGCCAGAGCAAGTAAACTGGTCAAAACTGTCAATAGAAACATAAGCGAAACATTACGAAAATCAAAGTTACAGATACCAAAACGGTGTACCCTTCAAGTCCAAGCGAAGATAGTTTGAAGTTGGCATACCACCGAAAGTCCCATTGGATGCCCCTCAATCCTCGACTAATCTTTGAAAAAGATTGCACAAATGCAACTGAATGAGAAAAGGCAGTAATTTTCCAGCAACCATATAGTCTCTTGTTCCCATTCAATCATTTCTGTCTGATCTTCTCCTCTTCTTTCCCACCAAAACGACTTTATCTAGTTTACTATTATCACTCTGCAACACAATCTTATTTTCGTAAATAGGAAGCGCCAAAGAATCCGAAAACTTCAAGTGAAAGCATTTGATCCCACCCCATTTCTTGGAACAATCTCAAGAATCCCATCAATGGCCTCAAATACATTCTCCACAATCTCTTTACTCTCAGTAACACCCCATTTTCCCACTCTCACCACACTGCAAGTCCCACTACTCAAACACAACAAACTCGATTTAAACGACATTTCAATCTCCTCCTTCCAATTACTACCATCAGCCTTTAAGTCCACCGGCACTGGAATTTTTCTCTTCTTCTTGTAGAAAACCTTCCCCAACACAGTAGGAAGCAAAGGGGCCACATTTTTAGCCGCAAAAAACACGTCGAATGAATCGTAGAGTTTTTCTTGGACTCGAAAGACTTGTAATCGGATTTGAGTTTTGATAGCTTAAAAACGTGTTTGATAAAGGGGATGCCTTGAGCTGCGAGTACCTTGTGGGCAGATTCGGAGGTGATTCTCTTGCCATCAACGATTAGACATAGGTTTAAGCTGGAATAATCTGGGGAGAGAAGAGAGTGGCGAAGGGGATTCGGTGGGGTGTGAGTATGTATTTTTGATGGGGCTTTTTTTAGGGTTACGGAGAGGTATATGAAATCATCGCCTTCTTCTTGCTGTTGTTCTTCTTCATCGGAAACTTCATGGTCGGGTTGTGAGTTTGACTTCTTCCATTTGAGAAGGGCATTTACTGCTTTCTGAACTGTCTCCTCCTTGATTCTATCTCTTGTAGAAGCTGCCATAGCGGACGGCTAAGTGCACTGCTTGGCGGTGGAAGTGCGGCGGCGGCGGTGGGAGTGGCGGCTGGTTGGGACTTGGGAGGGGTACGGCGGCGACAACGGCTGCTTGTACAACAGTTAGAGCGGACTGAGGGTGAATGAAGGGTACAGAATGGAGAAAATTTGCACTCAAGGACATAAATATGTCGGGTATGTTTCTTCAATTTCAAATTGGTCCTTGAGGTTTTTAAACTAGCCATTTCCCCTCCAATTCCATCATTTAATGGTTATTTCGACTTTTTATAATAAGTTAGCGGCAGTGGTTGAAGGGGAGTGAATAAATAAATTTCAAATAAATTGAAAGATATATGGTTCAACCGATGGCCAATGGTTATTTGGAATTAAAATCCCTAAAAACTTGTTTCGATTTTGAGTATAATATTCACAAAAACGTATGACATGTCTCACGAACCATATATTTTATATAAATTTTAATCGAACCCAAACCCAATAAAATAATTCATGTTTTTCGTGTTCTTTTTGAATTTGTCTTATATAAGACCATTTTATTTAAAGTTCCAACCACGGTAGACTCATAGTAGCAAAATTTTTTGAATTATGAAAAATAATTAAAAAAAGAGAAGGTCTCTTGTGAGACCGTCTCACTGATCTAGATCTGTGAGGCGGAGCTCCAAGATACCCAAACCCGCCAAACACAATCCTAGTGTCCAAAAGCCCACTATTCAAAAGCCCAACCTAAATCACAAATCCTTAGCCTCCCACGCGAGTCTCTCTCTCTCGTGAGATTTCATCTTCTCCCCAATGCTCTTTTGGCAAAGAACTCCATTCACGAATTTCATCTCCTCCACCGCTACCGCTAGCAACTTCAAATTCATCTCTTCCGCCGCTACGCCGATTATTTCGTCATGTCATCCTTGTCTACACAACTCGGTAAACTTATACAATTTATTTCTCCTTATGCGTTTTGGCGAGATAATATCGAATAAAATCGGTGTTGCTGGTTGTCTGAATTTTTTTCATATAGATATTCACAGAGTTGCGTTTTGTTATTTACATGTTGAGAATATTCACCATTAATCACATATAATGTTGCTGGTTGTCTGAATATTTTCTAGCTCCATGTGATATTGTTATTGATGAAGTGTCGAAGTTGAAGAGCAAAAATAGACTATGTTAAAGAGCAGGACAATGAAAGTATGACTTCTTTCACAAAAGTATTGCTTTTTCTGTAAAAAGTATTAGATTTCTAACCAAAAGTATCACATTTAGATGTTGTCACAACTATTGATGTTGCTCGTGAAAATGATGAAAACAATAATGCCAGAGAGAATGCAAGTGATGTGATGTTCCAGGAAGCTAAAGGTAATACTTTACTCGTTTTTTATCACTTTAGTTTTTAAAGTATTACTTTTCCAGTAAAAAGTATTACTTTTTCTATAAAAAGTATTAGATTTCTAACCAAAAGTATCACATTTAGATGTCGCCACAACTATTGCCCTTGCTCGTGAAAAAGATGAAAACAATAATGCCAGAGAGAATGCAAGTGATGTGATGTTCCAGGTCGCTGAAGAAGTTTGGTTCAAAGACTCCTAATCCTCGAATATGTTGATGTTGTTACATTGATTGTGATACTTTTAACCAAAAAACGATACGTTTGGAAAACAATGTGATACTTTAGTAATTATACCTTTTGTTCTCACTTCCATCGAAGGAGTTTGGTTCAAATACTCCTAATCCTAGACTATTTTAGTAGTTATTTTAGCTTAAAACTATGTCATTGTTGTTACATTGTTTTAGTATTGAATTTTTAACTTATTGGTGATAAGAAAAAAAAAGTAATACTTTAAACCCAAAAGACGATACTTTTTGAATTAAATGTCATACTTTTGTAATTATACCTTATGTGTTAGATTTTTATTACATTGGTGATAAGAAAAAAATACTTTGAACCCAAAATGCGATACTTTATGAACAAATGCCATACTTTGAAATGTAAGTATTCAAGTGGCTCTAATGTTTGGTTTTCGATTATTATAGTCGGTCTCAGTGCGTGCTCAATCATCAACTCAGATTATCATGCCTTGTTCAGTGGCCTGAAAATGGCTAGTTTAGCATTGTTGTGATGTTTGGATGAATTCATCCAAGATGAAAATGGTGTGGACATAAGCAATTTGTATTGCCCCCACCACCCCATTTTCATGGATGAGTTCATCCAAGATGAAATGGACTCGCCAACTTTGTGAGATTTTAGACTTAAGAAAATGTGGATCCCCAACTAAGAGAAGGTATCACAAGAGTTGTACAAACATAAGTACATAACCCCAAGTATATAATTACTACGAAAAATAATATTTTTTTCCCAACAAAAATGATACTTTAAAAACAAAAAGTGATAGTTTTTGAAATAACAAATGATACCTTATTAATAACAAGTGATACTTTAATGTTAAATGTGCTATTCTAAATAATAATATGTTCAAGATAATACATCATGTAAACTTATCACCAAAATGATGCTAATTGCAATACTAGCCAAGATCTACATAACTAAAGAAGCAATATCAAAGTTCTAGGTAACCCCAAGAATCCACAAAAAAGTACATCATGTCACCCCATCGCCATGTTGTATTACTTGATATTAGTAAGTACAAAAAAGAGTATGTTTCGTCATTTTTCTGTTATCTTCTAAAGAAACCCGCACATTAATCAATGGCCTTTTCATTTATGAATTAAAACACATCTTTCTCTATTTTGACATCGACCTTTTGTTTATCACTCAACTCATTGATAAGGCGAAACAAATCTTGATGCTTATCTTTGACTAATGAAATCCCCGGAACAATCAAAAATAGAAAATACAACTCGAAAACAACTTAACAAAAAAACAATACTTTTAAAGTGAAAAGTGATACTTTTATTATGAAAATGATACTTTTATATGAAGTACTACTCGAAACAACTTAACAAAAAAGCAATACTTTTAAAGTGAAAAGTGATACTTTTATTATAAAAATGATACTTTAATATGAAGTACTACTGCTAAACAACTTAACAAAAAATAATATTTTTAAAGTGAAAAGTGATACTTTTATTATGAAAAGTGATACTTTTATTATGAAAAGTGATACTTAATTTTATATGTGACAGATGTCATTTGCCTTACTTTTCGCTTTTTAGCATCCTCTTCCCACATCCAAAAAGTTTATTTTCATCTTCACCGCAACAAAAGAAACGGTCAAATATCATTTACAATTCCAACTAAAAGAGGTAGCTTGCTAAGAATACCAAATATCATTTGCAATCAAGTAATGGAAATCCTAACACGTAAGAACAAAAACTCTAGCTACATTTAATACTGGGAATATAACGATACAAATAGTTAGTTCCTGTAGAGAAAATAATATATTTATGTTGGGAAATTCTTAATAAATTATCCATTATCCAACAAAAACACATAATTGTATTGAAAATAGGAAAAAACACTAGTTTTTATTAACATAATAATAATAACAATCAAGAATAAATCACTTTACTAGTGAAAACTTTGAGATATATTTTTATATTATAGATCATGAAAAATATATATATAAAACATCAATGTATATGAAACGTAGCTTTTTTAACACAAAACTTATATGAGACCGTCTCACGGATCTAGTTCCGTGAGACGAGCCCCAAGATACAAAATCCGCGGTTTTATAACCCGAATGTAACCCACACATACATGAATTTGTTAATTACAAAATTGCCCTTTTGTCCACCTTTCTTCCACGCACGAACAATTTGGGTTATCTTCTCCATTTCTCGTCGCTCAAGTTTTTTTGTCTCTCAGATCGCCGTCTCGAGTTTGATTATTTTTTTCGCTCCCGAATCGCGGTCGTGCTATTTGTTAGGGCTCGTGGCGCCTTCGAGTTTTGGAGTTTTAGCAACTATTTTCGTGTATTTCTAAGAAGTTTTTGTTCGTGGTTTTTTCATATCCGGAAAGGAATGATTTTTCCAAACTAATCGCATGCTAAAATAATAAATTTTATTCTATAACCTATATTTTATCAAATAATACTTGATATATAGATTGAAAGGGCTAACAAATTATTTTCGAATTTTAATTTGTTCCTCTATTTTTCCCAAAATATCCTATACACTCTTTACTTCAATATGTAATGCTTTTGACAATTTTTCTGTTTTTGTTTGGTGGCCATGGTGATGTGATTCTCAATAATGGATAGTCAAAACTCAAAATCACTGACGAAAAACTAGAGATTAGGCCATCTCTAACCCAAATTTCTATTTACTGTAAATTTTATATTAAAATAGTACAATTTATACACTAAACTCAAAATCCATCTCCAACCTATCTACTTCAAATTTTGCACTAAAAATAATAGTCCTCATTATTCAATACAAAAACTATTTTTTAAAACCCAATATTTATTAACATATCATGTTAATGTAATGCAATTATTGTTCTTATCACTTAATTGTCTTGTATTTAATTTTTAAAATTTACTATTACAATTAAATTTAGTAACATTAATATTTAAGATTAACAATAACATTATAAATACAAATACAACAAACAACAAACTAAGCTTTAATCCCACTACGTGGGGTCACCTATACGGATCATATCGCGCCATCGTTTTACGGTGGGCCATAAGCCATATTTTCGTTTATTTCTAGGTATAACATGTCATGTTTAATAGCTTCTTTCCAAGTCTTTTTGGCTACCTCTTCCTCTTTTGATTTGTGTGAGTGATTCTCTACCTTTCTAAACGCCGCACATGTGCATCTAAAGGTCTCCTATAAACATGTCCAAACCATCTTAATCGTGTTTCTCTAATTTTCTCGTCTATTGGTGTTACTCCCACTTTGTTTCTAATGTGTTCATTTCTTATTCTATCTAATCTAGTGTGTCCGCACATCCATCTTAGCATTCTCATCTCTCGCTACCCTCATTTTTTGTTCGTGTTCATATTTAGTCGCCCAACATTCCGCTCCATAAAGCATTGCGGGCCTTATGGCCGTTTATAAAATTTTTCTTTCAATTTTAATGGTATTTTACTATCACAAAGGATAGAAGATGCACTCCTCCATTTATTCCAACCCGCCCTGGATCCTATGTGTGACATCTTTATTGATTTCTCCGTTCTCTTCAATTATAGATCCTAAGTATTTAAAACTCTTTGTTATACTCACTTCATGTCCATCAATTTTAACCTTCGTCTCATTGTTCCCGTTGTTTTTTTTTACTAAAGTGGCATTCCATGTATTCTGCTTTTAGCCTCTACTTATAGTAAAACCTTTTGATTCTAGTGCTTCTTTCCAAACTTCCAATTTTGCATTTACTCCTTCCCCTTGTTTCATCAATTAAAACTATATCGTCCGCAAATAACATACATTCAGGGGATGGATTTTTGTGTAAGTGTTTAGTGATTTCATCAATTATTAGGATAAAAAGGTACGGGCTTAGAGCGGATCCCGATGCAAACCTATAGTGTTTGGGAATTCACTGATATTCCTTGTTGGTGTCCCGATACATGTTGTTATACCATCATACATATCTTTTATAAATACAAATAATTAAATTTTATTAAAAGTATTTATAAAAATTGAATTAGAATAACAAATAACATTTTATTGTATATTAAAACATAGCAAAACTTATTCATTAATTTAAGAAAACAAAATAAATCAATAACAACAACAAGAAGATAGCGCCGATTTGGCACATCAGTATAGATCACATCACAATTGCGCTGGGTTTGGCACATCACTATGGATCGCATCACAATAGTCTTTGAAAATGCGTACATAAACATGAACAAAGATACAACTCACACGTACGTTGATTCTATAAGGATAATGTAAGAGACAAGAGTTTAGGGAATACCCTAACTTGAAATTTTATTCAATAATCAACCTCACTAAAAATTTGGTCATGTTCCATGATATACATGTTGATTTTACAATATCAATCATGTAATGGGACATGACTAGAACAACTATCTCAACTCATCGCCGTCTCATCGTATTTTCCATGCAAGTGGAAAAACCTATGATGATGATGGTTTTGGAATTTCATCTAATTTCTGCTTTGTATGAAGGTTGTGTTAGGAAAGGGCACCCATCGTAAAACTTTGCCACTTTATTTTTTGTATGAATTTGTAGTGTTAACTAATTTTAGACAATTAATTGACACTATAAATTTCACACCACCGACCCCACATAGAGGGATAAAGTGCAGTTGATGATGATAATGATGAATCAACCTCCCTAAAAATAATAACAAAAAAACTATTTAGAAGATTAAACTTCTATAACAATAAAACTTCTAATTATTAAAAACTCTTAAAAGATAATAAAATAACCTACTAAAACTAATCTTAATACTTTAAATCTTATTTCCATCACACTGGAAAGGGGATTTTGCAATATTTTGCACAAAAATAGCGTTTAGGGGCTTATTTGGTTGGAGATTAGGGGCTTATTTGGTTGCAGAGAGAGTGTTTACAAACTAAAAAAGTGATTCTCAACTTAAAGGTGGAAATTACAATACTATCTGCAAACACTCCCTTAAAATCAAAACATAGAAGATGCCTGCTCAAAAATGTATAGAAGATGAAATAATATATAAACTAACTTGAGGTCATGGTTTCTTACTCCCCATATTGCAAGTAGTAGTTTTTGGTCAAGCAAACACAGATAAACAACACGATGGTCATTGTAAACATTAGAATTTCATTTAAAACCAGATGATGTTAGATATCTCAAGTGAGCTACTAAATGTTTTATAAAACTTTTAACACATCAATTCCATCATGAATTTACATTATACAGTTTCCATATGGAATTTTTCTTGTATAGAAGTAGTGACCATTCTAAGAGACAATGATATATACTAAATCCACATGATGTTAAGTACCTTATATTTCATGCTAGAACTTGAAATTAACATTGATGAACAAGATATAATTTGCTACTACATTGTCCATATAAATCCTTGAAAACATGCCGCTCACATCTAACATATTCACTAATTTCTTCGACAATGGTGATCCGTTGCTGAACTCCTTATTGACAAGCATAAAACCATAACAATAAGTGGATAATTACAATAAAACCCCCTGAGGTTTAGGGTATTTACAAAAAAACGGAGAAGTTTCAAAATTACAAATGACACATTGGAGTTTGATTCTATCTTAAATTTAAAAGGGTCGTTGCAATATTTCTATAAATGTAAAGGGATTTTTGAAATATTTTTCGCTTTTGCAATATCTGGGTTTTCTTGTAAATACCCCAAACTTCACTTTTTTTTGTAATTATCCCTAACAATAATGGTTCTATATCTTCAGACTCATGTAATTTCATACTCGTAAACAGTGGTGTAGCCAGAAAATATTACGGGGTGAGCCGATACACTAAATTGAGATGGACCGGATAAAAACTAAAAGAAAAATCATATAAATTTTAACTAAAATTTGCACTGAGACTGTTATTGATCATCTTCACTTTATATAGCTCTCTTGGTTGTCTGTTGTCTTACAGAGTTACATCTATTAATTCTTCTATCAATCTTTTCAATTCTCAGTGTTTGTTCCCAAAATCTGTTTAATGAAAAATCACAGGTTTGTATACACAGGTACTTCATATTTGTCATGTTATTTTCACAAACAAAAGACACACCCCCAAGAAGAACTTTATTGATGCATACTAGATCAACCAATTTGAGCTTATGAGCATCATGTTAATATGGACACAAGATTATTTTCATACGTGCAAACTGGAATGCAGCAACATTGTCCACTAGTACCCACAATTAGTTCACATATGGAAATAAGAAAAATCTCACATCGATTATCCTGGACCAATAACTTCTATAAGAATAAAACAGCACATCATCTTCAAGCACACCTAAAACGACATTCGTTTGATTTATAACAATAAAGTCCATGATAACAGCAAAGTGTAAGATCACGCGATAGCCTGTTAACACTATGCCTCAATAAAGAGAAGGCTTTGTGACAATTCTTCAGACAGCTGAGAATTTGAATAACATCAAAGACCATAAAGAAAAGAAGATACGAATACAAGGCTTTCCAAAACATAGATGTATGAAGAAATTGTTCAACACCACTATCTGAAATAAAGGGAGCAATACCTAATAACAGTTTTACTGTTTAGACTAAAGGCATCAAAAGAACAGTAATAGACAAATTTATCTTCTTGCCGTATGCAATTCCTCCAAAACAGTGTAACTACAAACCACTCCTAAGTACTGATTTCAGCGTCAAGATAGAAAAACTCACAGATTTCCTAAAGTAATGTCGCAGAGTGAACTAAAAGGTTTCTTGCGTATCGTTTTGTGTAGTAAAGTTAAAACTTAACTAACCACATGGTAAGCAATTTTATTAGAAAGAGTTGGTGCTGCAAGCAGAAAAGATTGACCATGCTATAAAACCTATGCGAGCCAAAAACTAGTTTGGCTGAAGATTACAAACTTTGGAAAAATAACTATCTCATGTGGCTGAAAGTGCATGGAAAGGAAGGGAAATTGAGCCACTTATTCTCGCAACAAAGCCCCTGCAGGAAGCTGAAATATCTTAACATCACTCTATACTATGCAAAAGATCAAGTTTATATGGCGCAAGGAAATGTAAAAAGAGAAGAAGATGAACAGCGAAAATTTCTGGAGCAGAATTGCAGAATATGCCGAGAAAACGCTTGAATTTTACGCACAAAAATGGTAGACCTTAAGTCTGAAAAAATGTGGAATGCAAGTTTTACTTAATTGAAAATGATAGATATCAAATCAGTCCCGGTGGTCTGATGTGCCATTTAGCTGTTAATTTCTATATACTAAGTATCAACCATCTCTTCTTTTATTAAACAGTTTTGGACAACCAGTCTCATCTATACATTAGCCACAATTCATGCACTTTGCACATTTGGCGCCAATGGCTATTCAAGAACAAGATTATAACACTTGACAATCATCATTTTGGCAATGCAACAATAAAATCATACATAAATATCAACTAATTGAAAAACTAACAATATGAACAAGCATTCTCCAAAGTAAGAAACTACAATGGCAGAAAACATCAATTAGATTAAAAAGAACCAAAATAAGCCAGTATACTATATATGGAGAAAAAAAAAGTTATTCATCACCAGCTGCTAAAAACATGAACTTTGCTAGAACTCAATCCCTAAAAGCATCAAAATTATGCCTACCCAAATACCAAAGATCCCTACGAATCAATACCTTCGACACTCCTCTTTTTCTTGCTCTTCTCCTTCGAATCATCAGCATCACTCTTTCTCTTCTTTTTCTTCTTCTTCTTCTTCTCCTCCTCGATTTTCATATCCTTCACCTCATCCTCGTTAGGGTTTTCCTCGGCAGCCTCCTCATTAACAGTCTTCGTATCCTTTTTCCTTTTACTTTTTGTTGAATCTCGTGCCGTTTCTTCATCTGAGTTTCTCTCTAGCCCATCAGTTTCCGATTTCTCGGCCCTTTTACGATCTGGACTATTTTCGACATCGCTAGTTTTGGAGCGCTTGTTGTGGAACTGGACTAAGTGGTTAAAGGCGTCGGCTGTGCGTTGCAAGTACAAGGAGACGGTGGGGGAGGAGCCGTTATCGACGGCGGCGAAGCGGGTGATGAGCTTTGCTGCTCGAGAAAGTGAGACGGGCTTCGTCGAAATCAATTGGCCCGATATTTTCCTCATTGTTTTGGTGTTGGCGGAGAGGGAGGCTTTTTTTTTTTTTTTTGTTCTATGTAGGCAATCCTCTGCTACTAGGGTCTGTTTGCTTTATATATTATGAGAAATATTTGAAAATTTTATGGGTGGAATTTTATAAAATTAGTATTTTATGTTTCTTTTTTTTTTTTTTTTTTTTGAGTTTTTGGGGCTATTCTATTGAGAGAGATGAAAGAGACTGAATATTTTGGGAGGTCGTCTGAATATTTACTTGCCAATTTTTGGTAATGACTTTCCTTTTCTTGCTAATTTGCACTTTAGTTATTGAAAAACAATTAATCGGAGGATGTTTGGGTTTTAAAAGATTGAATATTTTCTTTTTCTTGTTCATTTATATACTTTAATAATTGAAAAACAATTAATGGTGAGAGTGCTTGTTTGGAATTAAAAGATAATGGAAATCGCTTTGGATAAAACTCATACATATGTCTAGGTTTCCTCGCTCTCTCTCTCTCCCCAAGGGTTTTACTGAAAAAAGATCTTATAATTTCCTAAATTACTTTCTTTTAAACACTTCCCACATTATTTTTGACCTTATAAGATGTTATATCTTACTTTGAAAATAAGTTATTGAAATGTTTGGATAAAATAAAATATAGAAATTTAAGATGTTTCCTGAGGGTAGTTTTTGTAATTATCTCTTAAACTAACTATACATTTTTATTTTTTTTTTTTTTTTGAGATTTACGCACGCACCCACTAGGATAGAACCCCGCCTCCTCCCCACAAAGGAGAGAGGTTATACAACGAGGCAAAATGACTGGTGGTAACTAACTATACATTTTTAATTTAGATTAATCGTCATTAATCTCAAGATAATCTAGAGTCCTTTCATATAGTTTCTTTATGTAAAATCTTTCCATGATTATTTGTTTAATCAAGTTCTTTGCTACAATGACCATATATACATCAGTACATGCCGAAAGCATTAATCAAGGAAACAAAAATTCAAACGTTATCTGGCCAAAACTCCCTGAAAAAGCGCGATCAAATTCCTGCTCTTGCAACCGCTCTTGAACTCTTGAATCTTCTTCATCTTTTTTGAGATGCCCTTTGCTTTACTTTTAGCTTTAGGCAACTGAAAATGATCATGTCAATTAGAGAAACAGTAAGGACATTTGCAATTATAGAGGACAAATAATGCAAGCAAAGAAGCACATCCACCATACCATACTCAATGAAGTGTCTTCCAGATTCAAGAACTTCGCATAACTAAAATAAAGTTCTTGCAAAACATTGTTATAGTATTTTGCCAGTTTCACATGTTGGAATTAGGTGAATTGCAATTTGGTCTGTATTCTGTAACTATCGTTGGTCATTTTTAAATTCCACTTGGCAAACTCACCATATATATTTAAAAAGCTATCAAATTTTAGTCCTCAATTCGCCATGAATTTCAAAATTGCCGGATCTCCGCACAGAAATGTGGGATTTTCGGATCTTCGCCAAATATTGAGGTTTTCCCCAACACCTTACCAGCAATTAGATCAGTAAAAACCCTAATTTGGGGTCAGAGATTCGATTATCCCAAAATTGTCGCGTTCACATGCAACTCACATGAGATATTCCGGGCAATTTTAAAACTTCCAGCGAATTGAAGACTAAATCCAAGAGTTTTTAATGATTTAGGGTGATTTTGCTTAATGAGACTTTAAAGAACCAATTAATGATGTTAGAACCTGTCTTCTGTTTCATGCCAACTGCTTCCCAGAAACACTTCACATTAGCAATCATAGCGGGAAGTCTCACTAAAAACACTACCTAGTTTACTTAAAAGCTGCTATTTTTCACATAGCAATATAAGCAGATCAATTGCCCATTACTTGTAAAACGTGAGAGAAGGCTAGCATTCGATGATAGCTTATGCAACCTACCAACCCAGCAAACAATTTTCAATAACATTCACATGTGACCGGTAGCTGGACTCAAGTACATCAAATCTCATGTATATTAGCCATATCAGTAGCCCAAAAATTAAGGGTATTGCTAATTTGCACCCAGAATTACACTACTCAGGCACTTTGTACCATTGAACTAGATCCATAGTTGTCAAAGGCTCCAGGCGCACAAAGGCGCAAGGGCTCCCAAGCCTGAGGCGCAAACCGCAAAACAAGGCGCGCGCTTTTTTGAAGTGAGGCGCAAAAATAAATAAATAAATAAAATAAAATTTGCAACATAAACGTGCATAAATCCATTAAAAAGCCCAGTTGGCCTTATGTTTAATTAGGGCCTAACTTAAGAAACCCTAGGAAAATTTAGTAAATACAAACCCCATTTAAAGACCCAGTTTAAAACCCCATTTAATTAGGACCTCGTTATACTCAGGCGCGCCTGAGCAGACGCCCAGCGCCTGGGCGCGCCCCTGTGTAAAACGACGCCTGAGAGGCTATGAGGCGCAGGGACCAGCGCCTTGCGCCTGAGGAGCGCCTCAGGCGTGCTAGATCAATATTGGCACCTTCCACTATACAAGCTTGTGAATTTTAGACACTGCTCCTGCCAGATCACGTGCCAATAACCATACACTTATGGATATGACAATGTCCTTTAATGATTCTGCAAGCCGCTCCTAGAGGCATGACAAGCTTCTGAAGCGTTAAACAGGACTAACCATTTTGGCACTTCTGTTTTAGAGCCTTTTCCACCTCCGTTTTAGGTTTATCTATTAGAATGAAAACTTGTTTAATTACAGCTTGTATATGGTTCCAAATGCTATCTTTTCGGTCGTTCTCATTTCGTGAACATTATTATTTTCCAAACAAATTTGGTCTGTCTTACAATTCAACATCCACTATAAGTCTATATCCCTGCTTAACTGAACTTGTAGCTAGCTGCTGGCTTCGCTAACAAAAATCTTTAGCACCCAAACTTCAGTATGGACTGTATGCCTACTTGGTGGGCTTCACTAATTTTGTATTTAATACAAAAAGAGCAAAACAAATGCTGGAAGTAGAAAAAACAGACGTCTTTGAAAATGTCAATGAAAGAGCATTCTTGTGCAGTTGGCGCCTGCACATTTGATTATATTTAACTAGAAGATGTAATCTTCTAGTTTCATTTAAAGTTCAGTATATTATTTCTTAGTTCTAATTTTAATTCTACAGATTTCAATTTTGACTGGGATGACTTATTAATCAATTAGTGATTTAAAATTCTAGTTCAAGTGTGAGTCTCTGTAGTTCTAGCATTTCCTTCCTTTATCTTGCCCCCTGATACAGTTAGGCAGCAAACAATATAAACAAATAAAGGGGACTTCTCACGATCGTAGAAAAAATAGAGACTGAAAAAGCTTCTATCTATAGGCGTTCGAGGCCATTAACTCTTTTCTTATTATTAGTAAGAATAATCAGAATGATATACTTGAGTCACACTGAAGAAGCACTAAGTGGGGTATTGTTAACTATTCTAATATTTTCGAATTAAAGCC
The DNA here is from genome assembly GCA_016081115.2 of Rehmannia glutinosa. Taxonomy (NCBI): domain Eukaryota; kingdom Viridiplantae; phylum Streptophyta; class Magnoliopsida; order Lamiales; family Orobanchaceae; genus Rehmannia; species Rehmannia glutinosa. The sequence goes on along the minus strand of JABTTQ020002716.1, from coordinate 100,290 downwards.
TAGATAAAATTATAATCGTATTTAATCAAATTTGTCACAAAAGCTTGAAAGCTTCTTCAATTTATAACTCCATTTGGCTCAATTTAATCATATCAACTTGATCAATATATCCTAAAACTAACTGTACCACCTAACTATTAAAATTGTGTGTCACATGCTGTCCCACATATACGGTATACCATTCAAGATACAAAGGAAAATAAATAGCACAATCAAAAGAATGAACTAAAAAAGTTAAATTGAGGAATACTAAAACTTACTTCTGTATCATCTGCATCATCGATTTTTGAGTGCTTGATTGCCTTCTTTGGTTTATCTGCTCCCAAACCGCGCTTATTTTTCTTAATAAAAGCCTGTACAGGCTCCAGCCTGCCCTGTGTTGAATAAGGAAACCGATCAGATAAGTATATGTGCTTTGGTCTAGGAAAATGGATAAATTTTAAGCATTTAAATATTTAATGCAAATGATAAAGGAATAAGATCCATATTTATAGTCAGAGACACAAGCGATGTATGCTCGGTTATAAGAGAATAAAACTAAACCAATTTAGTATTCAAAATTTATTGAGTTAACATTTCTTCTTATATTCCATTCCATGGAAGACTTAGTAATAGCTTAGTATTAGAAACTTGTATCGAATGTCGATTAAACATTTTGAAAAGATCTGGGCAACGTCCATGACATGATAAAAATAAACACAGAGATAAAATAGATCAAATCATGCTTGTTTGCTCGTTCATTGGTTCAGGTGTCAAAGCTAGTGACACAAGCATAAATGTGTAAACACATGTGCACAAGTCCAACCTCTTTCATTTTCTATTCCTTAATTTTTGCCTTGAACTAATTAAAGGGCGAGGCAGAAGTTCGCAGAACATAGGCAAAAGTAACATTGACAATGAGATGATCTCCATATAGGCTAACGTTCCTTCTCGAGCATTGGTTTCAGAAGGCTCAAACATTATCTAGGAAGTAGGAAGTCCAAACAAAAAGAATAGAGGCACAATGTCCTTGAATCAATCATCTGCATTATAGGAATGATAGGAATCCCCTTTTAGCACTAACCAACAAATTTTTTTCATTTTATTTTATTTTTTAACAAACCTGATACTCGATTCATAGTGAAGAGGCTATTATATTGGTTTTCAATATTAATGGATTTGCAGCTCTGGAAGAAGAAAAAATAGAGAACACATAAAAATCCAATATCCTTCAGAAGGGTAAAGTTTAAATCCTATAAATCATTTTTTTCCACACACCATAGCAAACTTCTATTAATTCCAACAGAAATTAAAAACCCAATATCCTTCAAAAGGGTCAAGTTTAAATCCTATAAATCATCTTTTTCCACACACCATAGAAAACTTCTATTAATTCCAACAGAAATTTAGTAGTTAGACAAAGAATATGTAATTGAAGTCAGAACTAGAAAACCAGCGAGCACCATCAAGATGCCAAATGGTGGCACAACATTCATAAAAGTGATACAAGAAGAGGGGTTTACTATCACCAAAGGTACATACCACTCTATTTGACTGATCACAAACCAGAATGCCTTTATACAAAATATAGCATATCTCACATCTAAGCCGCATATAAATTCACCACAAATTCCAACAAAAATTGTTATCCCAACTTCCAAAATTATCAATCTTTACACTAACACATTATCCCAGCCATCAGGAATACAGAACTGATGACAAATGTATTTCAAAGAACACAGCTACCAACAAGTTAGTCCTAAAGTTTAATCAGAACTCAGAAGGATTCACTAACAATGCTAATAGTTTTCTATATCCTCCTTGATTTCAACATAAAGGGACACACAATTCAGAGAAATCCCTTGTAAGCTAACAATACGTATACCAGAGCATGTAATCAGAAAATATGCTAAATCAAATCCGGAAACCTGTCCAGAAAATAAATAAAAACAAAAGAAAAGAACACCCAAGCAACTCGTCAAATAGTATGTATAAGTAAGAAAAGGCACCTGTTCGGAAACACCAAGGCCAGTCCCTTCTTTCCAACCGTGCTTCTTCAACAGCTGAATAGAACCCAAAATTGATTAAGAAAAAGTACTACAAGTCAAAATCCTAAAAATCCATGCAACAACTGAAACAAATATCCCAAAAATGAAATTAAACTAAGCAATAAGTTGGAAACAGAGCGAAAGGAGACATAATTGAAACCTGAAAACCAATATTCGACGAGTCTATGGGGGTCGAAGCAGAAGAGGCCATATTTGAAGCCGTACGCATACCTAAACCCATAGAGGAACCCTCATCAACCGCCATGTCCGTTACCTAACAATGATTGGAATCACTGCATACAGAAAAATTGGTGGGTCGTGGATTTCCAGGATTTTTATATACGGAATTGTATTAGAAATCAAATTGATTGGCCCAAATAGAAAATTATTGTGCAAGAGAAGAAACTTTGTATCGTTTTGGGAAAAAGAAAGGGTAAGTTCAAGAATGACTTTTTCGATGTTTCGATTCTATATAATTTCATATTAAAAAGAGTTGAAATATTCATTGAAGTTAATTATACCCTTTATAATAAATAAGAAAAATATGATTAAATTCATTATAAATATCACGAGAATATGAACACTTTCGGTTTTATTACCTTGTTTTATCCGCAGTGGCGTTATTCACACCTCTTAGATCCAGGTCTATTTTTCGGAGGTTTTAAATAGATCATGTTAGGTTTTATTAGATAAACTTAACGGTCATATAATTAAAAGACGTTCGATTCTATGTTATCGATTCAAACTAAGGTTTACGGTGAAAATGAAAATAGTCCATTACGACCATATCAGGCTCAACATGCTTCCGTAAAATTAATAAATCCTTAAAATTTATATCTCCTTCGACCAAAAAGACCGGTTGAGATGGCTCGCAACACCACCATCGGAAAATTACTTCCCCGGATCGTTTGACAAACGGCTCCTCACCTGCTCAACCTCACCCTTAGGGAAGATGATTTGCAAGTTATCCGACTCCTTCGATTTTCGGCCAAGACGCTTGGTTCGTTCCTACTCCCGGGCGTATAAGTAATTCTTCAAAGGGATAGATCAATAGTACACTATGAACACATGTTGAACAAACAACCTTTATTTTATTAAGAACTTAAAGAAAATTTTATTACATCGAATCTCCTTTTGGGAGGAGAAAACTTGTTTAGCCTCTTATAAAGGCTATCACACTCTTGTACATAAAATTAGAAAACTAAAATCTAAAATCAAAACAATTTGGAAATCTAAACTCACAACTATGTTTACAAAGAAAAATTTTTATTGTAGAAGACTCGGAAATGTTCGATATCATCGGCCTTTCAAAGAGATCGACATCTATAGAGGTAGAAGACCTCATGTTACGTATTATTTGCCCTCTTAAGTGGATGTCTCTTTCATTCTTGAATTATTGCTCCCACTTGCAAAGATTAGTTGGCATCCAACTCATCTTCACATGGGTTGGGCCTCTTCTTTCATCTAGTATCAAAGTTTTTATGAAAACTTCCAAATCATGTTGACTCGTCCCTTCGTCTTTTAGTAACTTGGATGGCATCTTTCATGGACCCACTTTTCGTCTTTTTGTTAAGTGGGTTATCACCGTCTGAGTCACATGTATCCGCTAACTTTGTTGGGGAATCTATTTTTTTTGGTGGTCCCCGAAATTTTGGATACTTCGTGACTTTTCTTCTCCGTCGCCGGTCTTCTCCGATCGACTTTTGGTCGGAATCCTTTGCCAAATTTCGGTTTCTTCGGTTTTGACATTCGGGACAGACCAAGTTCCCAATGGCCGATGTGAGCCATATTACAATATTTCCGTGAGTTTCTTTACTTCCCGACAGCTTTGTTTTCCCACGAAAAATTTATTTTCTTCTCGAATAGGTCTTATGCAAATCTTGTAGTTTTTCCCTGTCATAGTATTCAATCGGAATGATCCGTTCATTGAATTTTGATAAAACTTGAACGGAAACTTATCTTTTGTCCATCTCGGTGAGACAGGACCCACAATCCCATGCATTTCTTTGTTGTAATCGATCTTCGGTGAAGGCCGCCAATTGTACTTTTTTCCGAATTTGTCTTCTTGATATTTTTGAAGGCTCTTTCATCCGGTCGTCGAAGCTTTAATGTATTGGAAGGCTTCATGTCCACCCTTTCTCGACGGACTCTGTTCTTGCACTTATGAAATACGGCTCCAATGTATCCCCGTTTGTGTCATTATTAGACCAACACTCGTAAACCGCCTCCCGGATCCATTTGGTAATTTTGTGATCTCCTGGAAAGTTGGTGAAGTAGTATGGGATCGAGGCCAAAGCCCCAAACTTGTACCACCTCTTTACTTCTTGAGGGTCGAATTTGGTAACATCCAAACCCTTGGATATTTTCCACAAAAATCGATCTTTGTTCTTTTCCGAGATATCCGCTTGCCTGGTGATCGCCCTCCCGGTTAAATGCGTATTCCCGCGAAGAAGAAACTTTAATCTCGTTAGTATCAACCTTAGAATTGCCTTCATAGCCTAAGATTGATCACTTCGCCCTTACCCCGGACGTCTTTGGGTTGATATGATAACTCGGGATTTGACTCGAGTATCGCTTTTTCCTTGGGCCAACATTTCCGCCATTTAGGACTTGTGCTTAGAGTACTTGAATCCTCTGCATACGAGTTGGGAGCCCTGTGCTCAACGCCTGTTGCTTATTAGCATCCCTGAGGAGTGGCCGCTTGAAATGTCATTCTCGGCTAAGAGTGAGACCGAACACATGCTCGTATACGATCGGTTACTTTGTCCCAATCATTCCTTTGTAATTTCCCGGCCCAAATCGAATGATGACCAGGGTATCAAATTCTCGAGTAGCATTTCCAAATGGTCTCCAAGATGTCTTGAGGCGGTGAGGATGAAATCGAACGATTCAATTCCTCCATCTCTTGTTAGAAAATCTGCGAGAACATTTTCATGAGATTTTATAATGACAATATCATAATCATAATATCGACATTCACTTGCCATCTAAGTATTCTAGCTTTTTTCTGGTTTTGATTCAATTTTGTTTTTCGAAAAGCTTTGACACTTGAATTACCAATTTTTAAGATAAACTTTTTAGCTTGTAGAAATAAAGGCCATTTTTTGAAAGCTTTCTCGATTTGCAAGAAATCTTTCGTTGATATGCCACCGAGTTACTTCACCGTCAGTAAATAGACCGCCGCTATGATATCTGCATGACACTTCTCCGTTTGGTGTGGCTTTTGTAAGAATTGTTGCCCACCAATGATCATCGGCATCGTGTAAAGAACCGTTTCATCTTCATCCTGTGGAATTGCAAGTTTAGGAAGCTTTTTGCAAACTTCTTTAAGGTGATTAATTCCTTCTTGATGTTCATTCTCCCATTTGAATAATGCATCTTTTTTTAAGCAATGAGCTAAACACCTTCATGTAATGTGCTAGATTGTTTATGAACATTCCAAAGAAAATTGACAACTCCAAGAAAACTCAAGTCGCTTTTGTCTTTCAATGTATTTGGAAATCCTTGTATCTTTTCTACAATATGACTTTGTAGGATGATTCCGTTTCATCGATTTTAATTCCAAGGAATTCAATCATGCTTGTTGCAATCATCGCTTCTTCTCCGAAAGCACTAATCCTTCCTTGTGACAAACATCCAAAATATTTCTAAATGTTTGAGATGCTCCTTCATGTTCTTTGATGCGATTAGAATGTCATCGATATATACGAACATGAAACCGAAATAATCCTCAAGAGATTATCCATCTTCCTTTGATATATCCGGGGTGCGTTAGCGAATCCCATAGGCATCACGTTCCAAATATAATGTCCTTGTGGTGTGGAGAAAGTTTGTGAACTTCTTACTTTCTCGCATCCATCTTAATCTGGTAAAATCCATATTTGCAATCGAACTTTGAGAATATCTTGGCACCTTTGATGCGATTAACCACATGTTCTCTCGCTTGGGATATAGTATCCGTAGAACTCCAAAATGTTATTAATCCCCTTGTAATTAATAACAAGTCTTAACTTCCTCTTTTGATTTCTCCATGGTTTTACTAAGAATCCCTTGATCGTTGTATGGAGAAACTCCTGGTAAAATTAACTTAAGGTCAAGATGTTTCTTAAGTATCTTCTCATATCCTCACGATCCTTCGGTTCATAAGGATTGGTTTGAATCTTACGAACTTGTACTCCTTTCCAGGTTTAACTTTTAAGGATGATTTGAGCTCATTCTTGTCCCACCATGCCAAATGATCTTCATTATAATTCCATTGGATCTTCTTCTTGATATCCTCGAGTGATATTTGTTCCTCTAGGGTCACGTCACTCTGCGGACTCTCCATTAGGCTCAACATTAATTCTCGCAATAACATCCGAGTAACTCGTTTCTTCTCCTCGCACTCTAAATGAATACAAGTTATAATCCCAAAGCTTCTTATCCTTTCGAGAACCGAATTGTCTATAGGATAATAAAGCTTCACCAAATTTCCTTCGATCCACAATTTTTGGATTTCGTAGTTTGGCTTTATCACCACGCTTGCTGCGAAAATTAATAGACATTTTTCTGTAAAATGCTTCCCGCAGTCTCTGGACAATGATCTTATGATCACATAATGTTGTGAAAATAAGTCTTCTTGTCTCATTTTCCTGTGTAAATCGCTTGAATGTTTGTAGGAAATTGTTTCCTAGCAACACATCTGCTCCTGTATCATGGAAATAGATTGGTGGCGTCTTCACTTTGTACCATGGGGTACCGCCTGCGCCTCCGATCATGATTTCTGCTTGTTTAATTCCTCTGTTAAGAATAAGAATTCTTTTAGAGAAATCTCTTCCTGCAATAGCTGTAAATATTCTCTAATTTCTTTAGGAAAAACATCCGCTTTGCGGACATATTCCGCACCCGAATCAATATAGGCGGCGAAATACTCGGCCAGATTCACATATAACATTCCAATGGAAATGTATATGGAGAATGGACTAGTGGTCATCCGATTCTCGTATTTTTATCGACCACATGTGAACTCCATTCCTTCTTGTAATCTTTCCCAAGGTTTATGATCCTCGAGAAATTCAATAATTGCTCGGGGATTTTTCCCGCAACTCCCGTGATAGTAAGCTCAATTTCACCTATCTTGAGGATTCTTTGATACTTTCCAACTATTGGTTGTTGGAGATAATATAGAACATCACAAGGAAAATATTAACCTTTTGAGTGATGTCGAATATTACTTCAACTTCTCACCAACCTTCGGACATTTCACTCTCCTGCTTTTTTGAAAATATATGGGATGTGTTGAATCAGATTTTGGTCTCTTTTCTTCCCAACAACTACTCATCATTCTCGTCTGTTGGAAAGACATCCTTCTTGCTCTCAACTTTGAGACTTCGACTTGTGAAGACAGGTTGATCTTGTATTTTCATATCAATCTCCTTGAAAGTTGGAGACTCAATGATTTCTCGGTAGAACCACCCCGCAAAGTCCTCAAATATTCTTGGGACTTCAATGAATTCTTTTCTCAAGAATACTTGAATGATGTGTGTTCGAGAGAGCATATGATATCTTGTATGTTATCGAGTAGGGTATGTTCCTTCTTTCATCAAATCGTCTCTTTTGAAATCTTGATGAAGGGTTAGGACTCTGTTGAAATCTCGATCTCCCAAATTGTATGCAATTATAGGATAAACATTAAATGCCAACTTTCCAAATGCTCCAAGGCATGAATCCTCGAGGTTTGAGATTCGCTTATCAAAGATAATCGAGTTGAGTGGCGAATCTATCCCTTCTTTGAATGTTGCCTTAATAATGACTTATGGCTCGATATGAATCCATGAGAGTGTATTCGCAACTTTTCTTTTAACTCGCTTTTGATCTCCTGTATTTCTCTGTAAGGGACCAACTGCATCTCGATCGTTCCTGGTAAACTTAATCGGAATTGCAAATTATCCTATTGTTATCCTGTGATAATTTGGTGTTTTCTATTACGAAAACCAATCTTATCCAAAGTCTTTTCCATCGCTCCGATTGTAAATCCATCATAGATTTGAAGCTTTGGATCTTCCTTCATAATTCTCATAAAGAGTCTTATGAGACACCGTAGTGTGAGAGAGGAATCCCATATCCTCCATGACCGTCTGTTGAAGAATTTCTTCTTCACTCGATTCTCAATCGATTCACTTCCATTATCGTAATAGATCTCTTCTTCATAGATGCTTTCATCCGAGGGAATATCCTCAAATTGATACACATGTATTAAATCCACGATAATAGATGACTTCTCCGATTTATGGGGTAGCTTCAACCGGTATCTAACTCCTCGTTTTTTATGTTATGCCCATCCGCTTGAGATATGCCCTCTTGCTCCGCATGTCCAACAATTACAATCTTTGAAACTTTCATTAGCTCTGGTGTGAGCATGCCCGAAAGTTCTTCTTCCGGATTTCTCTTTGGTATTGGTGGATTTGAACCGAAGATGAGGCTCTACTTCTTGCTTGGTCTTTGGTCTTTGCCCCGATTTGTATCTTCGGGCTTTTTGTTTTGACCAGAACCTTCTGGTCTCCATGAAGACTGTTTTTTCTTTATTGCTTCCTCGGCGGTATGGATGGCTTCTCTCCCTCTTCTTCTTATGCCGCTTGGTTGACCTCCCACAACGGGATATATCATAATCAATGCAACATGTAGAGGAACCGTTTTATTAATTCCTCGTAATCTCTTGTAATTCCCAGATAGTCTTACTTGGTAGCACCATTCGTGATAACTCGGCCTTCAAGAAAAACATTCTTCTAGCCACGGTATCTAAATCCGCATCCTTATATTCCCTGATAAGCATATCTCTCCAGGGGACTTGGAATCTTCGCAAAGAATAGTTTTTTGTGAAGCTTCTTTGTCTCCAATCTTGGACTTCCACCTATTTCGGTGAATAACTTGATATATTCGTCGATATGACAAATATCATGTAACTCGAGGTCAGAGAGGCTTGTTTATATCTTTTTCTTTTTTTTTCCTCTAATCCTTCAAAGTAACGTGCCGATAAAATGGATTTTGAATAATTTGGCCATATCATCGACAATTCCTTTAAGTGATTCTCCTATTGTGACCGCTTTTCATACTTGCTTTGGTCATATCCCATGCAATTCTTACGGATCCCTCCGCACTCATTTCAAGGAGTAAAATGAAGGAATCTTTCGTAAGATCGAGGGTTCCGCCGCAATCCTCATCGTTGATGCCCACTCATCAATGAGAACTTCTCGATTTCTAAAATCGGGATATCCAGTTTAACATCAACCCATATGGATGTATCGGGTTGAGATGTGATCTTCCATAAGGCGTCCTAATAAACATTTGGCCTTCTAGAAGGTTGTCGAGTTCCAGCAAGAGGTGGTCGAGCTCCTGTTCTGAAAGTGTTTCACTTCGATGTGAACCGCAAAGAACAATCAAGCTAGATATACGACCCAACAACAATATGTTGTTAACCCAAGATCTTCACTAGTTCGGTTAAAGATTGGTGGAAACCTCGACCGTTGCTTAGCAAAGCAAGAACCTCGGTATGCATAGACGCACAAACAAATGCGGAAGTTTGTTTGATAAGTCGAATTAAACAAGATGAATAATCTTGAAGCTCTTGAAAAACCCAAAGGGTTGGAGAGAAAATCTCAATTCAATATTCAATATCAAAGATGTTTTTGAAAAATAAACAAGTGTTTGCCTTATATAGGCGACTCAAAACAAACCCTAAACCAAAACAAACCCTAAACCAACTAGAAAACAACTTAAAAAATGAAAAAGGAAATAAAAACTGGTTAAAACTCAAAACGCGCCCTCGACATGGCGAAATGTCGTGGGACACGGCCAGGCCGTGTTCCTGCTTGTATTCGGAAGCCAAAATCGAGTTCTTTGCAAAGCACGACCGTGCTTGTCAACACGGCCAGGCCTTGTTGGCCTCTGTTTCGTCCGTCGAGTCCGAATTATCTCCTGGGGTCTTCATGAACGTTGTAGCCCTTTCTCTTATCTTTCCATATCATCTTGAATCACCTCAATATCAATTTTGTAGAGAAAGTTATGGCATAAATACTAAACCCTGCCAAATCTTTGAAAATCGCGTTGACGCGCTTGGACGTTTTTGAACGCAATCTCTTGTTCTTCGATCGTAAATGCTTCCTTTCGACCCATGACTAACTAACATGACTCTAAACTCAATATACTTGGCCTCTAACGTCAACTTGGCCACTCAAATGACTCAAAATAACGAAAATAAACACCTAATCTATGATAAACAAATACAAGAACTCAAGAACTCAATTACATAGTCTTCAAGAACTCGAGATAACTTGCATTTGGTGTTGCCCGGATCCTTCGTGACTGGATTCTCATCATTCCCCTCCTCTTGAAAGGGATTCGTCCTCGAATCCAAACGTTGGACCCCAAAGATTGAACAATTATATCAATCCACCCGGATCAAATGTGAAACGGCATGCACATTCATCCGGTTGCCCAAATCCCTGCACATGAGAAACAATAGAACTAGGCAAAATATTATCAAATATGTTAGCATTCAAAAACTCTCGCCTAATGTCTCTCATTTTAATCATAAGCACAAATTTTCTCTCTTGTTTTACCTCATTGGCCTTTCCCCCCATATTTTTGGCCCACTCAAATTTTGTGCTCTCTTTTTTCTTGGCCATCTCTCGAATCTCACAACTACCCTTGGCCAAACTCTCAAGCTCTCTATTTTTATTTTCACTCAAGCTCTCATTTTTCTCGGCTTTTATTTCTTTCTTTTGCTCACTTGCCGAACACTCTTTTTCTTTTGACTCACAAACTCTCATCCTCACATGATTATCATAAATTTCTGCAGGCGTAAGAGATGAAAGTATGAACTTTCTCCGCTCATGCTCAAAAGTATAGCAATTAGTATATCCATCATGCACAACTCTCCTATCAAACTGCCATGGCCTACCCATGCCCGCATTGGCCCTACATCACACAATATTTCATCCTTATAACCCTCAATCTGAAAAGATACTAACACTCTTTTATTAACTCGTACCTCACCACAATCATTGAACCATTGTAGTGTATACGGCTCTGGATGTTCAAGTGTAGGAATCTCCAACTTCTCCACCAATTTCGCACTAGCCACGTTTGTACAACTACCTCCATCAATGATCATACTACACACTTTATCCTTAACTAAGCATCTAGTGTGGAAAATATTTTCTCGCATTTGCTCATGATTAATTAATTTTGGTTGCATATTCAAAACTCTACGTGACACTAGTGATAACACATCGCCCTTCACCTACTTAACTACCTCTAGACCCTCCTCCACTCGGATTATCATGATCATCCTCACTTTTGGACTCTACATCACCATTAGCCTGAATCACCATCACTCTTCTATTCGGACATTCACTAGTTCTATGACCCTCCCCGACATTTAAAACACTCAATGTCCCTAGTGCGTGAAGTAGAAGGATCAAATTTACCCGATGGTTTTGCCTTGTCCAAGTCCGTCTTACTCTCCACAACTTTGGGTTGTTGTGAAAAACGCGCATCCATCGTAGGAGTATTCAAACCCCAAGATCTTGGTGCTAGTGTTGGGATTTTGCCGTGTAAAACCCCTCCTCTTGAGCCGTTGCTCAACTTTCACCGCCATGTGTACCATATCCTCGAGATCGACACGGTGGTGGTGTGGTGTCGACGACATCCGCTATAGAAGTATTCAAACCCACAATAAACCCGGCCATAGTCACCTCCCGATCCTCATCGATATTGGCCTCGCCATTAGCATCTACATCTCCTTGTGATAATCCTCTACACTCTTCGACCCCCGAGTCAATCTTTGTAATCTCGATAGACGCTCCTATAATAGTGGTTTGGTACAAATCGACGCCGCATCGACTCCTCATCTCCTCCCATGTGGAAACGGGCCACTTGTCGCCTCCTCCTTGAGACCATTAATTGATCCCACCACACACTTGAATATTTCGAGAACTCCGCTTGATGCCAATTTTACCTTTTTCAATTCAGAATAATTTTGGCAGTTGAACACATTCTCGATTTTCCTTTCCCAATCCAAATAGGCGTCCGGATCACTTTTCCCTTGGAACGAGGGGATTTGCATTTTGATTTTACTCAAAGTGCTATCCTTATGTCCCGATCACCGCTATCTCCGCGCCGACTCTACTGGATTATAATTTTGCTCCCTTTCGGAATCAAAATCATCAATCTCGTCTACCCACTCCTCTAACTCGAACTTCCTCGGCCTCCGCGCCCTAGTAGCAGGTTCCTCTATTTTCGGCGCCTCCCTGGGATTCCCGTATGTTTCGATCATTATTTTTTTCATGAGGCTTGCAAGTGCCTCCATATCAAGCTTCTCCAATGGTTGTCGGTTTTCGTCTGTCATGCTTAAATCACTCACCTCACGTGTATACGCTCGTGTATCACTCAACTCACAATCCCCAAGTACCCGCACTTGTCACGATTATAAACCAATCAGACAGTCGCAAGTACGCCTCAACACACCAAGAAAATTACCAAACCAATCAACGGATCGTAAAAGATGAAATTGAAGACTACGGCTTAAGTTTTCGAATTTTCTAGAATTTTTTTTTGCACGCGTTTAGATTCTTTACCCGCCGATTTTTTTTTGTGCGATTCGAACTTTTTTTTATGTACCCTTCAAGAACTAGGGTTTATGAGAAATTCTGAAAATAGCAAAATTAAAGAACAAGGATAGACTTAACCTTGTTAGATGGCTCGATACCAATCGATGTGAACCGCAAAGAACAATCACAAGATACGACCCAACAACAATATGTTGTTAACCCAAGATCTTCACTAGTTCGGTTAAAGATTGGTGGAAACCTCGACTGTTGCTTAGCAAAGCAAGAACCTCGGTATGCGTAGACGCCACAAACAAATGTGGAAGTTTGTTTGATAAGGCGAGAATTCGCAACAAGATGAATAATCTTGAAGCTCTTCAAAAACCCAAAGGGTTGGAGAGAAAATCTCAATTCAATATTAAATATCAAAGATGTTTTTGAAAAATAAACAAGTGTTTGCCTTATATAGGCGACTCAAAACAAACCCTAAACCAAAATAAACCCTAAACCAACTAGAAAACAACTTAAAAATCGAAAAAGGAAATAAAAACTGGTTAAAACTAAAAACGCGCCCTCGACATGGCAATGTCGTGGACACGCCAGGCCGTGTTCCTGCTTTGTATTCGGGAGCCAAAAATCGTGTTTGCAGAGCACGACCGTGCTTGTCAACACGGCCAGGCCTTGTTGGCCTTTGTTTCGTCCGTTCGAGTCCGAATTAGCTCCTGGGGTCTTCATGAACGTTGTAGCCCTTTCTCTTAGCTTTCCATATCATCTTGAATCACCTCAATATCAATTTTGTAGACAACGTTATGGCGAAAATACTAAACCTGCCAAAGGATCTTGAAAACCTGACGCGCTGCTTGGACATTTTTGAACGCACTCTTGTTCTTCGATCGTAAATGCTTCCTTTCGACCCATGACTAACTAACATGACTCTAAACTCAATATACTTGGCCTCTAACGTCAACTTGGCCACTCAAATGACTCAAAATAACGAAAATAAACACTTAATCTATGATAAACAAATACAAGAACTCAAGAACACAATTACATAGTCTTCAAGAACTCGAGATAACTTGCATTTGGTGTTGCTCGGATCCTTCGCGGATCGATTATCATCACTTCCCCGTAGTGAAATCTCCAAAGTGTGATGCATTCTCTCTCCTGGGTTCCATGATTTGAACCCGCACTTTCTCGCGACGTTGGGATTTCTTGGTGGTGGTGGTGGTGGAATTAGTCGACCTAGTGGGTCATAGGTAACCAAAGTCGTTCCATCTCATGTGTTCATCTTTAAATCTACAATACCTACCCCGCGAAGGATTCCGCCAGGTCGTGTAGATCTTTAAGATTTATCTTCTCCATATCCATCACTTTTACTTTGTGACGATTTTCCTTTGACGATAGCAATAAGCTTTTCATCGCCTCTGTTATTTTCCGTACCACTTCGGTTGGTTTCCCCTTTTGGTGTAAATAGGGACTGTTCCAAAATCGATCGCTTCTTTTCTCCTAAGAACTCGATCTCCTCCGGGTTCTTGACTCGTTTAAATATCATGAAGGATTTCAAGAGTTTCTTCGATATTTTACCATCGTCTCCATCCAGTTCGATCTCGATGAACTTGTATCGTATATGAATATGGCGGTTGCCATAATTCTCGCACCGTCTTTTGACTTCCTAATATCTTTTGAGATCTTAGATGTGTCCGAAAGTATCTCATTCCATTCTCGTATTCCATCGGAATCATGATTCGATAGGCATTCTCATGGATCGCTTGGCGATTCATCGGATCGACATATATTATCTGGTTTCTTGTTAAGAAACTCACGCTTTCTTTTGGCGTTGTCTCGAGGTTTCTATCGCCCCCTGCATTTTCCTTTTCATCATATTGGTTTTGCCAATATGTTATCTTGTCTTGGTGATCTTGTGCGTACATCGTCAAACTTTGACGATAAATCCTGTAAGGTGTACATCTTGGACAATTGTCCGGATCCATGTTCTCGAGTAATTTCTCCTCACCAATTGTTAATTACATAAATATAATAAATTTAACTAAAAGTTCTTAATAAACCTAGCTCGATACCAATTTTACGGCCCCTAAAACCTTCAAAAACCATTAGTTTTCCTTCAATTCAATATAAGGGGTATTTTGGGGTTAAAACAAATAAAAGGGCTATTTTTGAACATTTTGAATAAGTAAGGCTAATGTTGTACATGTGCTTTAAAATTGGGCCATTTCTAATCTTTTCCCAAAAAGAAAGAGGAATCTGGGAGAAAGTGTTGGCGGAAGAATAACCAAATCGCATAATTACAATTGAACCTCCAAATTATGAGAAAATTAGACATTCTCCCCTTTTTTATTAAATATTTATGAGAAAATTAGACATTCTCCCTTTATAATTATTCCATTGTTATTAATAATTACTTAATAACATCTTAGAATTCTCTGATATTATATTCCAAGCGAGAGAACATCCGGTCAATCGCATTAAATGCGCCATGATATTCTTGAAGTTCGATTGCAAATTTGGATTCTACCTACGGTTGTAAACGAACCGAGCCCCAATGAACGAGGGTTGTTCGTGTTAGTTCGTTTATTTTAAAAGTTTGTTTGAGTTCGTTTGTTTAATAATCGAACATATTCACGAACGTTCTGACGGTTCACGAACATTCTCATTAATTGTTCATGAACAACTATATGAACATGTGTGTAAATAAGTTAACTACACCTTGTTCATAAACACTAACTCAAAATAAACGAACATTATGATGATTGCAAATGTAAATAGGTTGTAATATTAAACTAAAAGAAACTTATTTTTCATAATAAAGTAATGAATCTTAAGCGAAATGTATAATTAATAATTAAAAAAATAATAAACAAACATCAAACGAACACTAAATGAACATGTTCGTGAATCAGTTCATGAACATCAATGAAGGAATTTCTTATTCATTTATGTTCATGAAGCTTATTAAACGAACATAAATGAAGCTAACCGAGCTCGTTCATGAGCCGTTTGTTTTAAAGCTCGTTCGTTTACAACCCTAAATTTCTACCAGATCAAAATGGATGAAAAAGAAAGAATTTCATAACTTTTTCCACACCACAAAAACACTATATCCGCAGCGGGCGTAATGCCTATGGGATTAGCCAACGCACCCCAGGATATATCAAAGAAATATGAATAATTTTTTTAAAGATTATTTTAGTTTCATGCTCGTTTACATCGATGACATTCTTAGTGCATGGAAGAACATAAAGGAGCATCTCAAATATTTGAAAAAAATTTAGATACTTGTCACAAAAAAGAATTAGTGCTTTGAAAAGGAAAAAAAAGGCGTTGATTGCTACAAGACAATGAATTCCTTGGAATTGGCATCGACGAATCTTGAATTATCATACAAAGCCACATCGTGGAAAAATATATGGATTTACAAACATCCTCAAAGACAATAAACTACTTTAAAGTTTATCGGAGTTGTTAATTTTATTGTAATGTTCATAAACAATTTGGCACATTACGAGAAGATGTTTAGCCCGTTACTAAAAGAAATGCAATATTCAAATGAGAAGATGAACATCAAGAATGGATAAAATAGTTTAAAGAAGTTTGCAAAAAGCTTCCAAAACTTACAATTCCACAAGACGATGATGAACTGTTCGTATAAAAATGTCGTGATAATTGGTGGGCAACAGTTCATACTAAAGCCACACCAATTAATGAAGTGTCATGTCGATCTTTGTAGCGTTTTCTTTTTTAGAAAGCAAGGCGAACAAATGTAATATTAACGAAAATGAGTTCTTTGCAATCGAGAAAAGGCGTTTAAGAAATGGTCTCTATTTTACTCGCTAAAAAGTTCACATTCAAAATTGATAATTCAAGTGTCAAAATTTATCCGAAAAATAAAATTGAATCCAAACTAGAAAAAGCTAGATTACGAGGTGGCAAGTTGATTGTCAATATTATGATTATGATATTGTCTTTATAAAATCTCGTGAAAATTATCTTGCGGATTTCCCAACACGAGATGGAATGATGTGTAGTGACAAGGTCCTCGAACAATTAAGGCGTCTCCGGGTATAAGAGAGCCTAGAACGAGATTTTGAGACGTTATGTTTCAATGCGTAAATCGTTGGACAACCCCAAAAGGATGATTAAAAATCTATTTCTAGTCAAATACGAGCATGCAAACAAGCTCAAGGATAATTGTTCTTAGCACCGCAAGAGCCTTACCTCCTGGCTACATCTCCCATGGTGCAAAGAAGGAGATTAGAGTACGAGACTCTAACCCGGATGTTATGGATTCATATACCATAATCACAAGTATTGAAAATGATGTATTCCTTGAGGATGTACAAACTATAACAAATGTTGAAACTCCTGTCGCAACCCGAGTCTTCAAGTCAACCCATCACCTCTGGGATCAAAGAGAAAGAGTTGAATCTTAGGCCGCAGATCGACGAATCTAAGGTTCAAATTGACGAAATAAATATTTCTCCTATGCAAGTTTACCAACATCAATGAGATAAATTAGTTACAAGAATATGTATTAGCACAGAAAAAACAATGGTTGATAACTCTAGAAAACATCCAAGAGTTTGGATGAAGCAAGGAAGTCGTCCCATGAAGTACAAGAATAGTATACTTTCGCAACTTTAGCATCAATATATACTATCACACCAGGACCAAAAATTTCTAAGTTACCAAATGGATCCATCGTAAGCGGTTTATGAGACTTGGACCAATAATCAACATTTGGCCAAATGAGATATTCTGAGTTATATTTCATTAGTGCAGTCCGGAACCAATAAAGAAATGTTTCAATTAAGCCTTTCATTTTATCAAACTTATAAGACGGGATGAAAATTCCCTAAAATATACTAAGGCAACTTCACCGTAAGAAGCACCATTACTAATAGGAGCAAGATTATAAGATGAAGCTTCTACACGACGAGCAAGGGACTTAGGGTTTTTCTCATAGAAATGGACAAAGTGAAGTATCAATTCAAATTTTTTTCAAAATTCATCAAATGGATCTTTTATCCTAAATTCTATGAAAATATTTGCTACGAGATTTGCGAAGAGCTTTTCGAAACAAAGAGAATAACTCTCTCGAAAAATAAAATTCCACCAAGCAAAGAAACTTACCAAAAACTATATAATATGGCGCATGTTGATCGATGGATAGACCAGGATCTGTCTAGCAGATGCCCACAATAGAAAAAAACCGAGTTTGATAAAGGTTCCCAACCCAAACCCGACCTACAGAACACACATCTAAAAAAAGACAAAGGTGCGGCTCATGCGCCATGTTTTCCTCGGGAACCAAGCAAAACCAAGTTTTTTAAAGATTCCCCGATACAACAACAACGACAACAACAAACTTAGCCTTAATCCCACTATGTGGGGTCGGCTATACGGATCATATCGCACCATCGTTTACGGTCATAAGCCATATTTTTATTTATTTCTAGGTATAACATGTCTTGTTTAATAGCTTCTTTCCAAGTCTTTTTAGGCTACCTCTCTGCCTCTTTTGATTTGTGTGAGTGATGTTAGATAAATGTTTTTATCATGATTTTGATGATTTTGTTCAAATGAGTTTTTATACCAAAACAATGTCCCTAAATGTTGTCCCAACACTTCCGATCGATCTAAAATGTTTTTACTATTTTTGGGAGTATTTCTTGAAGTTAATATTCGATTTAAAATTGGACAACACTTTTGTTTCAGCTCGACCGGTCGCCCTATAGGGCAACCCGTACTGAGTTGAGTTTTGAAACAGAAAATGGGACGTAAGAAAAAAAAAGAAGCGGCGGCCGGTCGACCAGGTGGGCGGCGGTGTGGTCGGCCGACGGCCGGCCGTGACGGCGACAATTGCACTGCAAGTTGGATTTTTGTTCCGGAACACTTCTTTTAAAAAACGCAAGGGCGGCAACCGCACAATGCGACTAAGGCGGCCGGCCGCACTTTCGACCGGTCCCCTGTGTAAAAATTCGCAGAATTCAATTTCAATCTTATCTCTGCAAGGCGACGGTCGAACCCCATGTTTGACAAAGAAACTATCCGCTTGCATTTTCGATGACTTTTCCCTATTTTGTGGGATTGATTTCTAACAGCTATATTGATGATTTTAAATGGTTTCTTTTGCGCAAATCACTCCCCCGAGGAGCCAATGTCCGGAAATCAAAGCCAAGACCTCTCCTATAAATAGAGGCTTCATTCAAGCAACAAGATACAACACTCTATACAAGCAAAGAGCAAACAAAGCAAACACTTTCATATATCTTGTTGTATTAGCCTTAGCACTTTCACTTGCACAAATTTGAGGTCTAGGCTTTCAATTCTTGATTACACTTGTACTCATATTGTATCAATCATTATTGAGTTGTAATCTTGATTTTGGTCATCATTCAACACAAGACATCCTTGTGAGTATTCTTGTGGTAAGAATACACTTGGATGATCTAGGTGATAGGTGTTTGAAGGTTGTGGTAATCTTCAAAGGTGTTGTAAGAGGGTTGGGTAATCCTCAAGGTGGTGTAAGAGGATTGTGGTAATCCTCAAAGTGGTGAAAGAGGGTTGTGGTAATCCTCAAGTGGTGAAAGAGGGTTGTGGTAATCCTCAAGTGTTGTATTAATTTTTGGTAAATTAATAAAATTTTATTTTCTTTTTGAAATCCATCCCTGAGATCTTGGGGTGGTAGAGGATTAGGCCCTAGGTGGGTTGAACCTCTTTAAATCAACGAGTGTTGTTTCTTTTCCGCTTTTACATTTTAGTTATTCACTCGTTGTTTCGAAAAAGAGGGTGATTTGCGAAAATTCGGCATAATCTATTCACCCCCTCTAGATTATTGTAGCCACTTGGACTTACAAGTGGTATCGAGCCAAACTATTTGGCTAGCTCGTTCCGAGTAAAGAGGAAAGATCCATGGTTACAAATGATGCTCATCTCACCACCGGCGCCTCTACCAATAAGCCACCACTATTCGACGCCAACAACTACGCATTTTGGAAAGACCGTATGGAGTGCTTCCTACAAGGTGCGGGTTCGACATTTGGAATGTGGTCATTGAAGGAGTTGATCAACCAACAAAGAAATCGGAGGATGGCACCTTGGCTCCTAAACCTTTCAAGGAATTTGATGAAAATGACAAGAAGGCTTTTTCTCTAAACGGTAAGGCCTTAAATATTTTGCATTGTTCTCTTACCGCCACCGAGTACAATCGCATAAGAGGCATAAGGTCGGCACATGAGGTTTGGGAAAAATTGGAGACAATCTATGAAGGGACTAAGAAAGTCAAGCAAGCAAGAAAGACCATGCTTGTTAAAGACTTTGAAAACTTTAACATGTATGATGGCGAAAGCATCTCAAAATGGTGGAAAGGCTTGACAATATTGTCAACCCTCTTGTGGCCCTCGGCAAAGTCATCTCCGAAGAAGACAAGGTGACCAAGGTACTATATGCACTTCCCGGCTCATGGTCCGAAAAAGTAACGGCAATCACGGAGGCACAAAATCTTGAGACACTCAAGTTTGATGAGCTTATTGGAAACCTACTCATCTATGAAGTCTATCTCGAGGAGAGGAAAAATTCCAAACCATCCACAAATCAATCGGGTATGCAAATTATTCCTAAAGGTCTTGCTTCTTCTTCTAATAATGCATACTATGATAATGATGATGATGATGAGGAGACGGCCGCACTTGTTCGAAAATTTGCAAAATTTGTGAATAAAAATAAAGCAAGAAAACCAAGAGATAATGCTTGCTTTAAATGCGGAAAACCCGGCACTTCATTGCCGATTGCCCAAAGCTCGATGAAGAGGAGCAAAAGAAAAGGAAGCCTTTCACAAAAAAAAGGCTCTAAATGCGGAAGTCAAAACATGGGATGAACTACTCGAAACAACCGATGAGGAAGGAGAAACCGAACACGGTCTCATGGCTATAGACGATGAAAACAATGAGGTACACTCAAATTCTTCTACTTCCTCCATAGTTGATGACTTGCAATGTGATTTTGATGAATTGCAAATTGAGTTTCAAAATTTAATCGTTAAATACAAAAATTTGAAAAAGGAGCATAAGGAGATTAAGGTTGAAAAGGAAAAATTATTTACCTCTTATGAATCCTTAGACAAAGCTCATGCTCTTACTCTTACTAGAATTCATTCTCTTGAAACCGAAAAGGAATCGCTCACAAAAGATATTGAATGTTTGAAAAATGACGTGCATCGTTTCAACATAAGTACGGATAAAGTCACAAAAATTTTAGATGCACAAAGAGGTGAGCATTCAAAACAAGGACTTGGTTACAAACCATTTCAAAAAGTCTTTAAGAAAAATAACCAAGGTCCGACTTTCATACGTGCTAGTAGCTCTCATACTCCTACTTGTTTTTATTGTGGCAAAATTGGACATTATGCTAATAATTGCAAATTGAGAAATAGCTCTAGTTATATTTGGAGACCCAAAGGTCTCAAAACTAACCCCATGGACCCCAAAATTATAGGGTGCCTAAAAAATGCTTTTGTAGGTAATAGGGGCTATAACAACCATGGAGGATTCGAAATGGCTCGTGGACAGCGGATGTTCACGCCATATGACCGGGAGGAGAGAGTTTTTACCAACATCAAGCTCCAAGAAGAGGGTATGGTCATGTTCGGCAATGGCAAAGGAAAAATTCTTGGAAATGGAGAAATTGGTAACTCTTCTTTCTCTCTTTGTAATGTTCTTTTAGTAGAAGGGCTTAAGTTTAATTTGATAAGTGTTAGCCAACTTTGTGATTCAAATTATGATGTTTCTTTTAATAAAGAAAAATGCCTTATTCTTAAAAATGGTAATATTATTTGTGAAGCAAATAGAAAAGGCAATCTTTACAAAATTTGTACTAGTGATTTGGTTAGTCAAAATGTTTCTTGTCTTGTCGCCAATAATGATTTAACGAGTTTATGGCATAGGCGACTCGGACATGTTGGATACAAGAATTTGAAAAATATTTACAAAAACCAACATGTAAAAGGACTACCCAAATTGAATTTTGAAAATCTTGGCTTATGTGACACTTGTCAAAAAGAACAAATTAATTAAGAGTAGTTTTAAGCCCAAAAATGAAATTTCCACTACCAAACCCCTACAATTGCTTCACCTTGATTTGTATGGGGATATTGGTACGGCTAGTCTAAGTGGAAAACATTACACTTTCGTTATTGTCGATGATTTTTCTAGATACACTTGGGCTCTTTTTCTTGCAAATAAAAGCGATCCGTTAATGAGTTTGTTAAGTTGTGTAGACGCATTGAGAATGAAAAGGAAGATACTATTAAAACTATTCAAGTGATCGAGGCGGAGAATTTGACGGTGAGTTTAGAATCTTTTATGAAACCAAGGGATATACACACAATTTTTCGGCTCCAAGGACACCTCAACAAAATGGTGTAGCCGAAAGGAAGAATCGGACGCTACAAGAAATGAGTCGGTCCATGCTCAATGAATTTTCTCTTCCAAAATATTTTTGGGCCAAGCCGTAAGTACCGCTTGCTATGTCATTAATCGAGTTTATATTCGTCCTAAAATGAATAAAACTCCATATGAGCTTTGGAAAGGAAGAACTCCAAATATTAGTTATTTCAAAATATTTGGATGTAAGTGCTTTATTTTGAATACTAAGGATCAATTGGACAAACTTGATCCTAAGGCCGATGAAGGAATATTTATGGGGTATTCAACCAAGAGCAAATCATATCGGGTTTACAACAAGACTAGCATGGTTGTTGAAGAATCTATTCATGTCAAATTTAATGAAGCCTCGGGTGTTGAAAGAATACCCAATGACGATAGGGATGAAGAGGATATTGTTGAACCTATTGTTCAAAGTGATGCTCATAATGATAAACCTTCTATTTCATATGATCAACCTTCAAGTTCAAATGTTCCTCAAGAAGATAGGGGTGATACTTGAATCTTCCCGTAGCATTGAAATTTAAGGAGATCACCCAAAAGATCTTATTATTGGTGATCCCCGATAAAGTAATGACTCGAAGGAATTTTGCCGAGAAAGCTCTTATATCTCAAAAAGAGCCTAAAAATGCTAAGGAAGCTATTGAGGATGAAGATTGATTTTTGGAAATGCAAGAGGAGTTGAATCAATTTGAAAGAAATGATGTATGGGAATTAGTACCTTGTCCTCCATCTCAAACAATTATTGGTACAAAATGGGTATTCCTAACAAACTTGATGATCAAGGCAACATTGTTCGAAATAAGGCAAGGTTAGTAGCTCAAGGGTATTGTCAAGAAGAAGGTATTGACTATGATGAAACTTTTGCACCCGTAGACGTTTAGAAGCTATTCGTATTTTACTTGCCTATTCTTGTTTTAAAAATTTCAAACTTTACCAAATGGATGTTAAATCCGCTTTCTTAAATGGTATTATTCAAGAAGAAGTCTATGTAAAACAACCTCCGGGGTTTGAAAATTTTTCTAGGCCTAATGATGTTTATAAACTTAAAAAGGCCTTGTATGGTTTAAAACAAGCACCCCGTGCATGGTATGATAGACTTAGCTCTTTTCTTTTGTAAAATGATTTTACAAGAGGTAAAGTTGATACTACACTCTTTGTTTTTGAAAAAGGGCAAGATTGTTTACTTGTGCAAATTTATGTTGATGATATTATCTTTGGTGCTACTAATGAATCTTTGTGCAAGAAATTCTCCAAGTTAATGCAAGTGAATTCGAGATGAGTATGATGGGGGAGCTAAACTTCTTCCTGGACTTCAAATTAAGCAATGCCAAGAAGGTATTTATATTTTGCAATCAAAGTATACAAAAGAACTTTTGAAGAAGTTCGGCATTGAAGAAGGAAGAACCGCTCGACTCTATGGCAACCAATGTCAAAATTGACAAAGATGAAAAAGCGCAAGACGGTTGATGAATCCAAGTATCGAGGTATGATTGGTAGTTTACTTTATTTAACCGCTAGTAGACCGGACATTCTTCATGCCGTATGCCTATGTGCTCGTTTTCAAAGCAATCCAAAAGAATCTCATATGAGTGCCGTTAAACGGATTTTTCGATATTTGAAAGGCACTATTCAATATGGTTTATTTTATCCAAAGAATGAAAAATTTTCTCTTAAAGGTTATAGTGATTCGGACTATGCGGGTAATATTGATGATCGGAAAAGTACTTCCTGATCATGTCAATTTTTAGGTGATTGCCTAGTTTCTTGGTTTTCAAAGAAGCAAAAATCGTGTTTCTCTTTCAACGGCCGGCCGAATATATTTCCGCCGCATTTTGTTGTACTCAACTTCTTTGGATGAAACAAACCTTAGCGGATTACAAATGCTCTTTTGAAAACGTACCTATCTTTTGTGATAATATATCCGCTATAAATATTGCTCAAAACCCGGTTCATCATAACCGTACTAAACATATTGAGATTCGACATCATTTTCTAAGGGATTGTGTTTCAAAACGAAAAATTGAGATATCGTTTGTACCATCTCAAGATCAATTAGCGGACATTTTTACAAAACCGCTAACTTCCGAGACTTTTAAGCGTCAATACGAGCTCGGTTATGCATAATGCATATTGAATGAGGTCTACGTTTGCATTTTGCATGTTTTTAAAACTTAGGGGCGAAAAATCGGACTTTTGGTTGAAAATTCGGATTTTGAAAAATTTGACAATCAGTGGGTGAAGAGGTTGAGGGCAACCGTCGCCCTCAACGTCGACCGGCCGCCCTCAACCACGACCGGCCGCCCTAGGCTATTTTTTAGTTTAAGTTCGCTTCTGTCTTGACATTTGACATTTCATTTCTTTTGCCATTTTTCGTCCCCTTGCCAAATGCACACTATTGTCACTCAAAATTGATTTTCATGCATTCCATTCATATCTTGGACCTTATATAGCATGTTTATCATCAACATTGCTCATCTTTTCCGATCAAATGGTAAGAATTTTCCTTACTTTGCTCAATTGGGTTGAACCTCGAGTTTATGGCTTTCTTGTATATTTCTTGATAATTTTTTGCTTATGATCTTGTTGAGATTAGTTATTATGTTGTATTATATGATGTTTGATGTGGATTGGTGATGAATTTTTTGGCTTGGATCATTTACAAGGGCTATATACAACTCTTTTTATTTTTCACGCCCACAATGTGTTCGATGAAATGTTTCTATGAAAATTTCAACTTCTACATGATTCTCTCGCTTCCAAAAGTCTTCTACACTCATTGAGATCATGTTTTGGGAAATAAAACGAGCGTATGAACTCTTCATGATACATTTCTCCCATTTTCCTTGGTTTTTAAGCCTAAATTGCTCAATGGTTGATAAACCATTTCTTTGGCGCACTTTGATATCTTATGATGTTTCTATCATCCTAACATTCTTTTGATGATTCCAAAGGGAGAAACAGAAATTGGCTCGTTAGCTCAAAGAAGCTAATAAAAGCTCATGATAGAAGCTACAAGCTATGGCTTATTAAGGCCATAAGTTGTGAAGAAAACTCACCCAATGATTGTTTTATGAACTTGTTTGCATGGATAATTAGTATTTGTGACAGGGGGAGCTTCTAAGCTCATGGAGTTGTTGTTTATTTTGTAAAAGCTTGTGGTTCTAGCTTATGCAATATTCCTTCTTAATGTGCTTGTTGATAGGGGGAGCTTTTGAAAAATATTTTTAAACGGATAGTTTACTCATAAACCGGAAAATTATTTTGTTTTTCGAAATTGTCCTCTTGAAAATTGTTTTGGTTTGTAATCATCAAAAAGGGGGAGTTTGTTAGATAAATGTTTTTATCATGATTTTGATGATTTTGTTCAAATGAGTTTTTATACCAAAACAATGTCCCTAAATGTTGTCCCAACACTTCCGATCGATCTAAAATATTTTTACTATTTTTGGGAGTATTTCTTGAAGTTAATATTCGATTTAAAATTGGACAACACTTTTGTTTCAGCTCGACCCCGGCCGCCCTATAGGGCAACCCGTACTGAGTTGAGTTTTGAAACAGAAAATGGGGCGTAAGAAAAAAAAGAGCGAGCGGCCGTCGACCAGTGGGCGGCCGTGTGGTCGGCCGGTCGGCCGTGACATTGTATGCACTGCAAGTTGGATTTTTGTTCCGGACTTCTCTGTTTAAAAAAACGCTGTCGGCAACCGGTCATGACTAAGGGTGACCGGTCCGCACTTCCCCTTCGACCGGTCCCCCTGTGTAAAAATTCGCAGAATTCAATTTCAATCTTATCTCTGCGACGGCCGAACCCCATGTTTGACAAAGAAACTATCCGTTGCATTTTCGAATGACTTTTCCCTATTTTGTGGGATTGATTTCTAACATGACTATATTGATGATTTTAAATGGTTTCTTTTGCAAAGAAATCACTCCCCAAGGAGGAGCCAATGTCCGAAATCAAAGCCAAGACCTCTCCTATAAATAGAGGCTTCATTCAAGCAACAAGATACAACACTCTATACAAGCAAAGAGCAAACAAAGCAAACACTTTCATATATCTTGTTGTATTAGCCTTAGCACTTTCACTTGCATAAATTTGAGGTCTAGGCTTTCAATTCTTGATTACACTTGTACTCATATTGTATCAATCATTATTGAGTTGTAATCTTGATTTTGGTCATCATTCAACACAAGACATCCTTGTGAGTATTCTTGTGGTAAGAATACACTTGGATGATCTAGGTGATAGGTGTTTGAAGGTTGTGGTAATCTTCAAAGGTGTTGTAAGAGGGTTGTGGTAATCCTCAAGGTGGTGTAAGAGGATTGTGGTAATCCTCAAAGTGGTGAAAGAGGGTTGTGGTAATCCTCAAGGTGTTGTATTAATTTTTGGTAAATTAATAAAATTTTATTTTCTTTTTGAAATCCATCCCGAGATACTTGGGGTGGTAGAGGATTAGGCCCTAGGTGGGTTGAACCTCTTTAAATCAATGAGTGTTGTTTCTTTTCCGCTTTTACATTTTAGTTATTCACTCGTTGTTTCGAAAAAGAGGGTGATTTGCGAAAATTCGGCATAATCTATTCACCCCCTCTAGATTATTGTAGCCACTTGGACTTACAAGTGATTCTCTACCTTCTAAGAGTCGCACATGTGCATCTAAAGGTCTCCTATAAACATGTCCAAACCATCTTAATCGTATTTCTCTAATTTTCTCATCTATTGGTGTTACTCCCACTTTGTTTCTAATGTGTTCATTTCTTATTCTATCTAATCTAGTGTGTTCACACATCCATCTTAGCACTCTCATCTTTGCTACCCTCATTTTTTGTTCGTGTTCATATTTAGTCGCCCAACATTCTATTCCATAAAGCATTGCGGGCCTTATGGCCATTTTATAAAATTTTCCTTTCAATTTTAATGGTATTTTACGGTCACAAAGAATAGAAGATGCACTCCTCCATTTATTCCAACTTTCTTGGATCCTATGTGTGACATCTTTATTGATTTCTCCGTTCTCTTCAATTATAGATCCTAAGTATTTAAAACCTTTGTTATACTCACTTCATGTCCATCAATTTTAACCTTCGTCTCATTGTTCCCGTTGTTTATACTAAAATGACATTCCATGTATTCTGTTTTAGTCCTACTTATAGTAAAACCTTTTGATTAAAGTGCTTCTCTCCAAACTTCCAATTTTGCATTTACTCATTCCCTTGTTTCATCAATTAAAACTATATCGTCCACAAATAGCATACATTAAGGGATGGATTTTTGTAAGTGTTTAGTGATTTCATCAATTATTACGATAAAAGGTAAGGGCTTAGAGCGGATCCCCGATGCAAACCTATAGTGTTTGGGAATTCACTAGATATTCATGTTGGTGTTACGATACATGTTGTTATATCATCATACATATCTTTTATGACATCTATGTAAGCTATTTTTATTCCTCTTTTTTTCCAATACACGCCACATTATATCTCGGTTGACTCTATCGTATGCCTTTTCAAGATCAATAAAAACCATATGTAAATCTTGTTTTCTCTCGTTATATTGTTCACATAGTCGTCTAATTAAGTGTATAGACTTCAATTGTGGATCTTCCGGCATGAAGCCAAATTGATTATCTAATATACTAGTTTCATTTCTTATTCTTGCTTCTATAACTCTTTCCCATAGTTTCATTGTATGACTTATTAATTTAATTCCCCGTAATTTGCACAATTTTGTATATCCCTTTTGTTTTTATATATAGGTATCAATATACTTTTTCTCCATTCATTAGACATTTTCTTAGTTTTTAGGATAACATTAAATAATTTAGTAAGCCATGCAATTCCAACTCCACCCAGGCATTTTCTTAGTTTTTAAAGATTCCCCGATAAGAATAAAAAAGTCATGTGATAGTGAGTCTAAAAGAGATGTGCATTTGAGTTTCCATTAATTTTGAAATGTCAATAATTCAAGAAAAAGATGTAAGCAAAGCGTTTTAAGATTCATTCCATTAACTAAAGGATGGAAAACCAAGTCGTGAGGCTTTAGAGCCTCATCAATATACTATGGATACCAGGAAAAAGTGTAGTCGGCCGTGTGAAGATAAGAAAGCATATACTACTTTCAACAAGTGGAAACAATAATACAAAGGATATAGAGACATCCCTTACCTCTATACAAAGAAGGATAGCGAGAAGACTAAATGCATTAGAGAATCTTCATTAGTCTTTAAAAAAAAAAATCATTTATAATAGAAATAGTTGAATATTGTTTCAGAGTGTTTTATTTTCAATTTTCCCGTGTTTTCATATATAAGAGACTAAACAAGTATTCTTCTCCCAAAAGAAGATTACTAATGTAATAATATTTTCGTCGACATTCTTAATAAAAAGAGGTTTCTTGCTTTAACATGTGTTCACAATGTCTTATTAATTTATCCATTTGAAGAAGTAACTTGTACGCCTGAGTAGAAACGAATCAAGGTTGTCTTTGGCGATTTACGAAGGAGTCGGATAACTTGTAGATCATCTTCCCTTACGATTGAAGTTGGACGGTGGGAGTCGCATGTCAAATGGTCTTGTGGCGCTTATTTTCCGATTGGTGGTATTATTGGGCCTCAAGCGCTTTCTTTGGATTGACGATCGCCCCATAAACCAACACGGGTCTTTTCTAAAGACGCTTTGTCCTCACTCACGCTCTCTGAAATTGCTTTCCGGGGGGTCACCCATCCCATGTCTACCGGGCCAAACACGCGCAACCTCGGAATTTCTATATAATGGAAACCGGAAAAGAAGATGCATTTGTTGGTATGAGTAGTCAATATCAAATCCTTTAAGCTCTCCTTTAATCGTGCAATTCATCACTCACAAGTTCGAATCACGAGTTGCGCCTCTTTTAAATCCCATTGCGGGCATGATCTTTGGACCAAAGCCCAACATGTATTGCAAACCATCTCACCCCGTCTATTTCGATCAAAGAAATGTATAACTTTTTAAGGGATATTTTCATTTTACGGAAGCATGTTGGGCTTGATATTATTGAAAACACCTTTTGCATATGTGATATATGGTTTAGGGTAATTTAATCCAATTGGGTCGTTTTAAACTATTGTGGTCATTTA
Organism: Rehmannia glutinosa; assembly: GCA_016081115.2. Lineage (NCBI taxonomy): Eukaryota > Viridiplantae > Streptophyta > Magnoliopsida > Lamiales > Orobanchaceae > Rehmannia > Rehmannia glutinosa. Next base: position 71,107 of record JABTTQ020002716.1, on the reverse strand, counting down.
AACGACTAGTGGTCGTGTTTAGGGGTGGCAAATCGTGCGGGTAGTGCGGATTATCGGGCCACCGATAAGAGCACGACCCGATAAGTACTAACACGAACACGGCCTCGATAAAGCTTAACGGGATGAAAATGATAAACCGAACACGCCACGATAAAAATCCGATAGCCCAGGCACGACTGATAAGCAAATTTATTTATATTTCTTTATTAATTATTATTAATTTTTGGCTTATTTGAACAATTTAAAACATTTGGCTCGTTAAACCATTTACTAATATAGTATAATATTATTTTTATTCAAATATTTATCACATATAAAGCCCCTTAGGAAGTTAGAATGAGAAAAAATGTGTAAAAATATATATTATTTATCTTGTCGGGTTTAACGAGGCTTATCGAATTGGCCCGATATGGACCCGATTTCTTATCGTTCTTATCGAGTCGGACCGATAATGGACCAAACCCGATAACACTTGGCCCAAATCCTATAATTTTTGTGTCATGTTCGTGTAAGTCTTTATCGTGTCATGCCTCAAATTGCCACCCCTAGTCGTGTTACCACGACCAAAACGACCAAAGTTGTTTTAAACGACTGGAAACACTGCGGGGCAAGATGGACTTTTCATGGCTAAATTGACTCTTTTAGATATGAAAGGTCTTTTTCGTACATAAAACCTTAAAAAGCGCCATTCTTGAACATATCCTTTTGCCAAGGCAGATAACATAATTGTAGAATTTATGTTATTTAACTTGTGTACTGTTTTTTGAAAAACTCCCAATAAATATAATCATTGTTTTATAAATTTTTGAACAATTTAGACATCTCAAAGTAAAAAGTTCTTGATAGTTAATACTAGAGCTAGCTAAATTAGCCCGCTTCACCGATGAGACCGGATCTATTTGGTCCGACCAACTCAACACAATGCACTATATTATCTAAGCATAAATTGGGTTGGCCCCAATCCAATGATCCTTGACCAACCGATCAAGGTGAGGTAACTCTTAATCTCGGAGGTCAGGTTCAAACCTCCTGGATACACGATGGTGGAATAATTAATATTGAGGACTTTAAAGCGGTAGTGTGGGAGGCTAGAACTCGGTGGGAACATGTGGCTAGATAGAGGGGTCACTTAAGTTGGAACTCGGTGGGAACACTGCTTGGATAAAGGGGAGGAGTCCAACATGGGCGAGAGTCTCCCATTGTTGAGGATATTAGGGACCTGCAGGAGCCTCCCATTGTTTAGGGACCGAGTGCGCATTGTGTTCTCGATTTACATGGAGCGATTCCTCGAGTGGCGATGATGTTAAACTTGACTACCATGTGAAACATCGCCGATATCAAAATAAAAAATAAAAAAGTAAATTGGGTTGGCCCCAATAATAGTTGATATGCACGAATTTTAGTACACGTCATATAATAAATTAATAAATATTATAAAATAAACTTCTTAACATATTACTGTTTCAGATTTGTTAGGCTGGCGAAATTTGGCGCACCCCTGTCACGTTCTCCAAAAAATAAGTAATAATTTTGTGTGTATACACACCCAAACTTTTCGTTTATCCCAAACCCAAAAGGTTGTTCAAGATTGGCGATTTGCAGAATCGAGAGTTTTCCTTTTCCCTTTTATCATACACAATCCAAAACCGCCTTCTCACAGAGAACACACATCCCGCGTTCCCTATAACCCTTGATCCACGTGTTGACGATTCGTATAGACTTTCCTCTCCACCGCTCCTTCTTTCACCGGCCTTCAAGAAATTTTTTTTGCCCCTTTAATCAGCAAAACCCGTAATTTCAGTTGGAAGACGCGAAAAGTTTTGATCCCCCTTTTTTGACCGCAATCCTAAATCTTTGGTAGCATCTGATTGGCGGTCCGCGGATATGTTGGCGGAGGTGGTGGGCCCTTCAGCGGAGGCTGCCGTGGTGGCGCTTCGCCTTAAGGACGCAACGAGTTGGTGGGACGTAGTGAATGAGTCGGTTGCTTGGCAGGATCGTATATTCCATGTCCTCGCCACGCTTTATGGGATCGTTGCCGCTATTGCTCTTGTAATTATTGTTGCGATTTGATTTGAGGATTGTTTTTGTTCTTTTATTCATTGGAATATGAATCTGATGGTGGTGGTTTGAAAGAAAATTCGAATTTATAAACCTGATGTTTATTTTTAAATTATGATAATTGGTGGTGATGGATTGCTGACAGTTTTAATTAGGTTTGTTGTTGAGGCCTGCTTTTGAATTGTCAGCTTTTGTAGTGTGAAATTTAGGTTCGAAATTTTGGGTAGTTTTTGTTTAGTAACTTCCTTGCTCATTATTTGGTATCAAGGGCTTAATTCGAATTCTTGTGCTGCTAATGGTTTTCGTATTCTTTATCTAGCTTCTTGAAGGTTTTTTTTATCTCCGTGATTGTTTGATGAATGCGAATGTTAACAGTTAAACTGAACATAAATTTGTGTTTGTGTTTGCATGTAATAGACTGTGGAATGTTATTTTTTAAATTAGTGAAAGGTTCCATTACTTGCTTTTTTAGGTACAATTGGTTAGGATACAATTGAGAGTACCAGAGTATGGTTGGACGACGCAGAAAGTATTCCATTTCCTGAATTTCTTGGTCAATGGAGGTTTGTATCATGTGCTATTAATATTCAGCTCATGGTCATTAGATGTGTTATTTTTGAACCTTTAAATAAATATTTATGTTTTATTGTTTGTTTAGTTCGTTGCGTAGTATTTGCACTCCGTCGGAGCGTCAAAAGTTGAATCCAGAGGTATTAACTCAATTCATTATAGACTTTTTGTGAAATCTTATAACCAGTGTTCCTGATATGGTATTGCATTTTGTGTAGATTGTTCAACACATCTTGCTCGATATGCCAAGCCTTGCGTTTTTCACGACGTATGCGTTGCTCGTATTGTTCTGGGCTGAAATTTATTATCAGGTTGGTCAAAATTCTTTTGTTAGGCCTTTGTTTGCTTTTGGTGTTGGATTTTAGGTGGCAACTCATTTATTTACTACAATTTTGGCAGGCTCGAGCTGTATCTACTGATGGGCTGAGGCCGAGTTTTTACACAATTAATGGTGTTGTATATGCCATTCAGGTGAACAATCTCGCCCATGTTTGTTTCAATGAGCTAGAGGACAAGATCCTTTGATCCTTAATTGGAGCTCATTGCATCTGTTCCTTTCCATTAGAAGTTAGGTGATATGTGCTTAAGCTTTTATGATCTGATATCTGAAATAAATATAACAGAATGCAATTCACTAGCTAGATTTTCCACAGGAAGGACTATGTTCCTGAAATTGTCACGTGCTATCCATGTCCTGAATGTTAGGTGTGGGGAGCAGGTCAGAGGAGGCATTATAGGATGTTTTTGTTTCTGATAGTTTGCTACATCAAGATATTTTAGAGTCTCTTTGTTACTACTTCATATATTGTTTTGTGGAGCCGTGGCATAGTTGCTACATCTTCATAGCCAGGAATATATTTCCATCCTTGGTCTTTTTCATATGTGAAAAAATAGAAGGTTGTTCTACTTCTACTTCTACTTTGATGCGGTTATACTAAATATAGGTTGGGTAAGATCCTACCTGTTTATGATCAATTTCAATTTTCAAGGTAGCCCCAAAAATAGGTGTGTTTGCATGTTCATCAATCATTCTTGCAGGAATGAATGATGTCTCAATCTGTCCAGTCTGTGAAAGAAGAATGACCTTTACTTACCACACCTCCTTGCTTTACTATGTTTCTTTCACTTTTTGTGTGTCAAATTCGTTTCTCCTTGTTCTCATGTTTCTTGGAATTTCCGCCCTTTAAAACTGCATCATAGGCCTTGAAGTAACGGTAACTTAGACTTGATAGGACAGTCCAAGCATCTATATGCTAACAGTTCAAAATGACATCAATGTTTCTTAATTTCTTGCTTTCGAAACCTATAACCTGGAAATATTGGTGTCCTTTCACACGGATTGCTAAGAGAGCTTCTAAGCTGGCAAAACCCAAATTTGAGCTACCCTGGTTTGTTATTATGTCTAATGTGGAATTGTTTCCTTGATATATTGCAATTATTGCCAATGGCTGTGTCTGGGATAAGTATAGCGAATGTCGTGTAGGATTATTAAATCAAGCTGATTGATCTTTTGGATCTGTAAGTGGTCAAAAGTTGAAAAGATCAAAGTGGTGAGGAGATCAATCTGTACTTTCTTGTGCCAGCCAACATGGGTTATTGCGACATTTTTGGTGCTCTTCGTTTTCAGATCTCTGCCCTGGTCAATTTTATTTTCCATAAAAATGTAGAATGGAAACTTGAGTAAAGTTTTAGCTATTTCTTCAAACGTGTGTAGATATCCTCTCACCATGCTGTACATGAAAGTTAATTGAAGTGTCTTCCCATATCTATGTGCCATTGCGTGTGCCTTCGGAGCACAATGGAGACTCGTTATATAATTCATATAAATCAATTTAAAAACATGGTATGGGAGTAGGGAACTAAGCATGACAATATTATGCATATGTCAATCTGCTCAAACCCTTTCCAAGCATCTAACACTTCGTTTTGAAAGGAAAGTAGACACAGAGTATGTGATTTTGCTAAATTGACATGAATGCATGTCTAGATAAATGTTTATATAGCACGCATAAACATTAGGTATTCAGACGTGTTTATGTTTCTGTGTCTGTGTCTATATTCAGTCTGATAATAGTGGACATGGGAGAACCTCTGTGCCAAGCCTGATTCGGTTCAATAATTGAAGTACTTCGAAAATAGTGGATGGTTTTTTTCCAGATAAGGTTTCATTTGGTCAGAGTTGGTTTTCTTTTCTTTATCTGTTTGTAACCTATTTGGCCGTTAGATAGCTGATTGATTGACCTTTTAGAGGATTGTAGAGGTTTTTTTCACTGTTGTACTATATACCATTTTGGTTCTCTACATTGCATCATTTTTATGGTTGCCTAGATCCCTTAATGTAAATTTTTTTGAGTTTCCTTCTTTCATGTCCCATGTGTGTGCTACTTTCGGTTGGCATACTGTTTTTGGGGTTTGAAAAAAGGTCTAGATAACTTTACATTTTCGCCTTTGATTTTTGGCCCAAGATTGTTAATATTGTTGCAGCATATTGTTGGAAATTGGTTTTTATTGAATTGGGTTTTGACCCGATTTTGACCAATTATTTAAGTGGGGTCATTTATTTAAAGTATGAAATAAATGAGATAAACGTCATCTACGCCGCGGGTAGATGAGTTTAGCATTTTGAATTTCTCAAAACCAATATCGGGTGAATGAGAAATAAATGCATAAAGTTGGCCACTTAAAATGCTTTTATATATGGAATATAAAAGGGTGGGAATATGGAAAGCCATATCCCACATAGGAAACATATTAAATATTTGACTAGTTAATAAAGAGCTTCACCACTAATAAGGAGTAATCAAGTGGAACTCCTTATGGTACACCCTAGTGGACCAAGTCAATTTTGACTAGCCTTTGGCTAGCTCAAAAGGCACCGAGGACGGTCGCGAACTGTCGAGCCGGGCCGGGCCGCGCCGCGCACGCCGCACATAGTCGCATTGGCGCTTTCGAGGCGCAATCGTTAACCACGGCGCGATCGACGGTCAAGATCGATCCGGACTCAGGATGCACCCGGTCGAAGAGGCACCAGGAGCTCTATATAAACCAGCCCCCAGAATTCATTTCAACACATCAAAAAATCGAATTTCACTTCATATTTCTGCATTGTAAAAGAGAGTTTAAGAGCATCAAAGTGTTCGTTGTACTTGCGATTTGTAGTGCAACTATCGCAAGTAGTTCGTCGTTGTATCTTGGGAGACGATTGCTGTATTCCGTAAGCACCGTGAGCGGAGCAATCTCGTCTTAAAGAGAAAGAGTCCAACTCTTGCCTCGACGTCTTGATTTTACCGTTACTCTGCTCAACTGTTTTTCAGCCATTCGGTATACACCATCAGTTTTTTCAACACATATAAGGTAATTCTTGAAGTTATTCAATTTTATAGAAGAAGCTTTCTTTGTGGGTGTCCTTGAGAGGAACTTAGTCGAGTGGAATTAAAACTTCTCTTTGGCTAAAGCAACACCATCAAATTTCCACAGCATCAGTTGAAATGGTTCAGGCATACTATAATGGCTTTTATTTACACTCTAGTTTTTTATTTTTTAAATATAATAAATAGAAGGGAGATGCGGTTCTGGAATTAAAAATGCTGGTGGAATGAATTCAAATCCTTGTAGCTTCGAGATGAGTGTGTGTTAAAAATAAGCAATAGGTGACCAAGTATTTGTCATTGTTAATAGACCTACTTTTATTCTCAGAATTCTGAAGCTGCTTCCCTTGTGTTTCTTCTGTGTAAAATCAGATTCTTTGAGCCTGCCACAATTGATGGTTGTGAGATGAGTGGATTGTGCTTGAAGATTGTTCAATATATTCTTAGAAGAAAACTTCTTGCTTTATCAAAAACAAGCAATTAGTATCAATACACTGTCAATTGAACACTTTTTATGCCAAAAGTTCAAAAAGATTTTCGGTATTCTAGTTTTTTGGGAAGTTGTATGCGATCTCTGTATGTTACAGTACTGTGCCGTGAAAATTTAATTTGATGAGCAGGTAGATTGCTTATGTTTAAAGTAACATCTAAGCCACTGCAGTAAATTGATAGGATCCTGGTTGTTCTGAAGGTTTTCGAATATTAACTTTTTTCTATTTTGTTGCAGATAACTTTGTGGTTAATTCTATGGTGGAAGCCCATTCCTGTACTGGTGATTTTATCCAAAATGTTCTTCGCAGGTTTTTACCTTAATTTTTGTGCCGAGTGTTGCGCATTAGTTTGTTTATTGCTTCCAATCTGCTTAAGAAATTTGTCGATTGGCAGGTGTTTCTTTATTTGCGGCTCTGGGGTTTCTCCTCTATGGTGGAAGGTAACTAAAATTTTCCCATTTGATAGTGACAGATACTAAAAATGAGGCTTCTTTGATTAGGTATATATCCTCGTGGTCTATATTAGGTTGGAAATGAAAATGTAGATGTTTTCTGATTGACAAGATATTGTTAGAAGTTTGAAGTGAGTTTCACCTAGGTTTATGACACAAGGAAATGTTATTAGGTCAGAAAATAAATTTCGAAAATGAAAACTTCATTTTTCTAATTGAAATGTATAAAATAAATAAAAATGGAAAGGATCCTCCTGGATATGAAAGGAAACAGCCCTCTAAAAGTCTTTATTCCTTAATACACAGTCCCCCCAGATAGACAACTCTTGTGTATGATTGATTTGTTGAGTATGCACCCATAAATGCTAAGGTTCCTGATGAGTCATATTTAGTTCTATATGCTTATGAACTTCTATTCACTAAAAGAAACATGTCCAAAAAATTGTAATTAGATTGTTGAGTTCTCAAACAGAAGGTGATGGCTTCTTGACTTCTCAATTATCTCCCACAACTGGTTTTTACAGAACCCAAGTATGGTTGCCTAGTTTGTTGTTCGTTCTCTTACAGATGGTATTTGGGCTATAAAATTGTTCTATTAATTATCTTACTCTTGAAATAATGTTCTGTGGATTTATGTTAACCCTGCTCTCTGACGTTTTCTGACAGGTTGTTCTTAATGCTACAACGATTCCCTGTGGAATCGAAAGGACGGCGCAAGAAGCTACAGGAGGTATGCTGTATTACCTTTTTTTAATTTTAATTTTCTATTTTAGCTATTAATATGTTTCTGTTTTAACCTGTCACTTCTCATCTCTTGCCCACTCAGGTTGGCTATGTGACCACAATATGTTTTTCGTGTTTTCTCATTAGATGCATTATGGTAAGTCCTATATTTATTCTGAGAATATTCTGATTGCTTAATATTTGGTTGAATACAACTTGCAATATCATAAATTGTGGTTAATAATATTGGTTGATATATAAACACCATTGATCTGTTTTATCTTGTTAGTTTAATTGGCACTCACACTATTTGGGACTTGTCTGTTTTAATAATTTTTTTGGTTCGGTTATTCGGAAAATCAGTTAGATATTCCGGCTAATGTACTTGAGTTCTTAAATAATCGAGCTTTTAAAATTTTCTTACTTCTTAATCCATATTACTGAAAGTTAACTACTATGGATAAAATGCATAATTAGGTCAAATTTTAAGAGTGAACTTGGACAAATAATCTTAAGTCCAAACTAGCTCCATATGCCATTATGAAAATGGGAAAATTGTAGGCCGACTGTTTTGGTGTCTGTCTTCTTGATATACGAGATTTAAAAGATTTATGTATAATAAGTAGTTTCCCATGTGCTACAAATTCCTCTCTTCATATATTCTTCCTTACCCATATATTCCTGAGGTGGAAGCTTAGCATTGGCCTCAGAAGTCAAATTTGTTCGTCTATATTTAACTTCCTCAACCACTTACTGCCGAAATAAGCACAGAAAAATGCTTTTTAAAAAATTCAGGAACTTCTGAGGCCTCTCGTCTTTTGATATGGCAGATATAACTACTTTAAAGAAATACCTACTGCTACTCTGCAAAATGTAATTTTTAACGTAACTAATATTACAACTTATATGTTCTATAATTTTTTTGCAAATTCCTACTGGTACAACAAATATATTTCTTACCCTTAACTTTGAAATAGTTATATCTTTTAGGGTATTATTACAAGTTCCTAATTAAATAATTCTGAAATAAGAATTACTGAAGTATGCCAATCAACTTTGTCAGAATAGTTACTGATGTAGTGATGTCTATTAGACATGCTTACCGTTTTAGTATAAAATATTTTTAGGAGATATATGAGTATTATATTCCATTTCTCCCGAACTTCTCGCTCCTATTTCCTTTTACATTCCAGTATAAGACTACCGTTTCTTAAATGGATTTTTTTTTTCCTTTCTAAAAAGTCTCCTTTTAGGTAAAATAATAATTTGATATCATTAAACTCTATACCACTACACTTCTAAGGGTAATACTGTAAAACCTTCACTTTTTCGACTCTGATTTGGGCAGCTAAAAACTCTCTGCCGCTTCAAAATGGGAGGTTTGATTTTGGGATGGAGGGATATCATTAATTAAAAACACGTGTCTAGTGTGCTATGACTGAGAATGTGAAACTCTTCTCGGTGTTACTGCTGCCTATTTTGAATGGAAACTCCATCTTCCCCCTTTAAATCTGCCTTGTCATGCTTCTTTGTATATGCATACATACATGTCTTTGTGTCTTTGTACAGGTGCGTGCCATGTGTGTGTCTATGCATGCATATACTTTTGGTATGAATGCAATATAAATATATATATATTGTATGTCTTATGCATGGAGGTGTGTAAGTATCTTCTTTGTGTAGTTTCAGTTTGTTTACTTGATCTTTTAATAATTGCTCTCACCATCAGACTTTTGCTTATACCCATGACATCCTACAGATGTGCTTTAATGCATTTGAGGCAGCGGCAGATCTAGACGTTCTGGATCATCCTATTTTGAATTTTATTTACTACCTGGTACGTTTCCAGATATTTAATGTTTCGAGGTGGTTATATTTGATGTTTCGAGGTGGTTATATTTGATTGAGATTGATATTCTCCTGGGAGCCAATTTGATTATGGCATATTAGACCTATTAATGATCATTTTTTGTAGATAGGGAATTGTTCACAGCAATTTCCGTTTGTAGAATATTTTGAGGGTAGAAATTCTTACCCTTTCAAATTTATTATAGGTAATTGACAACGATTAACAACTCTGACAGTGAAATGATTTACTGCTAGGGTTGTCTGAGAGTTCGTTAGACGCCCAAGCTTCCCTTGTATACTCTGACAATCGGGCGTATAATGTTTGCTTATACCCTCTTATGAGTTAACTCATGCAAATTCTTTTACTCTTGCAACATTTTTTTTTGAGAAAACAATATTAAAATAAAATCAGTAGGCCTTTGATCACTTGAATTTTAGCCTCAGCTTCTTGGTTTTTTTATCTTGTTCTCTACCTAGTTTGTCCTCAGTAGCATGCTTGAGAATTGAGAGTCTAATTCTTTATTTTTCAGCTAGTGGAGATCTTACCATCATCGCTTGTTCTCTTCATACTGAGGAAATTGCCTCCGAAACGTGGGATCACACAATATCATCCTATCAGGTGATGATGCAAAGCTTATTTTAGACGAGGGTAACAACGACTGGGTTGAAATATGTTGCATTTAGGTATGAAGACAACTTCTACCTGAAATGGGAGCCAGAAACGCGAGAACCATTGAGTGTATGGGCAAGTCCAACCCTGTGAATGTCAGCTTGCTCTCACTCGCAGTTTCCCTTTTTTTCCTTTTTTTTTTTTTTCAATTTTTTTGTTTGTTTGTTTTAGTATGAAGTCGCTGCTGATGAACATCAAATTGTAGTTAAAAGTATGAAATGCACACATTGTGTTATGCTAACCTCTCTCTCTCTCTCTCTCTCATGTTGGATTTTTTTTTTTTTTTTTTTTTTTTTTTTGGTGAAAAAATCTGTCATGTTGGATTGAAGTGAACTTAAGAACTGAAAATTCATCAGGGAAAGGTTATTTTTTGGAATGGTATAATTGCTTGCCACTGTAGGGATTGGTGTTGCTTAAAATATTACCCATATTAGGTGAGATTTTTCTTTTGTCGATGTAAACGTCATTGGCAAAGTGGTGGTAACTTTTTTCCCCTTTATCCAATATTTTATTTATCTGAGGGCTCGTGATATTTTTACTGCTCAACAAGTCCAATTCGATCTAGGACTTGGAGTGATTAAAAGTCCGTGTGCTAGGCCTGTCCACGGTTCCGAACCGCGGTTCGGTTCCCGAGAACGCCGGTTCGGTTCCATTTTATTTGGAACCGAACCGAACCTTGAACAAAGGTTCCAAGACGGTTCCCAGAATCACGCCCGGTTCCAGCAACCGAAACCGTGGAACCGGGCGGTTCCATTTCGATTCTGGAACCGTGGAACCGTCTTCTTTTTTTGTTTTTATTTTTTTCTAAAATAAAATTAATATTTTTTGTATAAATATAACACATTAAAATTCAATACCAAAATTAGAATATTATCTTAGATTATTTGAAGACTTTAAATTATATAGAGCAAAAAAAAAGGAACAAAATGGGATTAAACTTAATATTAATAATTAATATGAATAATTATTATTAAGTTGTCTATGTATCATCTTTGTATATAGTGGAATCAAAGCCCACATAGTTTGCTTACATTTTTACTATTATTTCTTGTAGTAGATGTAGGTTGTATTTCTTGTTGACTCGTTTCACCCTTAAAATTTAAACTATATTCATTATAAAGTTTATTATATTTGTTGGAACCGTAGAACCGAACCGTGGAACCGGAAGTTTGGAACCGTGGAACTGAATCCGTGGAAGTTCCACGGTTCTTCCAAAGGAGGAACCGGAACCGAACCGATAAAGACCGGTTCCTTCACGGTTCGAACCGGGACCAGTCAACGGTTCCAAGAACCGTTGACCACGGTTCGGTTCGGTTCCTCTTCGGTTCGGTTCCATTTGGTCGGGCCTACCGTGTGCACTGAGTTTGTAAAAAGGGGAGTGGACTATGGAAATGTGTTGGGCTTCGACAGAGCTATTGGGTCCGTGCTCTTAATTAGCGGCTATAATGGATCAAATTTGTATTCTCATTATATGTTTGATATATTAATCATTTAGGCAATAACAATGTTACAAGAATGTCGTAATTAGGAAAAAATTTATAGACTCCAGAAATTTTGTTTGTCAGGGCATATTTTAAAGTAGAATTTCAGAATCACGAAAAATATTTTATAATCTCGCATATATCAGGCATGGGTTAAAACAAATTATTGGTCTATTTCTGAAATTTCGATGCCTGCAACCATACCTTATCAGGTGAAAGACAAACATACAATGATACAAACACTTAAGAATGTAATAAATTTTTTTAAGCGGTTGCACTGCTTTAAATACCATATAATTCAAGTTAATTGCCAAAGTAATCTGGGTTGTTTTAAAAAAAAAAGTTAATTGCCAAAGTCCCAAAAGGATAGATCTTGAGAAACAAGTCATAGGCACGTAGGTTCATGGCCAAACCGACTACTCCAAGGGTAGTAACTCATATCACGGGTTCACTAACACTAAAGAATAAGGAAACAACCCCTCCTCGCCTCAATCTTTGTCTGAGTGAGCGTAAAAATACTTCTATCGCAATTCGTTCTTTCCAGTTGTCTGGAGCGTCTATTTGTGTCAAGGGTCCTGGATATGTAACTGCTCAAGATATCATATTATCGTCTTATGTAGGCACCCATCATCATAATGACGGTGGTATCTATCGAATTATCTTTTTCACAGCGACTCGAACAATCCGATCAAGCGAATCTTCAATCGACATTGTGCTGCTGAAGTGCTGATTGGTCAAAAATTATTTTTTCTCTGTGCAATATTATTTAAATTTTGTTTTTAGTACGATGGGTTAGTAGGGAGGAGACACACACTTAGGTGGGATGAATCCGGGGCAATACCCTCAAGATATTTAATTTAGTCCTTCAAATATGAAAAGTTTTACTTATACCTTAGGTTAACACAAAAAATAAAACAACTTGAATTTATATTTCCCTCCTCGATAGAATTGACATATTCTTGAAGTAATCTTGTCTTGATATATTTATATTTGAAAGTTGCTTTAAGATTTCGACAGCGACAATGATCAATGGACAGACCCGTCCAGGACAACACTTGATTTGGGGTAGTGTAAATGAGTTTAGGTTTGAGTTTATTTATTTATTTTCGATTGGATATTAGGGTGGTCAAATGGAACTGAAATCGGGTTCTAAACCGTAACCGGAACCATGACCAATGTTTTCAAAAATTGTTGACCGGTCAACGGTTCCAAAATCGGAGCGAATCGTGTCGTCCTATTTCCGATTCATTGGTCTCAAAAATTGTGTAATCGGCGGTTTTAACCGCCTGGTTAGAACCATCTTGGAACTGCAGTGGTGGAATCGGCGATTAAACCGCCGGTTTCAAGGTTAAAACCAATGATTTTCTCTTTGTTTTTGGTAAAAATATGCTAGAAGAAATGTTAAATATTTATTATAATATTTTATATTCGTAGCTACATGAGATGAGTTTTAAACCAAATGTTGTAAGTGAACTACGTGAACTTTGATTCATCTATACTCTAATAGTATATATAGACTTTTTATATTATTATTGATATTAAGTACAAAACTTAATTGAATATTAAGTCCAAGTCTTTTTCTTCATTTTCCCTCTTTTTGTAACTGGAATTGATAAACCATTTTTGAAAAATAAAAAATTTATCAAAAACTAAACAAACAGTTCCGATGAAAATCGGAACATGAATTGTCGGTTCCGAAACCATGACCACCCCTAAATAGATACAACCCATACTCAACATATTTAGTTTTTCTTCTTTATTTATACAATAAGTATTGTATTTTTAGGCCTAATCGCAAACTTAGTCCCGTGGTGGCATTCCAGGACTTTTAGTTTCTCACTTTTACAAAATAGGACTTTAATTAAAAAAATCTGGTACATTAAAGACAAAAAATGCTGGAAAATCAAAACTTGGTCGGCATTCATGGCTACCACATCATCACCCCTAATTGAGAATTTTCATTTTGCCGATGAAATTAGTGATGTGGATGTTGATCGAGATACAATATGCATCCCAAACAACATCCACATCTATAATTCCGCCGGATTTTTATTGCAACGTGGAAAAAAATTCGAAAATGCCACGACCCTAAAACTACGGGATAAATTTTATACTTAAGCCTATTTTTATGGTATTTTCTTGTAAAAATAATTTTTAAAAAAAAACCTTACTATTTTTTATAATATTTTTTAATATGTTTATATTAAGAATGATTGTAAAGCTAATTTATTAAATCGATGTAAATTAAAAAAATAATTTAATAAAGTAATGCTAAAAATATTATTACTTTTTTTTGTAGGTGAAAACAACACTTGGGTCGAGTGTTTTTTTCCAACTTTTTTAAAAAAATAAAGTTAAGTTAGAAAACAGCACTCCCAAGTCCCACCGTCCCACGCATGTTTTCTAATTTTCCTTTTTTTGGGTCTTTTTTTGATAAAATCTGAAAAATATGCATGTTGGGTTACCTATTTTCCTATTTATCTGAATTGGATATCGTCTCTTTAAAATAACTTCAATCTTAATTTAATGTCCCTCGGATTGCATAATAATTGAATTTTCATCCAAAGATCGGCAACGGTCTAAAATTAATTGCTTAATATTTGTGTTTTCCTCATTCTTCATTTGTAACATATTATGTTATGGACTATAAAGCATGTAGGATAAATATTTAGGGATGACAAAATTCGATGAAAACCATCTCCTTTGCTATCAGAAAAAAAAAAAGAACGGATTTAAGAATTAAGTTGAGAATTATAAAATAGTGGTTGACTTTCTTTTTTGAGCAGAGTAGTTGACATTAACGTAAGTGGTAATGGGTCAAAATGACCACTTCTATAATGAAAAAATGACGACTAGTCATCTTTTGAAAACAAATATTTTTAGCCATTTTGGCATAACAAAAACATTCATATCCTTCTAAAGATATTTGTTTGATATTTGGTCTATTTCACTTATCTCTATATCCTCTTACTCTCTATTTCAAACTTTTTAGAAAATTCAAATATGTATTTTTCGTTTTTGTATATGCAATATCGGTAATAAATTATAGATCTCGAAAAAGAATTAAGTTGATACATTATTCATGCAAAACGGATTTGGAAAACGAAAATTTTATATGAATTCAAAGATTTTTGGAGAAAAATAAAATAACTGGTTGTAATAAGTGAGAATATACTTGATCATGTAACTCCATATCTAATTATGTAAGTGGATATCGAGTTATAGTGGTTTGACCAACACCTACAATAAAAACGAAAACTCGACACCTAATTATGTAATCGGATATCGAGTAATCATAACTCGATATATAAATGTAAACAACTCATGGAAACAACAATACTCGATATCGAGTAACATTAACTCGATATCAAGTTATGCGATGGAAATTTTTCTCATCTTCCTCATTCACCCCATCAATATTAATTCGGTATATCAAGGTTTTCAATCAAAACCTAAATTGTCTAAACCATAAAAATTCTTCAAACCTAATGATAAATCCTAACCCAAACAACTATAAACTAACTAAATCAACAAAAAATGAAATTAACGAATAAGATTTTTGCCCGTCGATATTGTCGCCGTAGGTTCCATTTTTGCAAGTCACCGGAATAAGCTTTTTGCCCAAGTTTTGAATGTCGAGTTTCGAAGTTGGTAAATGTGCGTGTGTGACTCGAAAATGGGTTTCTTTGGGTTAAGGGACATTTGAGAATTTCACATGTCAAAAAGATTAAAAACATGTATTTGAAAAAAATGGCTAAAAAATATTTTGGTTTGTTGAGAATGGCTAAAAACCTACCCACTCTTAACGTAATGTCATGTTGTTATTTTAACAGAGATGATAACCTGAAAATATATAAAATAAAAAAATAATTTAAAACTCAACTTAAAATTAGATCATTTCAAAATATAGTTATTGACGAATTGTTAGTTTTGGGACAATAAAATATCTAATTTAGATAAATATGTAAAGTTTAATTGTATTCCAACATGCATACTTGATAAGCAACAATTTATCTTCTAAAAGGGAAGAAATAAATAATATTTTCAGATTTTATAAAAAAACCAAAAGAAGAAGAATAAAACAACGTCAAGGGTGGTGTTTTTCACAAGATTGTCATTTTTTTTAAAAAGAAGTTAGAAAATAACACTCCCGATGCTGTTTTCACCTAGAAAAGAAAAAAATGGAGTGCATGCTTGTGAATCAATTTTCATCTCTTTCATTTTCTGGACAAAATTTTTCATGGAAGTGTGCTTGTTTGTAGAAAATTTCCAAAAATATACTATTAACTTTTCTCACTTTTCAAATCATTAATCACATCAATTTATAAAATAAACAAAAAATATCATATCAACTATCATTATTATATAATCATATCACAAATACACTATTTACTATCTCTTATTTTTCAAATCACCAATCACATCTTTTTTTTTTTTTACCAAAAGCGATAGATTTTATTGCATAAGCAAACTCACACAAACTTACAAACAATGCCCATTGGCACAAAAAGCCACCTTACCTGCACAAACGAAGGCAAGAGGAACTCAACACACTCATCGAACAAAAAGTAAAACACCTCCCAAGGAGGCTAGAGCACTCCCAAAAGGAGACTCAAACATCAACCCCCCCACACAAACCGAGTACGAGCAACCACCACAAACTACAAATTAGACACGACTTGCCTATAAGCTTCGCCTTTCAACCGAAAAAAACAAAAATGACAAAACCACAACAACAAAAAAACCGACAACACAAAAATCTAATCTATCTAATACTTGGGCAAGACCCGAACAAGAAACCTCCCCTCTCGATCTGCCACCATGGGCGTAGCCACCTGAGGACGAGCGCGGTCACCGGACCACACTGGATCTCGGAGTGGCCCTATTAAATTTGAGCTGAATCGCACTGAAAATTCACTCGAAGGTCTAGTTCATATAAAAAAAATTGAAATAAGATTTAAAAGGCCAATAAACCTATTGCATTGGCCCAAAAAATTAAGAAATATCTAAGTCCAATTAAGGTATATGAGTGGATGAATGATTGTCTAGTTGGTTATGTAACGAGATATATATGTTCCAAAGTGACAATGAACGTTTTTTTGGGAGCACTTTTCAAATAAATTTTTGGATCTAAAAGCCTGTTTCCATAATAATAATAGTTGTTTGGTGGTTAATTTAGAATATAATTTTGGATACACCACTTCAAAAAAAACTTCATTCTAGAGAAGTCAAAATTGAATATTATGAAAAATCACAATTTTTTTTTTTTTGTAAGTCGACCTTTAGATTTTCTTTTTCTATTTTTGTATTTTTAAAATTTCGGCCATATACTCATCCCATGAAAAAGGACAAAAAATTGATCGCACTGGCTAAAAATTCTGGCTATGGCCATGTCTGTCGCCTTTTGCCTCCTCGAGATTCTCGCAAAGCCCGGATCTGAACATAAGCATCAAGGACCAGCTAGATCTAGAAGAAAAAACACCTCGGGGCAAAAGAGGTTTGACCGACGACTAGACGTCGCCGGCCGTGTGACCATTGCCGACAAGGTGATGGTGGGGATGGGGGAGACTTTAGAAGATGAAAGGGAGAGAGAAGATTAATGGAGGTTTTGTGCTCTTTTTAGAGAGAGGCGAGAGAGAAGACGGTAGAGAGAGGAAAACTTGTCATGGTAATCACCAATCACATCCAATCACTATTATACTAAAAAACAATCACATCAACTATCATCATCACATTTTCATCTTATATCCAATCACTATCAAAATTCATTCTCATTTTTTAAAATAAAATTTTCACACTATTCTCTTCAAAAGTAAAAATGAGCAAAACGCAAAACGAAAGCTCAAACATTCACTCCCAAAAATTTTGACATTACTTTGTTAAATCATTTTCTACACTAATTTAATAAATTACCCCAATTTAATGGGTCTACTCATCTAGTCCGAGTCCCGAGACTGGTTTGAAATTGGATCCTTAAAAATAGTTTTGGGTTCGGGCAAACCTAACCCATTACCATCTCTATTAAAATCGATTCACCATATCTCGTTATTTCAATTCATTGGAATGTTTTAAGATCGAGATAATCTAAAAACTTCATAATATATAACTGAAAAAAGAAGTGAGAATTATCTTAAAAAAGTGGATAAACTTTGTCTTTAATGATAGAGTTTTTGTTAGAAGAATGGTTGATCTGAATTCGACTCATATGAGTGCTTGTGCCCACATTTTATCAATCATTCTACTCAACTAATTACGTTAAAAAGTTCACACACTTTTTGAGTTGTGATAAGTAGCATGAGAATGAGTGAAGTACACATTCATGATTTCACTTTTGCATTTATCACTTTATGAAATGAATATTATTACATACAACTATTTCATGCTTTTCAAGACAGCCACAAATGTTAGTCGTGCAAGAGATGAAACCCCGTGTCGCTTACCTAAATTACATTTATTGCTGCTGTCTACTTTCAATTTCTTCACTCATTTCCCATTTCAGCATGGTGTTAATTTGTGTTCGTGTTTAGTTTCGGGTTATGTTCAAAATACATAAAAAATTAAATAAAATTCATGATATTATGTTTTTAGACAAATTGGTAATTTAAATGTCGATTCGTGTAGATCGTGTTCAAATTTTTCGTGTTCGTATTTGAGTTTCTTTTAAGAATTTTGGATCGGGTTAATGTTATGGTATCGTCGTGCCACAAATTACTACTCCTACATTTTGAAAAAGATTTAAAAAAACTCTTTTCTCTCTCTCACACATTGATATAACGGATGGATTATGCTGTGTTATTCAATGCCCTACGCTGCTTGAAAGAAATAAACTCAGAAACGTTACGTAATTTCAGAAAATAGTAATTTTTTTTTTGTCTAGCAAGAAAGGTAAAAATTGGTTGGTTGGTGGAGAAATATTATGTCAAATGATTTTCAAGATTCATAGATCTCCTCAAACAAATGGGTTTAGCTAGCTGTCCAAGGGGAAAATGGGCATCATTGTTTTTCTTTTTCTTAGCCATGAAAAACAATCATTGTCTTGCGAAGAAGAAGAAAAAAACAAGAAAACAAACATAAAATTAAGAGAAACAAGAAAAGGGCATTTTTGGGTCTTACAAAACCCGAGTTAAAAATTTCACTGAATCTTTACAGGCCTTCAGCCATGTGTCCCTTATTCTTTATTTTTAGAGAGAGAGAGAAAGAGACTACAGTTGAACTCACAGCTCTCATAAACAACAAAGAGAGAGAGAGAGAGAGAGAGAGAGAGAGAGAGAGAGAGAGAGAGAAGCATTAGTGAAACCCTCAGTGAGTAGATGAGTTAGCATTAAATTACACTCCAATTTCTTGACTCTTTTTGGCTCTTCTTCCTCTCTTTGCTATTGAAATTCCTTTTTCTTGATGAAAATGTCTTAGTAAAGCAAAATGTAAATTTGGGTCAAACCTAATGGTGGGTTTGATAGTGACACAAACTGGCGCCTTACTTTACACTTCATTTTTGGCCCCATCAGTCACAGTAATCTTATGTCACACCCTTTCCCCTTGAATGGGATTGCTAGATCTGGAGTTTTCTGTTGTGAAAACGGCCAAGTTAAAGCCATTTTGCCTTTTGGTTTTCCAGATTTCAAGATTCTCTAGGTGTTTTTACTGTTGATCAAGAGGGTTTTATGGGGAAATAACAAATCAAGACTTCATATATTTTTCTTAATATTTCATTTTGAAGTTTCTTTTTTCCAGAGTGCATCAATGGATGGTACATTGCTGTCCAGGTACAACTCCTTCTTCTTCTTGTTTTCCTCATTGTTGTTGCTGTTTACTGCATTTCCACAAGTGAATTCAGGAGATGCCGAGGCTCTTTTGGCTTTGAGGGCCTCAATAGACCCTTTGGGTGTTCTTCAATGGGGATTAGGGGAATTAATGTCTGCCAATGGCAAGGTGTTAAAGAATGTCTCAATGGGAGGGTTATAAAGCTTGTGGTGGAAAAATTTAACTTGAGTGGCACATTAGATGGCAAAAGCCTTAATCAGTTAGATCAGTTAAGGGTTTTAAGTTTTAAAGAAAACTCACTTTCTGGGCAAATCCCAGAACTCTCTGGCCTTGCAAATCTCAAGTCTCTTTTCCTCAATAATAACAAGTTTTCTGGTAAAATCCCTGTTAGTCTTTCTATGATGCACCGTCTTAAAGTCGTCGTTCTGTCCGGTAATACGATTTCGGGCCGATTCCTATGTCCTTCGTTAGTTTGAGCAGATTGTATGTTCTCTATTTGCAAGATAATCGATTGACGGGTGCTATCCCGCCTTTTAACCAGTCTAGTTTGAGATTCTTTAACGTGTCGAACAATGCACTCTTGGGAAAAGTCCCTCTAACCGCCGCGTTGATCAAGTTCAACGAATCTTCGTTCGTTGGTAACATTGATTTGTGCGGCGAACAAATCCGTACACCGTGCAATTTTGGCCCGTCCGCTAGTCCGTCGTATCCTGTGGCCCCCACTAAAACTAGGCATCGCAAGACAAACACGAAACTTACGTTAATTATCGTTCTCGAGCGTCGTTGGATTTGTCCTGTTATGTATTATAGCGGCCCTATTGCTGATGTTTTTGAGAAAAACGAAAAGGAAAAGGAGGTTAGAAGTAAAGTGGTTGCACAAGGGGTAGAAGAAGGGGCGACAAGTGGCGTTGCTAGTGGTAGTCGGGACGATAATAATGACGGGAGTAAACGAGGGGGTTTTCGTGGGACCAAGGGGCCGAAGGACTAGGGAGCTTGGTGTTCCTTGGACCAGGGGATCAGCAAATGAGTTATAGTTTAGAGGATTTGTTAAAGGCTTCGGCTGAGACGTTGGGTCGTGGAACAATGGGAAGCACTTACAAGGCGGTTATGGAGTCAGGGTACATTTTGACTGTTAAGAGGCTTAAAGATGCAAGGTATCCGACAATGGAGGAGTTTAGGAGACACATTGAGATTGTTGGTAGATTGAGGCATCCTAATTTGGTTCCACTCAGGGCTTATTTCCAGGCGAAGGAGGAACGTCTACTTGTGTATGATTATTTCCCGAACGGCAGTCTTTTTTCTCTCATACACGGTACGGAGATTATTTTGGCCTATATTCTGTTTTATTATTTAGTTCTATGTGTGACAAATGTGTTTGTATTTTAGTTGTCTGTACTGTGTCTGTCTTTGTGCATCGTTTTTCGACTTCATTATTAATTGGATATAGGTCGGAGAATTTTATTTTGGGGGCAGGGGCGGTAAATGGTCTTTTGCTTCCTAGTTTCTGCCGAATTTGGTTAGAAATGAGGAAAAGAGAAATGATGAGAGAAGAAACAGAAAAAAACTTTAACCAGCAAATTTTATACCATAATAACTTTACAAGAAAAGAATAATTGGCACATTTTTGTCATTTCATTTCCTTTTTAAATAAAAAACAAAGATTCATCAAAATTTCATCGCATTCTCGTATGATCACGTCTTTTGCTTAGATTAGCTTGGTGTTTTTTACCCCCATGTTTTTTGTGGCCAATCCCATGTATCTAATTCCGTTACAATTGTAAAAGATCCCTATCTTGTAGATTATTTGTTTCCCAGTTGGTGATGTAAAATTTACTGTCTGCTCAGAATTTCCTTTTGGACCGACCTTTTGCCGCATTAACTCATTAACAAGAGACAAACTTCTAAAACATAGGAATGCCCATATGGTTCAAATGACTTTGCAAACACACACACACACACAGAAACAAGCATTTCGTTAGATGAGGTCATTACAATAGCCAGCAATTTCTCTTTTGCATAAATTCAATGGAGAAAACAGTATAAAATACCTCTTGATATATATCCGATCAACATTCTGCGGCGGGTAGAGCTAGCAATGTATCTAAAGAGTGATTGATTCATCAAAGAGTCTCTGATATCCGTTAGGTGCAATTAATAGATGGTTCAGATTCGTTCGCCATAATATAATGCTTGGTGGATGACTACTTACATATTAATTGATTTCATAAAATATAGCTGATGAATTAAATGAGGACTTAATATTTCATTTGTGTTAACAATTTCTCCATCTGCGATCATTTCTTTTGCTGCAATCTCATATAGCATTATTAAGGGATAATTACAAAATTCACCCCTGAGGTTTAGCCTAATTACAAAAACCCCAGTTATCTTTCAAAATTACAAATATCATCGTGAGGTTTGTATTTACCTAACAAATGTCAGGGGTATTTGTAATTTTAAAGGATAACTGGGATTTTTTGTAATTAGGCTAAACTTCAGGAGTAGTTTTTGTAATTTAACGCACCTTATATAAGTGGTAAAGATTTTACTGTAATGATTGTTAGCGTAGTGTCCATCTTTAAGATCTCCTAGTAAATTTTTAATCGGTTACGACTCAGAGCTAACATTTGATGAGTGTGCGTGCAAATCATGCTAAAGTAATAGGCTTGCATAATGTTTCTACCTTAGACTTTATTTTAGGAACTCATTATCTATGTGGACATTACATCTATTGAGAGAATATAATAACTTTGGACATAATGTTTTCAAACTGGTTTCATATAAACAACATATATGCATCAATATATTGCATTTGACTTCAAACCATGGAAAATTGGAAATCGATATCTTGAATAATACTTTCTATGACCCACCAGAAGATATGAGTATCCCTAATTAGGTATTGAAAGTCAAGCTCTGTTGTGTGGAATGTGGGAATTAAAAATGAAGTGCTGAAAAAATCAAGTTATACCGATGTGAAACATGGAAATTACAAAGTGACTGATGGATTTCGTTTCAGAGTTTCTACCGGGCTTGACTATTATTTGCAAGTGTACCATATGTACCTAGGATTTTAGAGTTATGGCGACGTTATTTGAAAAGTTTCTTGCATTGCAGTTACTCTTAGTCTTAGAGTTAAAACAAGGGTTAATTTCAAAAATACCCTTGAAGTTTAGTCTAATTACAAAATAACCCAGGTATCTTCAAAATTGAACATACCTCTTGACATTTGTTTATATTACAAATGCATTCCCGGAGGGGAATATTTGTTAAGTAAATACAAATTTCACAAGGTGTTTGTAACAACTTAAGGGGTCTATTTGTAATTTTGAAAGATAAAATGGAATTTTTTGTAAGTATGCTAAACTTCAGGAGTAGTTTTTGTAATTTACCCTAAAAACAAAGCCTTCCCTAGACCCAAGAAGAATAGGATGCTACTACGATGCCTGCAAATACAAATATATTTATTTTTTTAAAAAAATGAAGGCTGAAAAAGAACTTATTGATTTCCACACTGATGTATCAATTTTTCAGCTCAATGTCTCAAAAGTTTTAACCCCTTTTGCAGGATCAAGAGCCGCCGGTGGTTCAAAGCCTCTTCACTGGACATCCTGTCTTAAGATAGCTGAAGATTTAGCCGGATTGCTTTACATCCATCAAAATCCTGGTCTAACTCACGGCAACTTAAAATCCACCAACGTCCTATTAGGGTCCGATTTGAATCGTGCCTCACCGACACGGACTAACCCGTTCGAAACCCCGACTCGCACGAGGAATCGAGCGCTTCATCCCTCTTCTACCGGGCCCCAGAATGCCGCGATGTAAGAAGACCACTAACGCAACAAGCCGACGTCTATAGCTACGGTGTCCTCCTATTAGAGCTTCTAACCGAAAAACTCCTTACCGAGACCTAGTACAAGAACACGGTTCGGATATACCCATGTGGGTCCGGTCGGTTAGGGAGGAAGAGACCGAGTCGGGGACGAGCCCCCATCGAGCAACGAGGCGTCCGAGGAGAAACTTGGTGCTCTTTTAAACATCGCGATGGGATGCGTTGCTGTCGTCCCCCGGAAAACCGTCCGATTATGAGGGAGGTTTTGAGGATGATTAGAGAGGCAAGAGCTGAAGCTCATTTGTCTTCTAATAGTAGTGACCATTCTCCTGGGAGATGGTCAGATACTGTCCAGAGTTTGCCAAGGGAAGAACATTTGAGTATTTAAGGTGGTTGTCTTGGTGTGGCAGTCATATTTGTGTATTCTTTTTTTTTTTTTTTGTTCAATTAAATGTCATGATTAGATGATGTTCAGTTATTGATTTTTCCTGGAAATTTTAGATTGTTATTGTAGAGTTTCTTCTTGTTTTGGTAGCTTATGTACTGACTTGTTTTTAGAATTGATTGAGGAAATAATTATAAAACTTAACTAAACTATGGATGAAACAGTAATTTATAGGGATTATTACAAAAAGGGATAAGTAAAACTCCCTGAGGTTTGGGCTAATTAGAAAATGTTAATATAGATATCAATTAGGAGATAATTAGAATCCCGTAGATTAGCCTATTGATTTAGTTTCCTTATTTTGGTTGCTTTCAACTTGTACATAAGTGTACCTTGTAATCAATGGAATACACAATTCATTCGGATCTCAAGATATTACATGGTATAAGAGCCACATTAGGTTTTCTCAATTTTTTTCCCAACGCTTTGTTTCCTTTTGAACAAAGAAGGGGTTTTATTAGGGGTTTCTTCTGGGTGACTCATTTTGGGTGAGATCGACCTCACCGCCCTCCCTCCTCTGTCTTCGGCCAAACAGAGGCGACCACCCCGGCCAAGCCCAACCCGGCAGAGGCGCGTGTGCTTCACACGCGCAGAGACGTCTTTGCCGAACCCACGCGCCGGCGCGTGGGCGCGTGAGTGGCCGGATTTTTTCCTCAGCGCCCGGTCTCCCATTCGGTTTTGCCTGGGCTCTTCGTTTCTAGAATCCCTTTGGTGTTTACATGCACGGTTTGGACTCGTTTTGGATTTTTGGTATTTTTGGCCTCGCTTTTCTTTGATTTTTGGTCCTGTTCAACTTTGCTCTTTGTTTTTTTCCGGGCACTTGGGTGCTTTGTTTGTGCTATTATCATGGGTGACTCTAAACTTGGGTCCGAGGTCATCCCCATGATGACTAAAATTTCGATATGGTCACGATTTCAAGTGGGAGTATGCTTTGACTTACGAGACCGTGAACCCTCAACCACCCATCGCCGTTTTTTGCCGATACAGTAACTCGCTCACAGTCTTGTCTCTAAAGGATCTAAATGGGTCATGGATTCAGGTGCTTCGCATCATATGACAGTAACTCAAACCTTTTCTCCACATTTCATCCTCTTTGCACACTCCACTCACGTTACTATTCCGATGGATCTACCACACGTGTCCTCGGTTCTCGGTTCTATTCACCTCACACCGTCTCTTTCATTACAATTTGTATTGAGTTTACCTAATTTTTCCTTCAACTTGCTTTCGGTCAAGAAGCTTACCAAGTCCTCGAATCAGAAGATCACGCCTTTTCCGACTCTTGTGTTTTTCAGATCTTTCGACGGCGATCCTTGTAAAGGACGTGAATCGATGGCCTCTATATTCTCGACACTCCGAATCAAGTCTCTTGTTGGTTCCTCTTCATCGTCCGCACTTGAAATGCACTCACGCCGGGCCATCCCTCTCTCCAAAGTCTCAAGAAGTTGTGTCCTCGCTTGTCTTCTATATCCTCTTTATTTTGTGAGTCGTGTCGCTTGCCAAACATTCTCGTGTACATTTAAGCCCTAGAATAAATAAGCGGGTTGTATCCCCTTTTAGATTAGTTCACTCGATGTTTGGGGTCCCTTGTTCGCGCCCCTAAGTCCGGTTTCAAATATTTTGTTACGTTTATCGACGATTTTTCTCGTGTTACTTGGATCTATTTTATGAAAAGTCGCTCAAGTATTTCATCATTTCTCTTCCTTTTGTGCTTTGAAATTCAAACTCGCTTTTCTACACGTATTCAAACGCTACGCAGCTGACAATGCTAAAGAATTCTTGTCTACTACATTTCAAATCATATATGTTTTTCAAAGATGGCATTTTGCATGAAACATTTTGTGCGGACACACCAAATTTCAAATGGTGTTGCCGAACGAAAGAATCGGCATCTCCTCGAGGTTGCTCGAGCCTTATTGTTTCACATGAATGTTCCTAAACCTTTTTGGTGATCTTGTCTCCACGCTTGTTTCCTCATTAACCGTATGCCATCGGTGATTTTAGACAATGTTGTCCCTTTTTCTATCCTGCTTCTTGACAAAACTCTTTTCCTAATCGCACCTAAGATTTTTGGTAGCACATGCTTTGTTCGTGATACGAGACCTCATCTCACTAAACTAGATCCCAAGTCACTCAAATGTGTGTACTCTTGTGTGCAAAATGGATATCGTTGTTTTTCTCCTACGCTCAATCGCTATATTGTGTCTCGGGATGTTACATTCAATGAACAACTCCCATACTTTTCTCGTGTCACCACCTCGTCCTGGAGGGGATGATGATGTTTTGGTCTACTCTGTTCTGCGTTCCTCCCCCCAATGTCTCAACTCCGCTCCTCGACCCCGATTACTCGTGTTTATACTTGGCGCCAACAACCAGCTCCGGTAGAAATAGATTCATGTCCTTTGCCTCGTTGCTTTGGTGGAAGATCATATACCACCTTCAACTCCTCTTGATGATCTTCCCATTGCTCTTCGTAAAGGTAAACGAACTTGTACCTATCCTATTGCTTCATTTGTTTCCTATGACCATTTGTCCGCTTCTTCTTGTTCCTTTATTGCAAAAATAGATTCTATCTCTATTCCTAAAACCGTTGGTGAAGCTTTGGCCCATTCTCGTTGGCGTCTTTGCTATGGTTGAGGAAATGAATGCACTTGACCATAATGGCACTTGGACTTTGGTAGACTTACCCGTTGGCAAAAAGGCAATTGGGTGTAAGTGGGTGTTCACAGATTAAAGTAAACCCCGATGGTTCTCTCCTCGTCTTTAAAGCCCGACTCTTCGCTAAAGGCTATGCACGACTTATGGCACATGATTACTCCGAGACATTTTCTCCTCGTGGCTAAACTCACTCATTAGGCTGTTCATATCTCTCCAGCCACTTTTGATTGGCCTCTGCACCAATTAGACATTAAAAATGTTTTTCTTCAAGAGAGGTCTATATGGAGCAACCGCCGGTTTTGTTGCTCGGGGGGAGCATGGGAAAGTATGTCATCTTCGCAAATCCTTATACGATTTGAAGCGAGTCCTCGGGCTTGGTTCGATAGATTTAGCCGATCATTCTCAAATCGGCTTACTAAGATGTAAGTCCGATCATTCGGTGTTCTACAAACGCTCCGAGCATGGGATCATTTTACTAGTTGTTTATGTGGATGATATTGTAATTACAGAAATGATAGTGTTGGGATTTCGTGGCTCAAGTCATTCCTCCTTGCCCACTTCCGCACAAAGGACTTGGGATCTCTCAAGTACTTCTTAGGTGTGGAAATAATGAGAAGTAAGAGCGGATCTTCCTCTCTCGGAGAAAATATGTGCTTGACTTATTCAAGGAAATCGGGAAAATAGAGCAAAATCTTGCAAGACTCCCGATGACTCCCAACTTGCAACTTGATAAAGATAGTGGTGCCTCGTTCCATGATCCTGAGCGGTATCGAAGACTTGTTGGGAAGTTGAATTATCTTACTGTAACACGTCCTGATATTGCGTTTTCAGTAAGTGTTGCTAGCCGATTTATGTCTCCGCTCCTACTGTTAGTCATTGGGCACTTCTTGAGCAAATTTTGTGTTATCTGAAAGGGGCTCCTGGATGTGGATTATTGTATGGGCGACATGGTCATTCAAAGATGGAATGTTTTACCGGGATAATTGAATCATATTCTGATGCTGACTATGCAGGTTGTAAAGATGATAGAAGGTCCACTTCAGGTATTGTATCTTTGTGGGAGGTAATCTTGTTTCATGGAGAAGCAAGAAACAAAATGTGGTTTCCCGCTCAGCTTCGATTCTTTGAATATAGGTCCATGGCTGATTCGGTTTGTGAGATTGTATGGATACATCGATTCTTAAAGGAAATAGGGTTTTAGCTTACTCTTCCCGCTAAACTTTGGTGTGACAACCAAGTCGCCTTTCACATTGCATCAAACCCCGTATTTCATGAACGGACCAAACATATTGAGATAGATTGCCACTTTGTTCGTGATAAAGTCGAAGAAGGATTCGTCTCTACGGTTATGTCAAGTCAAGACCGGTTGGGAGACATATTCACTAAAGCAAAGAATGGAGTGCGAATGAACAATATTTGTAACAAGCTAGGCATTATTGATATATATGCTCCACCTCGAGGGGAGTGTTAATATAGTATAGATATTGTATATCAATTAGAGATAATTAGAATCCCGTAGATTAGCCTATTGATTTAGTTTCCTTATTTTGGTTGCTTTCAACTTGTATATAAGTGTATCTTGTAATCAATGGAATACACAATTCATTCGGATCTTAGTATATTACGTAAAAACAACCTTAAGTTTTTGCAAATTATAAAAATTCCTTTGATGATTGATTTTACTTAAATTAGAGGGGTAATTGTAATAGTAACATTTATATAAATGTTGGGGGGTTGAAATGTTTTTTGTTAATGAAGGGGGAGGTATAAATTGAAATCAAACATCAAGTTTTTTTATGGAATTTTAAAAATCTCTGAGTTTCTTTGTAATTAGCCCAAACTTGGGGGTTGTAATTATCCCTACAAGAAAACCTCAACTTTTTGTCTACTTGTAATTTTTACAAAAGTTGAAGGATGTAATTGTAAGACGAAACATTTGGTCTATTTGTAAGATTCAAAAAGTTAAGAGATGTAATTGTAAAATATTTGACGACATCAATAAACGTTTGAGGTTATTAAATGGTGGGATAAAATGTAAAACAAAATTAAAGGGGGCTTATGTAAATTTGAGAATTTTCTGGGTTATTTTGTAATTACCTCATACCTCAGTGTTTTTTTTGTGTTAAACATTTAACTGCAAAAATGTTGGAGCATAAATAAGCACTAGGGGTTGATTGTGCAAACTGTGCCTGAGATTTCAGCTTATCAAGAAACGCAGACACAAAAAAGTAACAATGGTTTGAGTTAAAATTTCATCAGAGGTGTTTCAACATGTATAATGTAATAATAGTTGATACTTGATTATAAATTAATATTAGGATAATTACAAAAACACTCTGAGGTTTGGGCTAACTACAAAAACTCAAGAGATTTTTAAAAATTGCAAAAATCTCCTAAGGTTTGATTCCGTCTTACATTATCCTCCGTCACATGCAAAAATCTCCCATGATATTTATAGAAATTATAATTATCCCTTTAAATTTAAGGAATCAAACCTTAAGGGGCTTTTTGTAATTTTGAAACATCTTTTTCTTGTAATTAGCCCAAACCTGAGGGAGTTTTTTGTAATTATCCCTTAATATTAATGTACTAATGCATTTGACAGTTTCTCTATAAAAGATTGTGATTAGCATACAAATCTCAGAAATAAGAGTGGAGATTTATGCTTGAAACCTTAGGTATTGTTTGGTAGACTGTTGTTTAAAGAACTAGTTAGATCCAACTTGTCCAAAAATCATTTCTTTTTCAAATTTCATATGTAGACAATCTTGACTGGATTATGATATAGTCCATTCCAAGAATAGGAAAGAACCCGCGCACGGACTTAGAGACATTCAAAACCGAACCGATATCCGGACCGAAAGATCTCCGAACCGAAAATATCCGTTGACTTTTTGACTTTCCCGAACCGCACTGCATCGAAAATTTATGGTACGGTTCTCGAGATTTTTCAAATACCCGCATCGAGAACCGCATCAACCATACCGAACCACTCCGAACCGAGGACCCGAATCTAGAACCGATTTTAAAGGTTTTATATAAATACATATACATTATTTCTATGTTGTTTTTATTTTGATATTGAATAACTACAAACTATTTGAAATTAAATTGAATATAAAGCATATTTAAAAAAAACCATAATACTCGCAACTATTATGAATTTTAAAAAACTTTGATATTAATAATAGAGTAAATCATTTGAAATTGAAATTAGTTAAATGATTAGTAAATTACACTTAAAAGAGAAACAAGAAATAATACCATATTATAACAATGTAAAAAAGGGATGAGATCCTATGAGACCATAGCTATAGGTAGGAACATGAGATTCAATCCACACCCTCCAACCAAATAAAATAAAAGGCTAGGATTTAATGGCATTTTATAGTAATTAAAAAATAGTGGGGACTAAATAGGGGTACAATTGGAATGTTAAAATCAACCAAATAATCGTTTTTCCTAAAATCAAGGAATAAAATCTTACCATAATTACCATCTTCTTCTCCCAACGTGAACACATCGTCCAAAACCGTAAAAAAAAAAACCCGGCCCGTAAAGTCCAAACCAGGCCCAAATATCAACCTTCATCATCGCCTTCTCCCCACGATCAAAGCAACGTGAAAAACACAGAAAATCCCACGCAAAAATCGAACCCGCAAATATTCTCGTGATCAAAAACACCAAAAATCGCACCCACATCAACGGGATCGATATTGCAATGCCACAAACACAGGATACCCCTCCACAAACCAGTCCGCAACAAGGTAAAATTTCACACCAATTCATCAACAAAAATGTGTGGTTCAAATGCATGTAATGTTGAACAATCAAAAATTCACGAATTAATTCTCGTGCATATATCTTTGTAATTATGTGCATATAGCTTTGTAATTCTGCATATATAGCTTTGCAATTCTGTAACTTGTGTATATTATATGCTTAGAGTATGTGTGTTTAGTTCGTATTAATGATATGCGTGTATAGTGTCTCGAATTTGTGTATTTATTATGAAAAATATGTATCACATATAATGTATCACATATAGCTTCCGCATATGTGTGTTTAGTTAGTATTAATGAAATGTGTATATAGTGTCTCGAATCGTGTATTTATTATGAAAAATGTGTATCACCTATAATATATCAAAAATAGCTTCTCGTACATATGTGTGTTTAGTTAGTATTAATGAAATGTGCGCATAGTGTCTCGAATTTGTGTATTTAGTATGAAATATATGTAGCACATATAGCTTCTGTACATATGTGCGTTTAGTTAGTATTAATGATATGTGTGTATAGTGTCTCACATATAATGTATTCCCTAAATACGTTTTTGCCTAATTACAATGCATCTAATATATGTTTAGAGTATTAATTATGAACACAAAGGGCATTAAATATGTGTACTTATACAACAAATATTGGTGAGTTCGATTTTGCACCATACGTTCATGTTCTGTAAATATGAATTTACACGATACATTTAAAATCTGTGTAAATAGTATTCAAAATTTGTTGTTTTAATATCTAAATATTGTGTTTTTGCAGATCAAGATCCAAATTACACAGTTCACGTTGGTCAGAGGCTCGAAATCTCACAAGGATCAACTAAATATTGGATCCCAGAGGTTGAACAAGAGAAAATTCCTCGTGCCAACATGCATTTCCGTACATTGGAGGCAGGAATACAATTTTATAAGGATTATTTTTGTGCGAGCATGTATATTTGTTTTGGAATCATATGTATTTCACTATAGAATAATGTGTGTTTAGTTATATAATAATAATGTGTATATAGTTTTGGGTTAATGGACAAATAACTGTACATAATTTTGTGCGTAAGTAGTAGTACACACAATGTAGTAACTACGAATACAATATTAACGCCGCATAACAACATTCCGATCATATGTACGGAAAAAATACAAATTTATATTGATTAAAAAGAAAACACCCTATGTCCGCAACCTATTTACACATTATCTCATGTATTACCCACACATCGTCCTTCAATGACAACATCAGGATCAATAAACGTATGTTTTGGAATTATGTGTTTTTAGATGTAGAATTATGTGTTTTTAGTTATGTAATAATGTTTGTTTAGTAATAGCACACTGTTTTTTGTTATTTTGTGCGAGCATGTATATTTGGTTGCGAATTATGTGTTTTTAGATGTAGAATTATGTGTTTTTAGTTATGTAATAATGTTTGTTTAGTAATAGGACAACTGTTTTTTGTTATTTTGTGCGAGCATGTATATATTTGTTTTGGAATCATGTGTATTTAGTTATATAATAATGTGTGTTTAGTTATATAATAATGTGTATATAGTTTTGGGTTAATGGACAGTTAACTGTACATAATTTTGTACGTAAGTACACACAATGTAGTAACTACGAATACAATATTAACGTTGTATAACAACATTCCGAACATATGTACGTGAAAAATACAAATTTATATTGATTAAAAAGAAAACACCCCATGTATGAACCATTCATATCCACAATTCAAGAAACCATCTAAGTCATACACAAATGGCTCCCAAAGACAAAAACACCAACGATAGTAAACTAACTATACAAAAAAGATGAGCACAAATCTGCATACTACGTTGTCTATTTAAAACAAAACTACAATACTATCTTCCCCGTCCAAAACTTCCTGGATTCTTCCAAACATCTATCCTTTAGCTCATTGCTATGGTGGAGGATTATCGCATCCGAGTACTTCGTGCGTAAGTTAGGCAGTTGAGAGACGCATTATTCTTCTCCAAACCACAATCCCATCTCTCTGGTTCCACCGCCCATGTAGCTCTCCATATGCCTCATGGCATATATACCACAATCAACTTTGTTTGTGGTATCTCTCCAAGGCATGCATAGTCTAGACGGGGTGAATTTCCTGGACAACACTAGCCATTTGCGGGCAACCTTTAGTCTCCAAATAGTTTGAAAACATCCGAACCTCGCAAATATACCATGGAAAACAACTTCAAACTTCGCAAACTATATATTACAATTAACCATATCATACTAACTAACTACACATAATTTCATACTTAATTACACACAATTACACACCTATTTAAACACACCCATTTTGCAAAAAAAATATGGTGAGTCGAAAAAGATCAAAAACATCAAGCGGGTAATTATACAAAAAAATCTATTATACAACAATACAAACCAAAAAAGAACCAATACTAATGCATTTAGATCAAAAACAACAATACAAACCAAAAAGCCCATCTCCCCGTTTCTTCTACCCCGCCCGCATCCCCATTACTTCTCCATTTATCATCCTCTCAAATTATATTCCCAGTCTGCAAACTAATATTCTCATGGACTTTTCGATAGTGCATTTTTTCATCAAATATGGTGAAACATGAGAACCCCTAAACTTGTTAAAATAGAAAAATAGTATCTCCACATACCTTTCATTCTCGCTTTGAGGTTCTATTTCTACTTCCCCTTTTCCTCTTCTTAAAACTTACATCGACTTCACCAATTATATCTCATTCAACAAACCCCAAAATTTAAACCCACATAATATATATACATCGCATTATCAAGCTTCAAAAATTTTGCAAATCTCTTATACCTAAAAGATTATTCCCTAAAATTAAACAAATAAGAACAATAGAAATCGATAATAGAAACCCAAATTGGAACCCTAACATCAACAAACACCAAAATCAAAAAGAAAATAAAAATCACAAAAAACTTACCGTGGTGAAGAGATGAATAAGAAACGGTGCAGCGGAAACGTGTAAGTTGAAGATGGAGCCCTACCGTGGTGAAGAGATGAATAAGAAACGGTGCAGCGGAAATGGTACAGCGGTTTCAAGATTTTGAAGACGGAACGATGGAGCATGTAGCAGGTAGCAGATAAAAGAAAGAAGAGGAAACGTGTATCTGGAAAAGAGGGAGAGAAAATCGCGGGATATTGATAATAAGATTCAGTTACCAAATTCAAAAATTAGGGATTTACAATTATATCCTTTGAATAAAAAGACAGATTTACTTTCCTACCCTTGCTTGCCACCACCATGACTAAAATAGATGGGTAAAATCTGGACCATTGAATATTAAATCAAATGGTCTAGATGTGGTCTCATGTTCTTACCTAAAGGCCCTGGTCTCATTTGATCATATCCCTATAAAAATATCATATTTTAATTTTTTTACCACATCACATAAATTATAAATATAATTTTATTGATTATGTTAAGTTGTTAAGTATAAGACATTGATATTATAAATTTATACAAGTTTTTATTTCATGTTAATTTACAAAAATTATTAGTTAATTATATATGTTGTATGTCAATAGAAGGACGATTGCCCAAATATAAACTATTATTGTATTATATAGGTTATTAAGTTTAGAATTTTGGATTGTGTTACCTATTATAGTTTTAGTTTTTATTTTGAGACTACGCTAAAAAGAAACTAGAACTCTAGAAATATATTCGATTGGTGATTTTTATATTGATTTTTTTTTTCCAAATTTGTATGTTTTATTTATGGCTAATCTCCGACTCTCCGTCCTCCCGACCGAACTGCAAATGGTCCCGTCCCATTAGAACCGAATCTGTTCCGAACCGTCCCGAAATTTTGGTATGGTTCGGACGGATATTTTTTCTATGGTTCGATTCGGAGATTTATTTTGAGAATCTCAAACTTCGGACTCGGTTCTAGAGATTTCCAAATCTTCGAACCGTCCCGCATCTGCACACCCCTAATCTTTATACCCCGTGGATAATATGAGGTTCGTGTAACTAATCGTTTATTTTTTTATTATTAAACTTATGTCTCTTTTCTTAATTACTTGTCAAAAAATGGGCTTAAAAAGAAATAAGAAAGTAAAATAATTCCGAGTCATTAATATTAGAGTAATTAAAAAAACACCCTGAGGTTTACTGGGTTAATTACAAAAAAAAAAAAAAAAAATATATAGGTTTTTGAAAATGACAAAAACACATCGAGGTTTGATTCCGTCTGGATGTGTCAAAATGAGCCGGTTCGAAATGAACCGGACTATTTGGTCTAACCCGAAATAACGGGTTGACCCAATTTTTAAGTGTATTTTTATGGGATGGACTGGATTGAGCTCCAAAAATAGTGATCCGAGTACTATTCGACACGGCCCAACCCGATTTTCTTTTGGCCCGTGTGGCGACACAATCGCTCGACCGTTTGATAACTATAATTTTGTTTTATATTTTCTCCTTCATAAAGAAAAATATTTCAAACACCCCGATATTTTAAATATTAAAGAGTTACCCACTTAAATTTAAGACAAAATCAAATTTGAATGACTTTATGTAATTTTGAAATATGTTGATTTTTTTTTTTAATTAGTCCAATCCTGATGGAGTTTTTTGTTATTATCCCTTTAATATTATATGACAAGTTTATTATATTGATGTAAACTGAAGCACCAATAAAAAAATGCAATTGCTTCTTTAGAAAAAAAAAAAACTAAATAATAAACAATGAAATTGCCACTGACTTTAGAGCTTCCTTCAACTTTGTCTTGGTTGACTTGGACATAGACTCCAAAATCCATTGTTATCTCTGTGAATGATTTACCAACAACTCTTTCACTCTTTCTAAATTTATTGTATTTTCTTTCTCTGAGATCTCGTTTTCTTTGATTCCTGTTGTTACTTTTTCTTTTGTGTGTGTGTTCCTCAGCTTGTATCCTAGTCAATTGAGGTTTCTGGGTTGCCAATGTTTTGACATATCTACACACTTTTGGAAAAGATTTGGACTTGGGAGGATCAGGTTTGCTACACTATTACTTAATAATTAGTACATTTTATTTTTGATTTTGGTTAAAAATCTTGTGATGTGCTCTCTTCAATAAAGTACATTTTTAAGCATTTGTAATGCTTCATTAAGATATTTTTAACTATAGTGTGATTTGAAGACTTAAAAATCTGAATGGTTTGAACTCAGTATACTACGCTCTAGGAAAGAAAAAATCAAGAGAAGTCATAATGTTTGCTTATTGTTTAGGACAATTATTTTGGGATTTTTACAAAAACACCCATGAGGTTCGGGCTAATTACAAAAAATCCAAAGATTATCGGAAATTACAAAAACCACCCTTTAGGTTTGATCCGTCGTACATTTTCCCGCTTCATATTCCAAAAGTATTTCAAAAGTTCTCCTTAAGTTTAAAGGCGCAATCAAACCTCAAGTTTTATTTTGCAATTTTCAAAAATCTCATGGTGTTTTTGTAAACCCAAACCTTAGGGGCCTGCTGTAATTATCCCTTATTTGCGGAACTAATATGATAGCCAAAGTTACCACAAGATCAAGAATAAGATGCCCTCTTGCAATTCATTATCTAACAGAGCCTTAGTTGTATAAAGATCAACAGAAGATATATCAGATTTTTCTTCATAATAAATAGCTGGGATGTAATTTAAATTCAGGCTAGTCTATCATGCTATAATATGAAACTTATTGCATTACTTGTGCTTGAAGAACTTTGAGATTTTACATTAAAACGAAATGCATAGAATTGTAATGGCTAGGATGTTAATTATGAGAACAAGAAGGTAAATTTGAAGCAAGAAAGAATAGTTGTCATCATGGATCGTAGTTGTTCATCATATTTACATAAAGCCCTTCTTTTTTTTTTTTTTTCATCATAGTTTAACTTACGGATAATTACAAACACCCCCGAGGTTCAGGCTAATTACAAAAAACCTCAAGGTTTTTGAAAATTGCAAAAACTCCTTGATGTTTGATTCCATCTCACATTTTCCCCTTCATAAGCCAAAAACATTTCAAAAAAAAAACCCTTATATTTCTAGAAATATTACAGTTGTTACCCCCTTAAGTTTAAGTCATAATCAAATGTGAGGGAACTTTTTGTAATATTGGAACATCTCTGTTTTTTTTTTTTTTTTAATTAGCCCAAACCTTAGGGGTCTTTTGTAATTATCCCAAACCCTAGGGGATTCCGTTTTTAGATTTCCCCTCTAGATAAGCAAAAACATTTCAAGAAAATCCCCTGATATTTCTATATATATTACAGTTAGTACCCCTTAAAAAATAAGACATAATCAAATGTGAGTGGGCTTTTGTAATTTTGAAACATCTCTGTTTTTTTTTTTGTAATTAGCCCAAACCTCAGGGGGTCTTTTGTAATTATCTCTTTAACTTACAATTCTTCAGATGCTAGTTATGAATAATAATAAAAATAGTTGTTTCATGCAGAGGTGGAGTGAGATGGCTGATGCAGTTGTAGAATTTCTCCTGACCAATTTGAAGGAGCTGCTACTTTACCATGCAGATTTGATCTATGGACTCAAGGACCAAGTTGAATCCCTTCACAAGGAACTCAGTTTGATGAAAGCATTCCTCAAGGACTCGAGAGAAAAGCGTAACGAATTCGAATACGTTAGGGAGATCGTCCGACAAATCACCGATGTGGCGTGCGAGGCAGAAGATATCATTGACACGTTTGTAGCCAACGCAGCGATGCAGAAGAGGAACACCATCACCAAAATGTTCCACGCATTTGATAATGCTTCGCTGCTTCGTAGCGTGGCGAAGCAAATCGAATCCATCAGGGTAAAAGTGAAGGATATCTATGACAACAAGATGTTTGGTATAGTGAGCATGCCCGAACGAGAGCCCTCTCGTAAAAACTTACGGGAGAAAAGACCACCCGTTGTGGAGGAAACTAATGTTGTGGGCTTTGATAAAGAGGCTAAAATTGTAATCGATCGTCTCACTCAGGGGCCGGAGCAGCTGGAGGTGGTATCGGTTGTTGGCATGGGTGGACTTGGTAAAACGACGTTAGCAAGAAAAGTTTACGTCGATCCTTGTATAGAGTATCACTTTTATCTCCGTGCGTGGATATATGTATCTCAAGAATACAGCAGAAGGGAAGTTTTTCGCGGTATTTTAGAGTCTCTGGGACTAATGAATGATCAGATGTTCAAAATGAGCGACGATTGGCTGGGCGAGGAACTATGCAGGCAGTTAAGGAACAATCGGTACCTTATCGTGATCGATGATGTCTGGACGACAGAGGCTTGGGATGACATTAGAGTGGCTTTTCCGAACACAAACTTGGGAAGTAGGATATTGATGACGAGTCGTAATAGAGAAGTAGCTTTGCACGCCAACCCTGATAGCCGGCCTCACAACTTACGTTTTTAACAGACGACGAAAGTTGGGAGCTGCTCTGTCGGAAGACTTTCAGGAAAGAGTGCTGCCCTCCAGAGCTGGAGGAGCTCGGAAAACAAATCGGTAGAAAATGTTACGGGCTTCCACTCGCTATTGTGGTTATCTCGGGCCTGCTTTTAAAGAGGGAGAAAACGCGGGACTGGTGGAAAAAGTAGCCGATAGTGTTAGCACGTATGTTGCTAAAGACCCGAAGCAATGTATGGATGTGTTAGCACTGAGTTACAGGCATTTACCAGATCATTTAAAAGTTTGTTTCATCTATTTTGGGATTTTTCCTGAAGATTTTGAGATCCCTGTTTGGAAATTGCTGCGATTATGGGTGGCCGAGGGGTTTGTCCAAGAAAACGGACAAGAATGCTTAGAGGACTTAGGTGAAGAGTATTTAGAGGATCTTGTTGATAGAAATCTAGTATTGGTGGCAAAGAAGAACGCCAATGGTCGAATCAAGACGTGTCGTATTCATGATATGCTGCGTGATTTGTGCGTTAAAGAGGGCGCGAGCAAAAGTTCTTACACGTAATCAAAGCCGTCGCAAAATCATCCTTTCCCGACATCGATCCAAAGTTATCATCGCCGGCTTTGTATCCATTCGAATGTTTTGGACTTCATATCGTCGAAGCCCGATGGTCGACATGTTCGCTCCTTGTTGTGTTTTGTCCTTGAAGAGACTAACGTGCCTCGACAACACACATCATTCATAGATGAAGCCTTTGGATTAGTGAGGGTGTTAGATCTACAGTCAATTAGTTTCTCGCGTTTCCCCAACGAGATCGTGCACCTCGTTCACCTAAGATTCGTAGCCCTTTTCGGTAATTTCAAGATTCTCCCCGCGACGATTTCCAATCTTTGGAATCTTCAAACGATCATTATCCGGACGCCGTGTCGGGAGCTCAACATTCTAGCAGACATATGGAAAATGTTGCAGTTGAGGCATCTTCACACGAACGGGATAAGTTTCTTGCACGCCCTCCGGCTCAAACGCGTAGGAATCACGAAGATCCGTTCGTCAGAAGAAACATACTGACGATCTCCACGGTCTCGCCCGATAGCTGCACCGAGAACATACTCGCGAGAACTCCCAATCTGAGGAAGCTAGCGTCGCGGGAAGTTAGTTAAACTCGTGGAGGAAAAGGGAGGATCGAGTCCGTTCGACGTTCTCGCCAAACTAGACCGTCTCGAGAGCTTGAAGCTGACGAACGACGCGTTCCCGTTGGATCCGTCCCCGATGCCTCTTTCCAGGCCTTCCGCAGTCCTATAAATTCCCACCAAACTTAAAGAAGATAACGTTATCCGACACGTTGCTCGGCTGGGATCACATGTCGACGCTCGGGATGCTGCCGAATCTTGAGGTGCTCAAGCTAAAAGACTATGCTTTCAAGGGGAGTCATTGGGAGCCTCTGGATGGCGGTTTTCGTCTGCTCAGAGTTCTGCAGATCGGAAGGGCTGATCTCGTGCGATGGGACGCGAAAGGTCATCACTTCCCTCGACTTCAACGTGTCTTGTTCAGGTTGTGCTCGAGCCTCGAGGCGATTCCGTGTGGTCTAGCTGAGGTATCTGTGCTCCAGAGCATGGAATTGTACTGGCCAAAGGCGAGTGCGGCTACTTCTGCAAGGTTGATACAAAGGCAAAAACTACAAATGCAGCAAGAGATGGGAATAGTGAGTGCTACATTTAAGCTCCTTATTTATCCTCCAGATGTTTAGTGGATATATCAAAACTGAAATTAATGATGGTGAAATAAGAGGTTTGTCATGTATTTGTGTATATGTATGTGCAAGTGTGTAATTTTCTTTTCATACTTGTGTAAAGTGTTTGTTTCATGTTTTTATGGGATTGTCATGATCTGGTTAAAAGTTTATTACCTATGTACCTTTGAGAACTTCAGGGAGATTTGAAATAGTTGAATGTATTAATGTAAATTATTTAATTTGGCCTTTGGGTAACCTCGACATGATTATTATGAAATAGTTGAAAGGGATACTTAAAAAAAATTAACTTGAGGTTTGGGCAAATTACAAAAAGAATAAAAATAAAAGTTTGAGGTGTAAAATTTGGTTCCATCTTACATTTTACCATTCGTAAGAAAAAATATTTCAAAAAGCCTATAACATTTATAGAAATATTACAACAATTCCCTTAAACTTAAAAGCAAAACCAAACCTCAACATATCTTTCTTGTTAATTATAAGAAACTTCTGTTTTTTTTTTTTTTTTTCTGTAACTAGCCCAAACCTTAGATTATTTTTGTATTATTCGTAGTTGAAATGTAAATAAAACTCTTGATGGATAGACTAGGTAATATTCATGTTGCATAAGGTGTTGATGTGTGTAAAATATACGTGCATTTTGGGGCTTAAAATGATATATAATTGGTACATTTGCACGCATATTTACTATATTTTTACTTGGTTTCCTTTAAAGGGCATGATATCACAGATTCTTATAATTCTTGCGGAAATGGAGCTTAAAATGAAGAAATATCAAGAGGGATGCCGGACAAGATTGCCGAATGCAAAGAGAAGATCAAAACGACGGAAAAAAAAGAACAAAAGCGAGTCCACACGGTCGGGGCCGTGTAGCTTCACACGGCCGTGTGGACTTGTGTTTGGAAAATGGCACGAGTGTGGGAAGAAAGGAAGAAAACAGAGGACGAGAGCGAGTCCACACGGTCCGAACAGTGTGACATCACACGCCTGTGTGGACTTGGATCCAACCGCACCATCCGACCGTGCGACATGCCCGCCCCGTGTGACAAAGGGCTACACCCAATGCCACACGCCCAGTGGACCCACACGGCCGGGCACCGTGTGGGATTCTGCTTTCAGCGTGTTTTTGGAGTTCTTTTCCGATACAACACTACAAGTGATCTCTCCAAGCATCTATATAAAGGGGACCAAGGCTTGAACGAATTTTCATCATCCAACATCATTCCATATTTCCATACAACAAAAACACATCAAATAACATAGGAACCGAAGAATCGAAGAGTTTACGAGAGCAAAAGCTAGGTCGCGAAGAACACCACAAAGCTTTCGCATCTAGGGAACACAAGAGCTTCGAGGGCTTGGAAGGGGAATCCATCCCGACAAGAAGGGGTTTTCTTTCTATGTCTAGAACTCTTGTCTGTGCTTATATGATGTTATAATGTTGATTGATTTGTCTATGAGTTTGTAATCAATGTTTAACATATTTTTTGGATCTTAGGGCATAATCGAAATCGTGGATTTATATTAAATATGATTACTTATTTTCTTAATTGCTTCATGCGTTCTATTTTATGAATTCGAGTGCTTATTTATAATTGCCTTTTATTTGGCCAATAAATTGCATGTCATACTTCTAGTCCATAATCCGACCAAGTGAGTTCTAGAAGACGAAAATCGAATTCAGACATGAAACATGTGTGACAAGCGTGTTTGTGGGGAGTCATTCAATTCACAAATCTTTTTGGAGTTAATAAGAATTGTAACGTTAAGGCACTACAATTGTTATTAATCAACTGTTCTGTACCACCCGACCAGGGAGTAAATGATATTAGGAATTTGAACCCATAGAGTTGCATGAATTGGTTTTTAAAACTTTATTCGCATTTAATATTGAAGAAGCATGTTGAGATTATGTGACTAAGGTTGCTCCTAATGATGTTGAAAATACTTGTGGGGTTCACAAATTTATTTTATTTATTTTCTTTATTTTTTCGATTTTTTAGTTAGTTAAATTAACTTAATATTCATCGCTTCAATAAAATTGGAATACGATGTTATTATAGCCTAAGTGTTTCGAGGTTCAATCCTCGAGGAATACAATCTTGCTTGCCATTATTATATAAATTACACTCGTAGACTTGCATTGTACAAAACAAAATAATTTTTGGCGAACAAGTATTTGGCGGCTATTCTTGTCATGGATTGATTAGATTCTACTTATATATAGTAATAAGTAGTCCAATCTTAATTGAAGCATATTTTGTTTTTGTAAATATTTTTTTAATTTTATATTTTTTCAAATTTTTTAATTTATTTTTTTCTTCTTCGTTTCTAACATCATTTTTGTTGAGTGCAAGACTGAATCTTTAGAAATACAAGAAGCCCAAATCGGCTGCTGCGGTGGGAGTGAGGCCAACATTAAAAGGGCAAATTTCCGGGTGATACTTAATCCGAGAAAATGAGCAACGCCATTCGCCCGATGGATGGTATAGAATACGAGGCTCAATGATTTCAACCGACACGGCTCAACGAAAGCGATCTTTGGAATCGAGTCCGGTCAAGACGAAAAACTTAGCGTTTTGTAGGAGGCAACTCAAGAAACGTCGCGGCAAACCCTGGGGTAATGAAAAAAACTACTTCACACAACCGTGTGGAACTCCACACGGGCCGTGCGACGACCGACCGACCACATGGGCGGGGCCGTGTGAGCCGCACACGCCACGTACCGTGTGGTGAGACAAAGCAAAACAATCACGAACCATCCAGGTAAGTACTCTTTACGCATTCCTCTTGTCTTTTGATAATTTCCTTATATGTTCGGACGAAGTATATTTTAAGTTTGGGGGTTGTCAAGAATGCGTAAATTAAGATCACAGACATTTTGCATTGATCTAGATTGCATGTAAAGCATAAAAATTTGCATTAAATTTTTTCAATTTTCAATTTTTATTTTATTTTTATTTTTAGCACGTTTAATTGCTTTTGTGTGTGGTTTTAATTCGCTTTTTACTTTTTATGCCCAACTCCCTATGATTTTACTATGAATATTTTATGGCATGGGATAACATACTGGGAAATAATGTAATAAATTTTTGGGAGAAAAGTTAATACTTTGCTTGAGATGTGTTAAGAAAATTGAGTATTTGAGCATGTTGTGAAAAATAAGCATGTGAGCTTTTGTGCCTTAAACTCGCTTTATATTATGCAGACTTATTTTTTTCTTTGAGTGTGTCATTGATGATTGATAGAACTCTATAACTCGCTCCCAGATCTTCATTGAAGCCATGTGTGTGTGCAATTTTTGAAAACGATCTAAGCGCCATCTTTGTTTAGCCTTTATTTAGCGCAAAAAGTCTACCTACGAACTCATGATTCCCTGGGCTTAATGTTAGTTTTTGAGTAAAACTATTATTCTGAGCCACATTGATCATCATCAAACTTAAATTGGCGAATGATTCTGTAAAAATGTGTAATTCCTAAAATAGCCTCCTACTGAAAAGACATCTGTAAAGAAAATGCATCGATTCCCATCGTAAAAGCATAATGAAAAAACGTCACTTTCCAGATTTCTCTACACGCAAAAGAAAGAACGCCGAAGGAATCCGAGAAGATGAAATCAGAGGCATGAAACAAAAAATTCACAGGTACACCCAACAACCCTCGATCTCCACATGTAACCTGAAACAATTAAATTTTCTTCTTTCTTTGATGGGGCGAAATCAAGGTTTAACAACCGATTTCACGGACTGAATCAGGTAACTTGCGGACTGAATCTGGTTGATCGTGGAGTTAAGTTCGCGGGCGGAGTCAGAACATATTACGGTAGCTTTCTCAGATTCAGATTTCGAGTTTTACGTGATAACTTTAGATTCTTGGGTGGTAGTTTGTATGAGGTTTTACCATTGTGACTTCGAATTTTGTTGGGGGTGCCTTTGATGAAATTCAGTTAATATGATATAAAAAGAGGTTAATTGGAATGATATAATAGAGATGAAACTAGATGAAACTAGCAGGAATTAGACCAAGACCAAAGTATTTACCCCTTCACTTTTATCTGTTATCTCAATGTTTATTATCATATGGAATTCAAGATTTTGTGTCTAAATTTTGAGTTTGCCCTAAACTAAAATCTTCACCGAAAATTTAAGAATATCACGCCATGCTTATACACAATATAGTTTGTTGATTTAGGAGGAAAATGTAACTAAAGGATGTATGCTTCCCCTTTTGTTAGTTTTTGACATTGTTATTTGTATTATGGCATTGTGTGGTTGATTGTTTGTTTGAACTGTATTTAGATAACTGAGGAAGTCTCGCCCTTATTCATCGATTTCTTCTATCTCGGTCCGAATCTATTTCGATTCCGTCAATTTGCTTGTACATTCTTGCCCAAGTAAATTCTTGCCTGGAATCTCTTTGTATTACATTTTCAATTTTGTTCTTGCCTTTAATCTATTTGTATTAATCTCTCATTATCACAAACTTCGCTTGCCTATGACGAGGTAGCCTTTGCATTGTGCGCGCCATTTTAATCCTGCTATTTGGCTTTCACTTTTAGTAAAGATTAAAAGACTCAGAGACATCCTTGCTATAGAGCACTGCCTTTTTCTGTTCTCTCTCATTATTTTTTCCATTAAATGATATGGTGGATTATTATTTTCTGTCGTTGTAACCATTAAGCTTAATAGGAAAAAGTATAACATGCAAGAACAAAATATCAAATGAATTGTTTCTTGCTATAAAAGTACAGGGAGACTAATTTAGAAAAACTCCAACTGGAAACAATTGACAATTATAAATCAAAATGAGAATCGCAGGGGCACCCGCTACCCGGGTTTCTAAGATTTCCTGAACGACTTTGTCCTGGGATTAGAAGTCTCGCCGTTATGCATTGGTTTCTTCTATCAGGATCCTTCTCTGTCTCAACCTATTTCGAATTCCATTAATTTGCTTGTAAATTCTTGCCTGGAATCTCTTTGTATTAAAT
The DNA here is from genome assembly GCA_016081115.2 of Rehmannia glutinosa. Lineage (NCBI taxonomy): Eukaryota > Viridiplantae > Streptophyta > Magnoliopsida > Lamiales > Orobanchaceae > Rehmannia > Rehmannia glutinosa. Next base: position 26,836 of record JABTTQ020002716.1, on the reverse strand, counting down.
TTTCAATTTTTTCCTTGCCTTTAATCTATTTTTATTAATCTCTTACTTTAAATTATCACAAACTTATCTTGCCAATGACGAGGTAGACTCTGCTCTTTGCGCGCATTTGAATCTTGCTATCTGACATTACTTTTAGTAAAGACTAAAAAAACAGAGACATTCTTGCTATAGAGACCTGCATTTTTCTCTCTCATTATATTTTCCATCAAATGATGTGGTGGATTATTATTTTCTGTCGTCGTAACCATTAAGGTTAACAGGGAAAAGTGTAATAGGGGAAAATGTAACGTACATTAATATTTATTCTATCAAAATAATGTATAATTAGGTCTGGCTACCAGAACAAAGTATCTAATGAATTGTTTCTTGCTATAAAAGTACAAGGAGACTGGTTTAAAAGACTCCAACTGGAAACAATTGTTAGTTATAAGTCCAAAAGTAAAAAACGATAATGTTGGTTGTGTTTTAAACATTTAATTTTGTTTCCTTGAGTTGCATATGTACTTATGCATTATAAATTCAAAAGGTTTTGATTGTCATTACTGTCATCTCGATATAATGAATATGTACGAATGGACTTTATAGCATTCTGTGAAATTTCAATATGTTGATGCTATATATTGTTTGTTGAACCTATTATCCTGTCACACTTATGCAAAATAGTGTGAAAATGATAGGCCATGGGTTATTGTGCACCGCATGTCTGGCTTCATCTATTCTTTTCTTCAGTAGGGTGTAGGATACGTCGCTGTTCTAAAAGTTGAGGTCTTCCGGTTGTGTATTAATCCAAGTGCAAATGAATATTCTGGCTCATCTTTAAATCAAACATGCAGATTAAATCATTTTTGTGAACTCATTACTCTTCAATTATAGCAACAGTGGTACTTTTCAATTTAACACATCAAATGCTTCTATGTGGTGCATAGAATTATACTAAAATGTGCCCCCCTTTAAAATATTATGTTAATTAACTTGAAATGGTAAAAGTGCAACTGAATTTTCGACAAAAACGGTTGCTATCTTCTTCACAAGGAAATGGTGGGTTGTATCTTCTTCACAGGAAAAGGTTTCTACCTTCTAAATCTCCAAAACACAAAATTATATACGGACAAGGGAAGGATATTTCTAAACCAGTAATTCTAGACGTTTACGACATTCATAGAAATCTGATCGATTTGATCCTTCTTTCTCTCTATTCCTCTATTTCTTATTTGGTTCCAGATTTTGGCAAGAGTTTTTTTTTTAAAAAACAATTTATTGCAAATTTTCAGATTTCTTTTTCAATTTTGTTTAATTTGTTTGTCAATTTCTTTCTGTATTCATTGTTATCTTCTTCATGTTTGCTTAATATTAGGACTTCCAAGGTATTCTCTGTATCACAAGAATCAACTCATAATTTCCTAATCAATGTTTGTGAATTTCTTTATTTAATCTGTTTATTTGTCTCAATTTTTTTATTATCTATTTTTACCAATTGAAAGTACTTTAATCATTTTTTTGTCTACTACCATAAAACCTTGAGCAGAATAGGAAAAAGAAAATGGGCAGAATTAAGAAACTGAATTAAGAAACATCTCCCTGTATAATTCACAAACCAAAGAAATCTCATCAGATTGCAAGGCAGAATAAACTCCGATCCATCTTTCTATCACAATATCTACAGATTTCGGAAAAGCACGCACTCCGCACCGAGAATAAAAGAAAAAAATAAGTCAAGCATATTTTTATCAAATGGACCTCTGATCAACTGGTAGGTTCTTAATCAAAGCTTAATGTACCTGTTGATCTACTTCTTCTTATCGCTTCTTTCCCACTGTGATATTTATAACTGAATTAAATTAGTCAAGTCATCATATTCCAATCTCTGCATAAACGCATTTGGTGTCAGTATATGTCATACATATGAAAGATGATAATTACTCTATGAGTTCCCTATCTTGACACATTGTGCATTCTCTGTTTGTCCATTTTAATTTTCAGCCCATTGAAACAGTCTCCGTAAAGTCTTAGCTAGGAAGGTATGCTTTTTTGCCATTCACCCAGGCTCCTTCACCAGCTCTCGGAACTAGGTATGTATCTTATTTCTATGTATTACTTGCTTTTAGAAAAACTCAAGAGGCTTGGAGTGTATTAATTTCTGTCGAGAATGATTGTTTATCCTTTCTGTTTTTCTTTGATTATGAATTCTTAATCTTATATTCGTCTTTTGCTTGTAGAAATATGTTCCATCTGATATTGTGGTGGATTATGATATGAGATTTGTGTGCTGATGTTTGAAGAGGCATTGGATATGGATATGGCGTATTAGAGCTTCAATTTTCAGGTCTGCTTCATGAACATTTGAAGGGCTCATACAAATGAGAAGTTTTTCCTGTTCAATTCTTTTGTAGATCAAAAAAATATGTGAACAAAAAGGAGAGAAACGTGAGTTACTGTTCACTTGAAACAAGTTGATGCTTAGAAGGTAGCAATTTTTAGTATGTTGCCTAGAATTTGATGAAACAATATACTTCTTTGTCCAGAAACCAAATGGAGATCTTGATTATATGTGTTGAAACTTTGATCAAATGTTGTCCTAACATTAAGAATATATCACTGTAGAGAAATAGGAGAACCAAATATCTTTCGTTGGCCAACGATAGTCATTTTCACATTTCTATGTACCTATTAATTTTAAATGGTTGCTTCACCCTTGATGATAAATATGTGAAATCAAATGTAACTGTAGTAGGAACTGTGATAGAAATGGTCATAATTTTTTAGTTTGTTTTGTTTACACTGGCGGATAGAGAACTTGTCATATACCTTATAGACATTCAAAAATAAAAATCAGGAGGATATTGCGAACATCACTTGGTGAAAATGCACGAACGATAGTTATCTACAATATGAGTCCTGCTTTGAGCCATGTACATCAATCAAGAAACACATTTATTTGCCCCAAGTGCAAATTAAGGAAGTATCAAATAACGCCAAAGCGCAAAATATTTTGATTTTCATCTACATTAGATTAATACCTTTGCTTCCGTAGAATATTATTGGTTAACCTCTCTCTTTTTTCTCACTAAGTTTTTGTGGATTTTTTTGGGACATAGTATCTTTCCAATCTTTTGCTGTGGAAGATTGATAAATGAAAATCAGTTTAATGTAAAGCAACTGATAGCTTTGACTATAAACCCTTAGAACAATATCTTTAAGTTTCATTAACACTATTACAAAGTACAAAGACAGGGAGTATCAAACACCTTGAAATCTTCGTCAAGTGCTCTTTCGATGTACTTCTGAAATCGGTTTGGTCCATGCCACCCACTTGGGTGCCACCCAAGTGGGTGGATCTACTCTTAATTCACACATACACACACACACACACACCCACATGGGTGTGTAAAATCAAGGGTAGATCCACCCACTTGGGTGCCACCCAAGTGGGTGGCATATACTACAACCTGGAAATCGGGTTGGTTTCATACAATTTCAAATTTTATAAATTAATCAAATCATACGGATCACGTGCAACGCATGTGTATCTTACTAGTCTTTAAAATTTACATATTTTTAATCTCTACAAATTATTGAGCTTATAGAAAATGAATAAGTTTTGGGGAGATGTTGTGAAAAATTTATGAAAAAGAGAGGAAGTTGGCAAAAGAAGGAGGGATGAGCAAAAGAGTAAGGTAAATGGAAAAAAATACATTAAGCTCGAAAAAGAAATAAATATCTCTCGAAAAAGAAGAGAAAAATTGAGCAAAAGAAAATTCAAAAAAAAAAAAAAAGAAGAGAGAGCTTGAGGCTATTAAAGGCAAAAAATAGGCCTAAGAATGAAAAAGGAGAAATAAGGGTGGAATTAAATTGAAAAAGAAAAAAACTGATATTATATTAAAATTGGGTTGGTGAATTGCAAGTCACAGCAGACTTAAATTCTATTTGCTCAAGTCAAGTCACTTAATCCAAATTTTTCTACTCTTACCAAAGAGCCTACATTACAACCAAATAAAAAGTCCTTTTAGATTCTTAGATTGTGCACACAAAAGTGGTAGAGATGTTAGACAATTTGCAAGTCTATGGTAGTTCTACTTTCACTCGAATTGAATTCGAGCATAAACACTTACCATACACTTCTGAGAGTAGAGTGATACACTATTTACTTGTGAGTCGCGATGTCAAGTACACGAAATAGTATTAATGATGCTGAGTTATGAATAATTGATCTCCTGATGATGAATTACATGGTTTCCTCGAGTATGGAATCGAGTGATATTTAATGTTTATAGTGTTCCGGGTGTTATTTCATTTTTCCCTTATATTATTTTTCTAAATTTGCTCGAGGACGAGCAATGCTTTAAGTTTGGGGGATTTTGATGTGTGTAAAATATATGTGCATTTGGGGCTTAAAATGATATATAATTGGTACATTTGCACGCATATTTACTATATTTTTACTTGGTTTCCTTTAAAGGGCATGATAATACGTATTCTTGTAATTCTTGCAGGAAAATGAACTTAAAATGAAGAAATATCGGTAGGGATGCCTGGACAAGATTACCGAATGCAAAGAGAAGATCAAAACGACGGAAAAAAAGAACAAAAGCGAGTCCACACTGGGCCGACTGTAGCTTCACACGGCCGTGTGGACTTGCATTTGGAAAATGGCACGAGTGTGGGAAGAAAGGAAGAAAACAGAGGACGGAGCAGGTCCACACGGTCGGACCGTGTGACATCACACGCCCGTGTGGACTTGGATTCCAACCGCACCATCTGACCGTGCGACATGCCTGCCCGTGTGACAAAGGGCTACGCCCAATGCCACATGCCCATGTGGACCCACATGGCCAGACCATGTGGGACTCTGTTTCAGCGCGTTTTTGGAATTCGTTTCCCGATACAACTCTACAAGTGATCTCTCCAAGCATCTATATAAAGGGGACCAAAGTTTGAACGGATTTTCATCATCCAACATCATTCCATATTTCCATACAGCAAAAACACATCAAATAACACAGGAACCGAAGAATCGAAGAGTTTCTGAGAGCAAAAGGCTAGGTCGCGAAGAACACCACAAGGCTTTCGCATCTAGGGAGCACAAGAGTTTCGAGGGCTTGGAAGGGGAATCCATCCTGACAAGAAGGGGTTTTCTTTCTATGTCTAAGAACTCTTGTCTGTGCTTATATGATGTTATAATGTTGATTTAGATTTGTCTATGAGTTTGTAATCAATGTTTAACATATTTTTCTGGATCTTAGAGCATAATCGAAATCGTGGATTTATATTAAATATGATTACTTATTTTCCTAATTACTTCATGCGTTTTATTTTATGAATTCGAGTGCTTATTTATAATTGCCTTTTATTTGGCCAATAAATCGCATGTCATACTTCTAGTCCATAATCCGACCAAGTGAGTTCTAGAAGACGAAAATCGAATCTCGCACATGAAACATGTGTGACAAGCGTGTTTGTGGGGAGTCATTCAATTCACAAATCTTTTTGGAGTTAATAAGAATTGTAACGCTCGACCAGGACTACAATTGTTATTAATCAACTGTTCGCACCACGACCAGGGAGTAAATGATATTAGGAATTTGAACCCATATAATTGCATGAATTGGTTTTTAAAACTTTATTCGCATTTAATACCGAAAAAACATGTTGAGATTATGTGCCTAAGGTTGCTCCTAATGATGTTGAAAATACTTGTGGGGTTCACAAATTTATTTTATTTATTTTCTTTATTTTTTCGATTTTTTAGTTAGTTAAATTAACTTAATATTCGGTCGCTTCAATAAAATTGGAATACGATGTTATTATAGCCTAAGTGTTTCGAGCTTCAATCCCTGAGGAATACGACCTTGTTTGCCATTATTCTATAAACTACACCTGACCAGTAATTGTATAAACCAAAATATTTTTTGGCGAACAGGTGTATATACACAGGGTGTATGGTCAAAGACTAAGTGCCTCATTTTTATCATAGGACATTTGGATGAATGATAATTACTATCTACAAGGAGGGGCGATCCTATTAATTTTTTAAGCTGAGTTGAACTTTAAAATCGTGTCTCATTGTTTTTTATACAAACTTAAAAGCACCATAAAAACAACAAAATGAAGAACAATGTGTTGGAATCGAATAGTGGTCCAATAATTAAAAAGTAGTTAAAAACTCTCAAGCCCAAAATTTGTACTAAAAAAAACACGACTAATGTGCAATATATAAAACAATTATATTATTGTTAAAATAATATGACATGTTCAAAAATCAAAATAAATATTTCAATTTGAGTAATTTCAAATTTAGGGCCTTAAATTGTTTAAGTGTGATAATTTTGTTAGCAAGGGTACAAGGGGAATCAATCTAGACCCTTCATTCTTGGTGAGAGAGCTCAATCACAAGGTGACAATTGAAAACTTTTAATTTCTTTATCTATATATAATAAAGTAAAAATAAAATTATGGGCAATAAGATTTAAACTTGAGCTGCCTTTCAAAGTTTCAATAGTGGCACGCATTCAACCACTAGGTTGGATTTTCTCTTGATGTAATATTTTATTTATTTACTATATTACTATATAGATATAAAAGGTATAAAAGCATGCCCCTAAATGTCATATTTTTGGGGGGCCTGAGTCAATTGACGCCTTCTCTAACGTAAAGAGCGACCCTATCTATGAGACCGATAGACTACAAGTATGATGGTAAACTACGGGTGCACAATTTCACTCGAAACATAGGTTAAATAAAATATAAGGTGTAAAATAAAATTATGCTATAATATCCTAATTGTTAAGTTGTGATTGATTGCCCTTTGATTCCACCCACTTTTCTTTTTTGAGTGAATAGTGGTGAAATTTCTTTTAAAAGTGATGTGCCGGGAAAAAATAATGATTGTGTTGATGTGATTGAAAATCTTTTAGACATGTTGATTGTTTGTGGAATTTTTTTGTAGAAATAATAGTGTAAAATATAATGCAAGATAATGAATAAAAAAATTAAAATTGAACCAAAAATAGGCAATATAGGTCTCATTTTATTCATGTTATTATCAAAATTAAGAGAAAAATAATAAAAATAGTGATAATTAAAGAAATTACTGGAATTATTTATATGAATAGGATGAGAGATAAATAAATAGTATAGTTGGATATTGGGAAGTGTGAAAGAGAAAGAGAAAAATAAGTTAATTTTGAATAGAAATATTATTTTTCTTTTTTAAAAACATTTTTCCCCAACATTCTACAAATTCTTCGCTCAAAAATAAAACTTTGGGAAAATTTTCCATAACCAATCACAGCCTTAAATCTTGCACTGAAATGAAAGTGTTTTATGTTATTGATACTCAATTTTAGAGAATTTCCATGAGCATTGATGTAAATACGAGTATAATTTAGATAACTACATATTATTCAATATTCTTGACATTTGTATCGTCTAACAAATAAACTCAAACAGTAGTATAGGTGACCAAAAATTATTGTATCAACAAAAAAATAACAACAATACATTTGTGTCATTACATTGACTGGATTAGATAATAGATGTCTGATAAATATTTGGACCAAATTACCCAAGACAAAAACCTGTGTGAAAACAGGGGTGGAGCCAGGATTCCTTGTAGAGGGGGACCAACAGTTAAAATTGCACGATTACATATTATTAATATGGGATAATTACAAAAACACTCCTGAGGTTTGGGCTAATTACAAAAAAATCCAGAGATTTTTGAAAATTACAAGAAACCCCTTGAGGTTTGATTCCATCTTGCATTTTCCCCCTTTATAAGCAGAAACATATCAAAAACCCCTTGATATTTATAAAAATACTACAGTTATCCCCTTAAATTTAACACATAATCAAACTTGTAATTATAATTTTTTTTAAATATATAATGACAAATTTTAAATAATTATACTTGCATCGAAAAGTATTCTTAAAATACTAGATTTAGTATAAGAATAATACTTTTATCTAATTACTAATGTATCAAAAGTGCCAAAATAGATTAACACTTCAAAAAAAAAAAAAAAATACACAAAGAGCTACTTCAACATGTTTCCCAAAAAACCTGTTAAAAAAAAACAAGTTTCCCAAAAAAAAAAAAAAAAGAGAGAAAAAATGGATAATGGTCGTTTCATGATGCAAACTAAAGAAAATAGTATATTAAAACAATAAATAAGGGAATTTTGATAAAATACCCCTTTTCCAAGGGGTACTTTTGATTTTTGCCCCCACATTATTAATTTCAGATTTTTGCCCCTTTTTTCTACCAAAAAGACCAAAATACCCCTTTACTTAAAAAAAAGGAAAATGAGAAATACGAAAAGGCTGAAGAAGGAAACCAAAAGACTTTCAAAAATTCAAAGGCAAAAGCAAATCAAAAGTTCCATCCCCTCTGTCAATCGTCCGACCGATCGCCCACCGCCGCCCGCCGTCCGTTGCCCACCATCGCACCGCCGCGTGGACCTCTGTTCTCCAATACCGCCACGAGCACAAGATTCGCCTCCTTCTCGAGCAGCTCGTTTCATCTACGACCTCCAAAGTTCTTCTTCTTTCAAAAAGGTATTTTTATCTTTCTCCATAATGTATGTTTAGTGTGTGTGTGTGTGTATATAGTGATTGTGTGTAGTTTTTGTAAAGTTGGTGTGTAAAAACTAGGGTTTTGGTTTTTTCATGTTGAATATTGAATTTTGTTTGGTTTTTTTGATGTAGTTTTGTACAAGATTATAGAAAGTCGGGTTTGGGATAGGATGGTGATAAGAGTTTTGGATAGCACACAATATTTAAATGATTTAGTTCAGTGGAATAAGGTGCAAGTGTTCCCATGGTTATTTGGCATATCAAGAGCAAATTATCTAATTGTTCATTTATCTGAATTTTGATATGATGCCTATTGTTTAGTTGTATTTTTTGTTTAGTTAACATGATTTTTTTCATTTAATTGTGTGTAATTCTTCAAAAAGGCCTAATTCTTCAAAAAGGCCTGAGCACAATCAACATGCATTTTAACCTATCTCACATGTCATCACATGTCTTGTTTAAATTCATGTATATATGTGTATCCACATGGTTGCCCACATGTATGTCTACTCTATTCATGTGTTATTTTCTAATTAGCCGACATGTTTGCCCACACGTACGCACACTTCATAATTTACTCTCATTTTTTATTTCTTATTTACAATTACTAACAAATCTATATTTTGTTTTTAGGTTGATAAAATGGCACTTGTTCCCCTACAAGAATGACCGATTCAAAGAAAGCTAAGTGGTCGTTGCAATTTGACCAAGACATTGGAAAAAATTAGAGAGTGTCTCAAATGATCACAACATCAATAGATTCAAAAAATCATGTTTTTATCATTTATTGGATGTGGCAAAGATTAAGTTCCAAGGACAACTTTACCTACATTTGCTTTTTAGGCTAGATACATCCAAGTCAACCGATAAGATAATATTCCACATCAACAACAAAGAGACCGAGTTTGAGTAAACGAATTTGCGTTGATTACATGACTTTCTTTTGGTCCTAAGTCAATTATTCCTTCTACTTCCACTATTTTTTATAAATTTTTAGAAGGATTAAACCATCAGTCTATCATCGATGTGGAAGACGCTTTGGTTAGTTGTTCGAAAGGTTAAAAGGTGACGGGATGTTACTTTGAAGTTGGCCTTATTGTATTTTCTCTACAAAGTGCTCTACTCATTAGAGATCGGAATAGCAAAAAATCGGGATTGACAAAGTGAATATATCCACTTGGTTGAGGATTTAGATGCTTTCAATTCATATCCCCTGGGCCGGGTAGCCTTTGAGTTTTTGGTGGAGGAGACCCGTTCTTGTATGAAAGATAGAGTTAAGGGCTACCGTGAAAGAAAGATGCAAAAGCCGAACCATCTATTTGAGCATATTGATATACACGACTTCCACCCCGCTTCTTCAAGTTTGGGCATATGAGGCTATCCCGGATGTCGCCAAAATATGTGCGAAACCGTTCGTAAAAATAAGAATAGAGTGCCACATATTCTACGCTGGACAACAAGCCGAGGTGTGGTATTATTTGACACATTGTCAAAATTGGTTTTCAAGACTTTACTTCCCGGAGATGTGGATAAGGTAACCAATCTTTTTGTACAAATATTATTCTCTAAATACACTCAAATTAATGTTAAAAACAATCCCACCTCCCGCCCACTTGTCCGCCCACATATACTATCCTGTTCTCAATAAAATTCCCCCACCTCCCTCGCCCACACTCCCGCCCACTTGGCTGCCCACATAGTATCTGTTCTCAATAAAAATCATACCCACCTTCCCGCCCACTCTCCCGCCCACTTGTTTGCCCACATACTATCTCTGTTCCTCAATAAAAATCCCGCCCACCTCCCCCGCCCACTCTCCTACCCACTTGTTTGCCCACATACTATATGTTCCTCAATAAAAATCCCGCCCACCTCCCCCGCCCACTTGTTTGCCCACATACTATCTGTTCTCAATAAAAATCATGCCCACCTCCCGCCCCACTCTCCGCCCCACTTGTCCCGCCCACATACTATCGTTCTCAATAAAAATCCCGCCACCTCCCCGCCCACACTCTTGCCCACTTGTCTCCGCCCACTATCCCGCCCACATCATTTTTGTTGTAAACATCATTATTGATTTGTGTATATATTTTTGCAAGTTTGTTATTCACTGGAATTTGGTGGCCACGGGCGGGAGAGGTGATGGTGCTTTATTTTCTAGTGTTGTTGTTTGGGCCAAGAATATTGAGGAAAAATAGCAGTAAGGAAAAAACAAAGACAAATGTCTTGAAAAGAAAGAAACCGGAAAGTGTGAAGAATGATGAAGAGAATGATTTGGATGAGAAGGATGAAGATGCTGAAGAAAATGAGACGAAAAAGTTCGCCGACAGACATTATGAAGAAAGGTCAAAATTGCGGTGGGACTTGAAGGGTTTAAGAATGAGGATTAATGATATGGAGGCCTCTTTTACAAAAAGACAAGATCGCTTGGAGGCCATGTTGAAGTGCATCATGGATAAAATGGGATGTTCACTTCCTATTGAAGTTTCTGAAAAAAAACATGCCCCAAAACGACCAATAAGTCTGAAAAAGTTGATGAAGTCGAGGTAGTTGTGGAGGAAGACCCATTGAAAATGGCTAATGAAGAATTTTCTAACAAATCTCCTGCCCACATTCTAGCCGACTTGTCTGCCCACATTCCTGCCCACATTCCTACGGGCTCTTTCGCCACATGTCCCGCGACTTGGCTGCCCACATGCCTACCCACATTCCTTCGGCTCTCCCACGCCCACATGTCCGCGACTTGGCGCCCACATCTCTCGATGTGCCTACTCCTAGCTCGCCCACCTTTTCGCCCACCAATCTATGAAGGAAGAGGTCCCTTCATAATTGATGAATTTGAGAAGTCGTGGCAAAAAAATAAGGAAAATGAAGACGTCACTGTTCCTTGTTCTATTGAACCCAACTTCCCGGTTAAAGCATCATGATTTAACAATATTCGAGATTCGAGAGGATGGCTTGATGATGCAGTATTTAAACCATTTACTATATATAATTTTTATACAAAATTAGTTAATTATATAATTGAACTAATCCTTTTGACATTGCAAAAAGTGGACAAACTATTGCTTGGTGGTGTATAAGGCCAAAAATGGCCACCGTTTCTTGCCCAACCGGACCACAATTGACTTCCTATTTTGGGTATGAGATGCAACAGCTTAAATTTTTCGCTTTTTCCTTTTTTATCTTTTTTGTAACTATATGAATTTACTTTTTTGAGAATAATTTGACGAAGAAATGGCCAAAAAAGTGGTCAAAATCAAAGGAAAGCATAGATAAATGGTCGTGGTGGGAAATTGACGAGGCATTAATGGAATATGTCACCACGGCTACCACGTGATTGGTTCCATCTATCGTGGTGACGTTGAAAAGGTTTATGGAATTGCTCATGTGAATGGAAATCATTGGGTGTTACGAGCTCAATATCCCGAACCACCCATTATGATTTATGATTCGTTGTCAAAGAATCATCCCCTTCGAAAGTATGTTGAGGACTTCAACATGATGGCAAAAATGCTCTCCGATTTTGCGATGAAGCGGATGTGTGGACTAAAAGAAGGAGCGCTGAGGAGCCACTAAGGAGGCTTGACGGTTCATCACCACGAGCACCCTCCATAACAAGCAAATCTCGATGATTGTGGTATTGTGGTCGCTAAATACATGGAGACATTAGTGACAGGACGCTCGATTGATAAATTGAAAACTAACTGTTGCCATGATTATCGACTTAGAATTTGTGCTGAACTTTTTAAAGAAGACAATGTTAAGTGGGGATTTGGTCATAACTAAGTTTTTTTATGAGTTTTGAAAAAGATTTGTAGAATGTACAATTTTTTCATTTTAATTATGTACATTTTCAGTTATTGTGGTATGTGCATTTTCAGTTATTGTGGTATGTGCACCCATCTGTCCCTTACATTTTTAATTTAATGTAATTCATTTTTAGTGAGAACGGATAGTCTATGTGGGCAAACAAGTGGGCAAATGGGTGGGCAGGGAGGTGGGCAGGAGTTTAATTGAGAACATATAGTATATGTGGGCAGACAAGTGGCGGATGGGTGGGCATGGAGGTGGGCAGGAGTTTAATTGAGAACATATAGGTTATGTAGGCAGACAAGTGGGCAGATGAGTGGGCATGGAGGTCGACAAGAGTTTTATATTGAGAACATATAGTATATGTGGGCAGATGGGTGGGCAGGGAGGTGGGAAGGATTTTTTTAAAAGTAAATGGGTATTTTGGTCTTTTTACATGCGAGAAAAAGGGCAAAAATCAATTTAATAATATGGGGCAAAAATCAAAACTACCTTAGGGAAAGGGTATTTTATCAAATTTCCCAATAAATAAGAGACTAAATAACAATAAAGAAATGGAGCACAAAAAAATATCAAAAATTAACTACAACTATGGGCAAAGAAAATTGCCAAAACATGGTGAGGGAGAGAGAAGAATTAGAGGTAATTTTAATTTGCCCACTTAATTTTGCATTGTTCTACTTTACCTCCTGGACTTTTCAAATTATTGTACTTAATCTAAATTACCAAATTTACGCCTCATTGTTAGTGGATTGTTTGAAGCTATTACATCTCTAGCATTTATTTGGATCAATTTTCTTTCAAAATCTCTTCATTTTTAATAATAGTAAATTTAAACATAGGCTACGATACCATTTTCAGAGATCATAAAATAAAAAAAACCATAAAGATTAAGGGGTAATTTTGGAAATCACGGCCTAAGTGTAACAATTTGCTAAGTTCAGGGGATAAAGTAGAGTAAATCAAGTTAAATGAACAAAATAGAAACTCGCATAGTTTGGAGGCCAAATTAAAATTACCTCGAAGAATTAATATGTATAATCTTATATAAAATGATAAAATATCTTGACCAATAGTTATAATAAAATTTAAAATAGAAATCAATTAGAAAATTAAAAATAAAAAGTTTTATACATAGGATTTATTATAAAAGTAAATTAAACAATTATTTTCAATTGAACTTGGGGTGGGATGGGTTTTAGAGGGCCCTCATGGACTATGTGGCTCCGCCACTCCGTGAGACAGTCGCACAAAAAAGTATGTTCAACAATATTTATATTTTTAAAAAATCACGTATACAGTGCGACCATCTTATAGGAGACCTACTCATTACCCACGACCACGGGAATTAGTGAGCCTCCCCTTACGTTTGTTTTAAATACTGAGACGCTCCCTGTGGTTTCTGAAATCGCATCAATGTTCACTGATGTTTGTCGTCATCTTGCACACAACTTTATTGTAAGTCACCGTGCCCTTATTTCGGAAAACAAGTAGTTGCCTCAAGGGGACAAAGTAGTTGGTAAGTGGCGGCAAGGTGACAAGAGCGTGGTGCTCTGCCGCAGGTTCGAATCAGATAGTCACCGTTCTTTCTTTAATATTGCAAAGAGTCATTTTCTGTTCAGTATCCGTTGGTACATAACGAAGATATCAAAATTTACTGCCAGAGAATAAAAAATGAGATTCGCCTAAAATGTATGTATAACTGTATAAGAGGTTTGTTAATTGTTATTTAAGGAGTAATGTCAAATGTACACTCAAAGAAAGAATGATTCCAATGCCAAATAATGTTTCACATCAATTTTGAAAATGCTTCACTAAACCATGAAGAAGCTTCAATGTTAGTCTTTCGAATTCACATGACAAACAAGTCCAAAATAAATGAAAGAATGCTTTTTCCTTTGTTCCTGATTATTCATGTGCTTTTAGTTTCAAAACTCTATAGATAAAAGGTTAAGTTTCTAAAAGCATTTATTGCTCATGAGTCATGACCACATTCACAGTGAGCAATATTAAACGTGACTGTCAACTCATTGACTTTTATTGCTCATGATCACATTCACAGTGAGGGAAAATAACAGAGGCAGCGTACCACCTCTAATCTATCTGACAGAAGCAATAAAATTCAAAAAAAACTTCAATCTCACTTCTCAATACATACATCTCATAGATCACATAAAATGGAAAAAATAAAATAATAATGTACAAAATGCCCATCAAACAACTTGTAACTGAATCAATATTCTTATGGTTTTCCATTGGAATATAAAACTCAGTCATATACGTGGAAGGAAAATTTCTGGGTCAAAGAAATCCTTTACATGATTTTCCAAACATAAGATGAAATTAAACGCTCTGAATTATTTTTTGCATCAGTTACTAATCACAGAAGAACAACACTTAAACTATACTTTACACCAACCTATACAGAAGCCTCGTCCATCAATTTTATCAACGAAGAGCAAACTAACCAAACCTACCTTTATACTACATCATGTGCATCCAACATAAATTTACTTTTATAAAATATATTCAATAGTATTTCAAAGGAACGCCTAATAACACGAGTGCTATAGGGTACTTACCTCACAGCTTCGAAATATCAGGTAAATGTCTAACCAAAGATCACTAATTGGAGGATATTATAACATAAAAAAGCAACAGCACTAAACCACAATTCATATAATCCCAAAATAACCATGACTAAAAAGGCTCAGCTTCTTGCAAGCATCTTTTAATTAATTATACATTACCAAAGGCCTATATCAGACCTCATTACAAACCAGTCCCCAACTTTTTAAATTATATGAACTCAAAGGAAAACTTAAAATAGATTCACTTAATATCTTTTATTACGTCCAATTTTCTCAAAATATTGTCAAGTATTCGGAGATTGTTTGAGTTAGGAGCGGAATAGAAATCTAAATTGAACTAAAAACAGGTAAAAAAAAATATAGTATTAAAACCACAAAAATAATCACGTCCACGTGCACATTAGACATGATAAAAGAACCCAAAGAAAAGACACAATTAAAATCAAAAGGAAATAAAAAGGTTTATGACATGAAACAAACGTACCAGATACCAGAATTTGGGTAAATGAGATTGAATTCCAAACTGAATGGGATCTTGGAGAATTTAAGATAAATGTAAATGGGCAAATATCTTGGACATGTAGTGGGTAGACCAAAATAAGATTTTCTAAAGTGTTGAATCAATATAAGTCAGTTATGAAGTACAAGATAATTTATCATCATCATAACTACTAAAGGTAAAACTATAAAAATAATATTAATTTAGTCAAGAAAAAAAGAAAGTGACCTCAACAAGGAAGTGTTCAAATTTGTGGTTGGTATGGAAACTCAGTCATCCACAAAAAATAGTTGTTCAAGAGTTATAATTTCTTTATTTGATAACGATAGGAATTATTTGCACATATGATAAAGAGCAAGATCAATGAAAAAGTTATGTTTGGTTATTGATTTGCTTCATTTATAAAAAGCTTGGCAAGGATCTCAACAGGTAATGAGCTAGATGAAACTAAAAAGTATTATATGTAATGCGTTTCATTCCAGTTCCTAACGCACAAAGTAGTATTGTATTACATGACAATAGAATCAAATCAAATTATGGCAGGGTGGAAGCACAAATAAATGTGCTAGATTCCTATTAGAGAAAGATCCACAAATTGTCCAACTTTATAAATTCTGTGAATCTGTGATGATTCTTAATAACAACATCGAAGTCAAGCTTCACGATGACTGTAAATAAATTCATCATTGGAGACTTTAAAAAGCATAGATTCCAAAAAAGAAAAACATATTGCAACATTATCAAATCTATCCAAATCAAAAAAAATTACATAGGATACAAACTAATCCAAATTGCTTAAATGCAGTGTAACATTGAACAACAAAAAAAACCATTAGATTGCAAACTAATGATTACTTAATTTGATAAGGATAAAAACACATATTCAAGAATGGACATAAGGATCACTCACATACATAGAGAAGGAATAAGGTGGCTTAATTTCTAGCAAGTAAATATTGCAAAGAATAAAGTGCAAGAATGTACACCAAGGAGCAATTACCAATGCAAATATTTACTTAGAGGAGGTCATTGGAGGTCCTTCCTTTACACAAGCTTTTCCAGTCTCCCCTGCACGAATTGTTCCTTCATTTTTTGTTCCTTCAGACGAAGCTTTTTCAGTGTATTATTCTCCAAAAGCATTGCTTGCCTAGATACATATCAAAATAGAATAATTAGAACGGAACACTTAATTTTAGTCCCTATATCCCCATCCGGCCATCGAGTTACTTGTACTATCTAATAACCCATGAGTAATTCAGATTGTTGAATATTGAGTGGAAATGGGGTATGACTGAAAGCCGACCTGATAGAACAAATCTGATCAATAGGCTGAAACCCCTTAGAAATTCGGAGAAAGCTCCAGTGCCCTTGTCGTTCTCCTATTGGCACTCTTCAATGTTTTATTGATTTCTACTTTGAATCCTTTTAGTTCTCTTTCTACTGATTTCGTGATTTCCTTCTACATTTGTGATGCCGAGGGATGTATTTTTCTGTTGCGAGTTCAAGGAGCTTTTCAGTTTGCCTTTTCAATGGCGAGGTATGTCTTTTGGCGAATAAAGTGTTTTTTCTAATCCAATAACGAAGTGTAATTTAAGGATTCGTCTATTTAGCCACGTGTAGATGTAGAATAAAAAAAGATCACTAATCAATTCTCAATCATGTGTGCAGAAGATATTTAATTTTGTCCCTTTACAATACCATTCATTTATCTTGTGAAACTGAACCAAATAATTGTGCTAGACATGATAAAAATAGGTAGGTAATTAACAGTAAGTGAATAAAGCAAAATGTATGCACGCATACTTCTATCTCAATTTATCTCTTGCTATTATAGAATGATGATTTCAACTTTGCAATCTCTGATCACATATCCAAAGTTCCAAGTCCCAATAACTTCCAAAATAACATGACAACCATAATTATCAATAAATGGCATCTCAGAATCAATCATCAACTGGAGCATAAGAATTCAACTTCACAAAAAACAATTCATAATATATTCTACTTGCATTCATGGAACAATAATAGTCACAGTGTTCTTAAAATGACATCTTCATATTTGGACAACCATAAATTCTACAAACTGGAAACTGGACATGTACAGTAGGAAGTGAAAGTGCAATAGTTGGAAATCGTAAATATTTTTTGAATTAGTATACAAATCGACAAAGTACACTGAATTGCATTAGATAAGACATTAGAAGATATTGGAAACTAAGGAGAAAAATATAACTTGCTTCAGTCATTTGTAGCAGTTATACATTGTAATAATATATGAAGAAAATAAGTATCGTTTCAGAGATCCGTAGCAGTTACACATAACATGCATTTATTAAGATGCTTCTATAATCAGCTTACAAAACCGAATATTTTTATGAATAACTTAATCGAGTTTTCTCATGATTGATTTACCATATTTTCTTCATAAGCATCTAACAGTACGCAAAATTGTATGAATAAGCATAGGACATGTAATAGCAAAATAAAAGTTGAGATAGTTAATCACATTATGTGAAATCTCCCAGCCACACAGTAATAGTTGACTTACGTTGTCATGAACAAAGGGAAATACATATAAGTGACAGATGTTAGTTACCTCGTCTTGTCAGGGGCATTAGTATCAAGGTTGTGCTTTAACAAAGAATTCACAAGGTAAATTCTCCCGAGGCAGCAAAGTATGCAGATGATGCCATTTCCCTGAAAAACAATTTTTGGTTCCCTGAATTAGCATATGTAATGCTCCACATTGTTTAATTTAAGAAAAAGGATGAAAAGAAGGAACTAAATATATAGTTGCAGTGAAATATATTAAATACCATCAGCTTGCTAATCAACAACAACAACAACAACAACAACAAACTAAGCCTTAATCCCACTACGTGGGGTCGGCTATACGGATCATATCGCGCCATCGTTTACGGTCATAAGCCATATTTTCGTTTATTTCTAGGTATAACATGTCATGTTTAATAGCTTCTTTCCAAGTCTTTTTAGGCCTACCTCTCCCTCTTTTGATTTGTGTGAGTGATTCTCTGCCTTCTAAACGTCGCGGGTGCATCTAAAGGTCTCCTATAAACATGTCCAAACCATCTTAATCGTGTTTCTCTAATTTTCTCGTCTATTGGTGCTACTCCCACTTTGTTTCTAATGTGTTCATTTCTTATTCTATCTAATCTAGTGTGTCCGCATCCATCTTAGCATTCTCATCTCTCTACCCTCATTTTTGTTCGTGTTCATATTTAGTCGCCCAACATTCTCGCTCCATAAGCATTGCGGGCCTTATGGCCGTTTTATAAAATTTTCCTTTCAATTTTAATGGTATTTTACGGTCACAAAGGATAGAAGATGCACTCCTCCATTTATTCCAACCCGCCCGGATCCTGTGTGACATCTTTATTGATTTCTCAGTTCTCTTCAATTATAGATCCTAAAGTATTTAAAACTCTTTGTTAACTCACTTCATGTCCATCAATTTTAACCTTCGTTTCATTGTTCACATTGTTTTTACTAAAGTGGCATTCCATGTATTCTGTTTTAGCCCTACTTATAGTAAAACCTTTTGATTCTAGTGCTTCTCTCCAAACTTCCAATTTTGCATTTACTCCTTCCTTGTTTCATCAATTAAAACTATATCGTCCGCAAAATAACATACATTCGAGGATGAATTTTTGTAAGTGTTTAGTGATTTCATCAATTATTAGGATAAAAAAGTGCGGGCTTAGAGCGGATCACGATGCAAACCTATAGTGTTTGGGAATTCACTAGATATTCTGTTGGTGTCTGATACGTGTTGTTATACCTCATACATATCTTTTATGGCATCTATGTAGCTATTTTTATTCCTCTTTTTTCCAATACACGCCACATTATATCACGGTTGACTATATCGTATGCCTTTTCAAGATCAATAAAAACCATATGTAAATCTTGTTTTCTCTCATTATATTGTTCACATAATCGTCTAATTAAGTGTATAGCTTCAATTGTGGATCTTCTGGCATGAAGCCAAATTGATTATCTAATATACTAGTTTCATTTCTTATTCTTGCTTCTATAACTCTTTCCCATAGTTTCATTGTATGACTTATTAATTCAATTCCCTTAATTTGCACAATTTTGTATATCCCTTTTGTTTTTATATATAGGTATCAATATACTTTTTCTCCATTCATCGTGCATTTTCTTAGTTTTTAGAATAACATTAAATAATTTAGTAAGCCATGATATTCCAACTCCACTAAACATTTCCATGCTTCAATTGGTATATCATCTGGCCAATGCTTTGCCGATTTTCATTTTGTTTAGTGCTTTTTACATTTCATGAAGTTGAATTCTACGATAAAAGGTGCGGTTTCTATTGATTCAGTTAGCCTAGTTCCACAATGTGACTTCATTCCTCTTGATTCATTAAAAAGATTATTGAAATACCTCCTCCATCGATCTTTTATGTCTTGTCTTTCACTAAAATGTTTTCATTCTCATCTTTTATGCATTTAATTTGGGTTAGATCTCTTGTTTGTTTTTCTCTAAATTTTGCTATTTTATATATATCTTTCTCTCCTTCTTTAGTATCTAGTTTCTTATAGAAATCTTCATATGCTTGTTTTTGCTTCATATATTGCTCTTTCTTACTTCTTTTTTGGCGTCTTTATATCTTTTTAAGGTTTTCTTCGTTTTACTGAGGAATCTGATACTTTGTAACTAGTTCGTTTTTCCTTTACCTTTTCTTGGATTTCTTGATTCCACCACCATGACTCTTTATTCCATTTATTACCATTTGACACCCCTAATGTTTCTTTTGCGATCCTTTTCATTTGAGTAGTTACATAGTTCCATGTTTCATCGGCTTTGTCTTCCACTTTCCAATCAATGGTTTCTACTTAGAGATTTGACAAAACTATCTCTTTTTTCTATATTCTTTAAGTTCCACCACTTAATTCTCGGTATGTTAATTTTCTTTCTCTTTAAGTGTATGTTAATAAGTTTGATATCCAAACTAGTAGTCTATGTTGGGTGGTGAGGCTTTCTCCGGTATTACTTTGCAATTTTTGCATATTTTTCGTGCTTTTCCCCGGTTAGAAAGTAGTCAATTTGTGATTTGTTAGGACCACTTTTAAATGTGATTAAATGTTCTCTCTCTTTTTAAAGAAGGTATTACCTATAATAAAATCATAAGCAAATCGCAAAGTCTAGGATGGTTCTACCTCATTATTCTAGCAAAAAGCCATATCCTCCATGGACCGCTTTCATAATCTTCATTATCCTTCCCACATGTCCATTTAAGTCTCCACCTATGATGACTTTTTTCATTTTGAGGGATTGATTGCATTAGAGTTTCTAAATCTTCCCAAAATTTAGCCTTGGTAGCATCATCTAATCCTACTTGGGTGCGTATACACCAACAATATTTATAAGTTCGTTACCTACTACAATTTTAAGGGATATGATTCTCTCCTTTTCTAGTTACTCCTAACTTTGATCTATGAAGAGAGGATCTATAATGATACCCACCCCATTCCTAGTTATCCTTTCCACTATACAAAGCTTATAACTGCTGTAGTATCTAGTGTCTTAGCCTTCTCGCCTGCCCATTTAGTCTATTGGATACACATAATATCTATGTTTCGTCTTTTCATAATATCTACGACTCATAGTTTTACACCTTCCAGAAATGCTATGTTCAGTGCCCGATTCTATACTTTCTAATTTTCTTATTATCATTTGTGTTCCTCTTTATTAGTGTGTGAGGGCTCTTGTGTATTTTCACTACACCCAAGCCATGGAGGTGTAGCGGTCCTTGCGAACACCGCGATCGGACCTGCGCGCGCTCTCCTTCACGGGGGAGCATCTAGCACTTATCACGATGTCTTATATGATCCATACCATAAGAAATGACAAGAGTTTCGGTTGTTCGACTAACGCAACCCTCCTCCTTTATCAGGGCTTGGGGCCCAGAAGCAACATATAGACGGGTTGCCCTGTACATATGCAAAGCGGAGTTCATCGACTTGCTAATCGAAAGACAAATTTTTATTATATCAAGAATATTTTTACGCAGTTGTCTAAGTTCCCCTCGCGACATCGCCTGGCCTCTTGCTTTCAAAAATCTACATGGGAAGAAGGTGTAAATGTTGAAACTTTTATTCTTAATTGTTGACCAATAATTTAAAGTTGACTAAGTTGGTTGCAAGTTTACGATAAGTGTGTTTTAATTACCTGGAGGTTGTTCATTGATGTGCTGCAATATAATATATAAAGTCCTCAACCACTTCCATTGCAATGCAAGAATGCTTCCTCCATTCTCTGGCATTATAGATATTTGAGGCTTGATGCTTTTTCTCGATCCTGCATTTCTTGTCTAATCAATATAGTACTACAAGCATCGGCTATATTTATGTAGGAAAATATACTATCTAAACTTTTTTATTACCTTTATCTTGAATCCTCAACGACCAAACTTGCACTTTATATGACCAGTTATTTATAAATGGCAACTTAGATTACAAGTTTGATCTGCATCCAACTCTTTGAAAGTGCTTTGATCTCTTGTAAGCACATCAAATTATGTTATTTGGTAAAAACATGAAAAGGAGCCTTTGTAATGCCACGAAGGTAAGATTTCTCATTTATTGGGGATTTATTTCTAACGTTACAATGAAAGCATATATGGGGATATATACTGAAGATAACACTTTTTAACTGGTTAGTTTTATTTGCATTCTACAGTTTTAAGAGCCTGAAATTTTATCTGAAAGCTGGAATAGAGTAAAAAACATGGTATCCTAAGGTATAAAATTCTAAAGCACCTAGCAAGCGCAAAGCCCATTTGAGAACCATAGATAAACGAAAAAGCAAAAAATAGATAAATAAAGAAGCACAGTATTTACCATTTCAGCCTCGCAATGAATGAGAACTGGATGGTTTCTCTCATCCAAAACACCAAAAAGAAAAAAAGAACAGAGAATTCATATGTTAGCGAATGCTAACGCCCATGTGCAGGTAAAAAACAACCCAAAGAAAACAGTTCTATAATTGTACTCCACGTAATGGCAGATGTCTACCCCTAAGGCATACAAGTCCAAAGTTAGAGAACTGATTATGCAACAAATTAAAGATGATAAATGTCATTGCAATTTCATAAGGGCCCATCACTTCAACCTTAAAAACGTGTAAATCCGCCAATCTACCCTCTCAGAATTCAGATTCATTGATCAAACGCGGATCGGTCTAAAGTCCAAGGTTAAGAATTTCCAATAAAGATAACGATATTCCTATGACCATGTGAGAATTTGTGACCTGCCTTTCTCACGGAGCCCCACTTCTCTTCTTGAGTCTATTCGAAATCTTCTGTTAAACTTATCTAAATACAATAGAATCTTTTATCGTGATTTGTGAAATACCCCAATTCTCTTCTTTGAGTGTTTTGGTAATCTCCCTTCAAACTGATCGAAATATCTGTGAAAATTTATCCTAATATGTGAATTACCTTGCTGGACAAAACCTCACGAACAAATCGAGAGAGAGAGAGAGACAGTTTCTGTTCCGACATATGTCTGAGAGTTGGTTTACCGTGGAATAGAAACTAAAACGAGAGAACCCTTACCTCTTGGTCAGTTTTATTTAAGCGTTAACCTCTCTTGTTCGGAAGAATCGAAACACATCGAAATGGTACCAGCCGTGCTTAATAATAGAAGGATTTGGCATAAGTATGTAAAATTGTCCATCCTAAAAGATTATTCCAGAATAAATAGGCAATAGTTAGGAGAGTTGCGCCAGCGGCGCAGAAGCAAGGTTATTAGATACCTTAGGAAAGCCCGGCCAGAATCACACGTGCAAGTTTCCCTGCATATGGCTCGTCCGTGATAACAAAACACAAGGTAACTACACATTTTGACACAAGGAAACTACATTTTGCCATTCATCTGAAGGGCATTTTTAGTATATCCAAAAGTTTACACAAATATTCACACTTTTATAAGGTGGATGGATGGATAGATAGATAATTTTGAATTGGAAAAACAGAGGAATAATTAAAGATCTGGAAAATTCCATAACATTATTCCAATCTTATATGTTTTCAAATGGGTTCCTTAAGCTCATTGTTGCAGTTTGTTTCATTAGGAACTTTAATTTTCGAATTGTACACTTTTCATCCATCAACTTAAGTTTGCAGATAATTTTTCTTCTATAAACTCAAGACCGTGAAGATTTCCGACAAAACTTAATTTTTTGAATTGTACACTTTTCATCCATCAACTCAAGTTTGCAGATAATTTTCTTCTATAAACTCCAAGACCTTGAAGGTTATGGCAATTTTCATCTTGAAAGCAATAGCGACGATATGAATTGAGAATTTGTATGGCAGCATTATGTTCTAAAGAATGAACTAACAGTCTTTACCACAACTCCATTCACAGTATTTCTTGTATTTGCTTTAATCCTAGATACCATAAATGTAGAGGACCATGTGTATCAAAATTCACGAGATCAAAACGTATTATTTCCTTCTTGTCTATTGCCCAACATGATACAATGCACGTTAACCACAACACCTTTACTGGTTCCATTTTCTTTTCAGCAAAAATCAATAGCTTATGGCATTCGAATTAGCATAAATAATTAAAAAATTGAGCTACTAAATCAGACCTTGGTCCTAAATTCGTGAGAATCCGGGTCCTCAAATACCAATTGGCATCTTTGTTGTCCTCCAAAGCGCACCACATTTCCGATGTTGGAGCCCAGCTCCAGTGGCTTTCTTCTTTCTCTGATAACACGATATCTGATGCATCCCTCAGGTTCTTGATCGTCTTTCGGTTTTATCATTTTTTTGTTTCTCTTCATTCTCTCATCTAAATATCTGATTTAGATTTTTCAGTTTTTTTCCTTCTAAATATCTGATTTAGATTCAGTTTTTGCTTTTGCTTTTTTTTTGCCGCTGACATGTGCCTTTTTTGCGGGGAGATGTGAGTTTTTGAGTGAAGGGTCGAGATGTGTATTTTCGCTGGAGAGAGTTGACTTTTAGAGTGAAGGGAGTAGTTTCAGTATTCTACTTTTTATAGAAACATTTGTCAATTTAGGTTGATATAGATTCCTTCTAAATATCTGATTTAGATTTTTCAGTTTTTTTTTTTTGCATTTTTTGCCGCTGACGTGTGCCTTTTCGGGGGAGATGCGAGTTTTTGAGCGAAGGGTCGAGATGTGGATTTTCGCTGGAGAGAGTTGACTTTACAGTGAAGGGTAGTTTGTATTCTACTTTTACAGAAACATTTGTCAATTTAGGTTTGATGATATAGATATAGATATAGATATATGATTGAAATTTGAAAGTGTCTTAGAAACTTTGCAATATTTACTGAATTAATCACAGGTGGTCTAACCTGTAAGTGAAAATCTTTCAAGAAATGTTAGGTGACAAATTTCAAGCACACATTCAAGTGATTTATTTATCATGCAAACGAGCATTTGGTACTACTGGTGGAGCATATTAAGCAGAATCTTATAAAAAAATTCTATTTTAAAAAGGATAGATTCTAACTTATTTAAAAAACCTCAACAAACTCATTCACTTATAATCTTATTAGTTCCAGAATTACTATTGCTAATATCTTATGAGCTCCATAACCTAATTTATTCAAATATTTTAGTAATAGCTTATTTTTAACTGGAAAATATCTTATAAGATGTAAAATTTTTATAACTTTAGGGATAATTACGAAAAAAACCTGAGGTTAGCTAATTACAAAAAAACCCAGATATTTTTTGAAAATTACAAAAAAACCCCAAGGGGTTTCATTCCCATCTACATTTTTCCTTCATAAGCAAAAATATAAAAAAAAAACGATTTTTATAAAAAAAAATATTACAACTACACCCTTAAATAGAATCAAACTTGAGTTTTTTTTTTTTTTTTGGTAATTTTGAAACATATCTCTTGGTGTTTTTGTAATTAGCCCAAACCTCAAGGGTGTTTTTAATTATCCTAATTTTTAATTAAGTTTAACCAACATACCCGCTTTAACTATCAAGAAAAGGATAACATACCTGGAGGCTAGTTTAAAACATAAATTAATCACCATCCAACATGATATACATGTTCAATTTTCCATAGATATGTTTTCGCTGCTGATATAGGTTGCCTCCATATGAACCTTCAAGAAACTAACCAGCAGAAAAAATACTAAAAGAAGTCAGAGCTAACAAACAGCGGTATAAAAGGGCACAAGTTTAACTACTTCAAAACAAATCTCAGGAAATTGTCATGTTTAGTGATTCAGTTTACCCAAGGTTAGTATTCAAGCTTTACCTAAGGAAAGAAAGTTAAACCAGATCATTATTTTATGGATAATGATATGAAGTTTACATACGTTGACTAATTTTTCTGGTGTCCTTGGCATTCATAAAGTTCCCCTTAGGATCTGAGCATACAAAGAAGCCAAATGTTTGCAAGCTCTAATACAATAACAGAAATGTACCGAGAAATGAATTATCCAGAACTGTGAGCTTGTTAACCCAGCTTCCAGCATTCAGTAATAACAAAGATGGCAAAGCTCGAGAACCTTTAAACCTGTAGACAAAGAAATTTTATTATGACGTTTATTTTCCTGTACATTCATATAGATCAATGAATAGAACAGATGCAAAGCCAATGAGTGATATATTTGGGACTAGCTTAGTGTTAATAAAACTGTAAAACGAAGATTGTTTCCGTTTTGTTCTCCCAAAATAATGGTATATAAGGCAATGGATGATTAAGAAATATGCTGATTCACAATTTATCATGTTTCAAATTACTAGACTACCAAGTTTTATACAATCATAAGTCATCACATTTATGTTTTGTTGTTCTTCTGATTCTTTTAGCAGAGCTTTAATACAGAATGACCACAAGAATAAAGTCTGATCATTTGCAGTGTAGGAATTCCCCGATATCCTGCTGGATCTCTTCCTAAGTCATCACAGAGTCTCAGAAGTAGGTGTTGAAGACAAGGGAAGTCTAATCTGTTGCTTTCCAAACTTAGCTCAGTATTTCCCAATAACAAAAATTTAAGTCCAAGAAATCCTCACCAACTGCTCCCATACTTCTGGCCTATAAAGGCATGGTCTTTCAATTTGAGCAGCACCCTGCTTGGGAATCCTACCAACAGACCATACCCTCCCATGCAGATGGCTCCCACTCAAAGTCAACGCCCCTGAGGTTCGAGGGAAACATCCCCACCAGAAACGATTGATGATTTTACACTTTGTGAACTGAAGAACAACTTACTGTTTCCTAGACAATGTAAAGAGGAAAGGTAGTTCAGAAATTTGTCGGGTGCTCATCATTCGCTTCGAAGCTA